>CM047814.1:57627697-57940249 GCA_026214975.1 Gentiana macrophylla
GTTAATTTTGCGGTTTCTATGGACCGACATCGTCCGCTTCCCTTTGCTTCATTAATAACGGCTATGCGGCTTAAGCGAGGGTGCGAAGCATTCACTGGATCGTTATAGGTACACTCGTTAGATAGAGTGTAACCCGCTTTTTTTTTTTTTTTTTTTTTTTTTTTTTTTTGAGATCGCAAAGCATGGTAGGGCGCAGATTTCTTTGGAAACAATTGTATCTCTTGATAAACGAAGATGGCTCTTTTATTTCGACTTCCTTTCCATATGCCCCTGTTAAATGCGCGGGCATACATACGCTTTACATATAATATTTTTCAGATTGTCCGCATGCCAGGTCGGTTGTACTCGCGACCTTGGTTGTCACTTAATACGTAAGTTCCTTTTTGACTATCCGGCGATCCTCTCTCGGTCCTTCCCGTTTTCCGATAGTTTTCCTTCTTGGCCTCGTGGCGGTGGCTTGTCTCTTTTCGCAAAACATAATCTCCCACGGCGAAGTGATGCCCGCGAATACGTTTGTCGTGATGATGACGCCGCTTTGTTTGTAATTGACTAAACGGTTTGTATGCCTCGATGCGCCGCCTCTCTACTAGATCAAGCTCGAGTTTACGTGCGCGGTATTATTGACCTCGTTATAAAAAGCGACCCTAGGGCTTGGTAAGGCCATTTCCACCGCGCCATAGCCTCGGATCCATAAGTTAAGGCAAAAGGAGTTTCCCTCGTTGTGATTTTTCGCGACGCCCACGAGTGCCCATAGAGCCGCGGAAGGTGATCCGCCGGTGATCTCGCTTTCTCACCAGGCTCTTCTTTAGTACACTTAGGACTGTTTGTTGGCATTTCGACTTGCCCATTTCCTTGTGGGTAACACACGGATGATTGCCAATGTTTAACATTGTTTTCTTCACAAAATTTGTCGAATTCGTCTCGAATTGAGGTCCGTGATCGGAAACCACAACTCTCGGAACTCCGAATCTTGTCCATATTTGATCGAGCAAAAGTATGCTATATCCCTGGTGTTGGTTTTTACCAAGGCCTTAGCCTCGACCCATTTAGTAAAATAATCCATCTGCGACGACCACATACTCGCATCCCGAGCGATTCTTCCTCAAAGGTCCGATGAGGTCAATTGCCCACATGTCGAAAGGCCAGGCCGCTACCACTATGCTTTGTTCGACCGAGGGTAGCCTGGGGATATTGGCGAACCTCTGGCAAACATCACATGCCTGGGTATATGCTTTGGCATCTTCTGCTAATTTTGGCCAATAGTATCCGGCTAGGAGTACTTTCTGTGCTAGCGTTCGATTGGCGGGATGGCCGCGCGACATTCCTCGTGTAGTTACGTTAGAATGCCCGTTACCTCCTCAGTCGCACGCATCGCGAAGGGGTTTTGAGAATGAATGACGGTAAAGCACATCGTCCATAATCATATATCTTGCGACCACTTTTTACCAAGGCCTTAGCTCTCGACGGATCACCTGGGAAGCTCACTAGCTCAATGTAAGATTTCATGATGTCGACCCAACAAGTATTCCTGGGTTGGAAGTCCATGACCTCGACTTGAGAAATGGCGGGCTCAAAGAGATGCTCAACCATGATCTTTGGGATCGCATACGACGCATCTTCATTGGTCAATTTGGATAAATAGTCCGCCTATGATTATCCTCTCGGGGGATGTTTTTGAACTGGCAATATGCGAAGCTGCTTTCGAGTTTTTTGACGAGGTTGATATACCTTTGTAATATTTCGCAATGAATGTCGAAAGAGCCATTGATTTGATTCACAACCAAGCGTGAGTCGCAAAATACCATATATTTTCGACTTTCATGGCTTTGGTGAGCTTTAAACCGCCGATGACGGCCTCATACTCGCTGGTTATTAGAAGCGGTGAAATCGAATCTCGAGCACCGCTCGATTTCTCTCGATGTGCCCGGCTCTAACATGATTATCCTGCGCCGCACCGCTTTGTGACCGGCGCCCCATCGACGTAGAGTTGCCAGCGGTGACTTGGCCTAAAAGGCTCGTCCTCTGTGGCTACCTTATCTGGTTGCATTTGGGGCAAACTGCTCCGTTGTTTCTTCGTTGAAGCTTGTTTCTACTATGAAATCTGGGAGAGCACAGGCTTTTATAGCCTTCCGAGGCTCATAACGGATGTCGAATTCTGAAGTTCGATAGCCCACCGGAGCAGTCGACCAGACAAGTCTGGTTTATGAAGAACCTGTCTTAGCGATGCATTCGATAGGACTACGATGGTGTGCGATGAGAAGTAAGCCCTTAATTTGCGGGCAGCTATAACAACACAATAAGCTAACTTTTCAATATTAAAATAACGACTTTCTACGGGCTTAGAGCCTTGGAAACATAAAAAGCGGCTTCGTGAGCCCTCTCTTCTTTTTACAAAAGTCTCGCTGCTACGGCCCTATCTCGAGGTGCCAAACACGAAAACAAAATATCCCTAGTTTTGGGTTTGGTTAACAACGGCGGGCTTGACAAGTATTCTTTAAGGTCTTTAAAAGCACGAGAGCATTCCATTGTCCAAGAGAAGGTACCGCCCCTTTCAAAATTTTGAAGAAAGGCAGACTTTTTCTGCAGATTTTGAGACAAACCTACCCAAGGCTGTGATTCTGCCGTTTAGCCGCTGTACTTCCTTGACACTGGTGGGCTCGCTCATGTTGATTAGGGCTTCGATTTTTTCGGGATTTGCCTCGATCCCCCTCTGACTCACCATGAAGCCCAGAAATTTTCCTGCCTGGACTCCAAAAATACATTTCGCAGGGTTTAGTTTCATTGAGTGGTCTCTTATATTGGCGAAGGTTTCGCGAAGGTCCACAGGTGATCTGGCGACTTGATTTTACGACCATATCATCAATGTAGGCCTCCATGTTCTCGCTTATTTGTGTGCTAAAACTCATTCACCATTCTCTCGATAGGTCGAACTCTGCGTTCTTTAGGCCGAAGGCATCATCTCGTAGTAATAGAGTCCACCGCGCCCTAAAAGTCTGTCATCTCTTTGTCTTCATCCGCCATTTTGACTTGGTGATAACGGAATATGCATCCGTAAAACTCGGCGTTTGAATCCGGCGATCCGTCGACCATTTTGTCAATTCTACGCAGTAGCGTAAGGGTCTTTGGGGCAAGCTTTGTTCAAGTCTGTGAAGTCGACACACATCCGCCACTTGCCATTATGTTTCTTTACCATCACTACGTTTGCCAACCAGGTGGGATACTGAAGCTCTTTGATAATGCATGCTGCCAGAAGTTTTTTGATCTCGCCTTTTATTGCGATCTCTTTTTCCATAGAGAACTATCGCGCTCTTTGCTGTATCAGCCTGAAGTTGGGGTCGGCACTTAGATAGTGCAAAGCGACCTCTGACTCTACGCCCTTCATATCTGTTACCTCCCACGCGAAGGCGCTTATGTTGGCTTTCAGAAGCCCGATCAATTCTTCCCTTTCTCCCTCGATGGTCCGCGATCCTATTTTTATCCTTTGATCGGGATATTTGTCGTTTATTATGACCTCGACCAACTCGTCCTCAGCAGTGAAGTCGGGCTCGTCTCGAACTTGCAATGTTTCAACCTCCACTGCTCCTTCCGGAATTTCATTCAACGTGGCGACCTGATCCCGAACCAGGCAAAAACCCTTCACTCTGGGTCGCTTGGAGTCGACCCTGTTCTTTGTCATATAATCGAGGAAAGATCCGGATCGGCTGATGGCGACCCCAATCTCCTCCCCTACGTGAAATTTGACCCTTTGATGGGGAACGGACGCCACCATTTGAAATTTTTTCATGGCTGGGATCCCCAAGATAATGTTGTAGTATGAGGGGAGATCAATGACTAGAAAGGTGATCATCTCGGTTCTGCATGGCTCTGTTGAGTATTTTGTGGTACACTTGTGGAGAGTTGATTAATTTTCAAAAGTAACATCTCCTCTATCAAAGCTTTTATAAATATTTTATATCATATGTGTATTATATTATTTAAAGCTTTTTATTATATGATATCATTGTTTTAATTTTTCTAGTATTTACATCATATGGCAAACATTCTGTTTATATTATTTTTGCAGGATTAATTAAATAATTTGAATTTAAAGCTTTTTATTATATGATATCATTGTTTTAATTTTTCTAGTATTTACATCATATGGCAAACATTCTGTTTATATTATTTTTGCAGGATTAATTAAATAATTTATTCAATTAATATGTTATTAATATGATTTATTAATTATCACTTGTATAATGTGCTGGGTCTGATTTAATGGAAACCTGATGAATCAACTGGCCCAGTTCGACTTTTTTTGTCCGGCCCAATGCTCTATTTTTTTTTACCTGGCCCAACCTTTTTTTTTCATACCCGAGTCCATACTTACACACTTGAAACACTTAAAATAAAAACTAAACTCGATCCTATTTCTCAGCAAAAAATTTCGACTCTGAAACCCTAAAGACTCATCCTCTCCGCCGTTTCCAACATCAATTCTCAAATCCTCTTCATTCTATGCTAAATCTGCTAGCTGGCCTCATCTCCTTTCCTTTCTAGTAAAATCGAGCAATAATTGTTCGATTCGGTGCTGAATCGTAAGAGCTGCAACTTTCCCGATTGCTCTCTGTTTCAGCTTTAATGAAATGATAAGGGTTGCATCTCTGCTTGATTCGAAGCGGCTATGCTGAGAAGGGAATGAAATCGGGGATTTCATCACCCCGATTCTCTGTGATTCGATCGACAATGTAAATAAGCCATCTTTCAGTCCGGATACATTTCACATGTGCAAATTTCGAAGTGTGAAAGCTAGAGAGTCCTCTGAATCGTAAAGGTGAAATCTTTCCTTTATTAAGTTGATATCGCAATTATTATTCTGATATGAATTGTTCATCTGCCCTGATTTTCTTTCCTTTTTGTCGATTGAAGGCTCAGTGTGAAAGGTCCGACCTTTCCACCATTTCGATGCTGCTTCGACCTTTAGAATCACTGATTTTGTGGACTGCAGTCAACTCGAAATCTAGGTGATGTCCTTCTAGTTAATATCGAATATTCTCTGTTATTTTTCTGATTTGAATTTGATTACTGCCTGATTTTGTCTTATTGGCCGTTTTGCATAGGTACAACCAAGAAACATGTTTATCACGTGATGTCTGGTTCAGTGGCCGATTAATGACTGAATGTATACACCAATTCAGTCCTGATACACTGGAGATTGAAGTAATGCCGTTTCACAGCAGGTTGCTCTTTCGATTGCCTCGTCTTCACAAACCGGTGAATCTCTACCGGTTTGCTCGGGTATAAGGCTTGACCTTCTTGGTGTACGGATTAGGTAAATTGTGAGGGTTTCTACCCTAGGAAGTCGGGGTCGAGTCAATCCGAGGGTAGTGACCCAATGATGGCTAAATAACTCGTTAAACCAATGTTGGTTGGAATCATAGCCTTTAGTGGTTTAACTCGAGTTAACCCCTGGTTCAATTAAGGTAAGAATGCATTCTATGCAATTGAACCAGGTCTCGGTGCCTTACAACTGTGCTATTAGAACTAAGTCAAAAGAAATCGATTGGGTTTAAAGTTGATTTGCGTGGTTAACCAATTTGGTAAGGTTCATTGTTTGACATCACTCTCTCTCTCTCTCGTTTGCCTAACGGCCCTCCTTTAGAGAGTATGTTTAACACTTTGAACCAAGGAGGGACTCGGGTAACCATGGCTGGAAAAATCACTTTTGATTGCATCGGATTTTCAGGATTTCTTTTGATTGTGTTCACACAAACCTTTGAGGTTCAAGTTATACCTCAAGGCTATAAATAGCCAGTCACATTAACTAGGATCGCAACAACTCAGAACTCACCTTCTTGATCAATCCCACATTCCCAAATTACTTTTAAAGTTTTTCAGCCTTTCTTTTCTGGTACTTTTTCAAAGTTTTCCTGAAGTTGAAAGTGTCTGTTCTTGCTGCCTGCTGTATGATTCGGTCTTAGGCTATTGAAAGGAGTGGCACCAATCAATAGCCCTTGACAGAATCTGTAGGACTGAGGTCATTGGTGTACTCAGTGCTTGAGGTACTCCATAGACTCTATCCTATTTTATCTTTATTGTGTTTGGCTGTTGTGATTGCTGTTTGAAGTAGCTTTTCAAATGATCGTGCTTGATAATCGCTGTTTTCTTTGTGTTGTTTGAGTCCGAGTGCATGCTGTTGGAACTCGATTTTGGTGATTGGCTCTAAGTTGATCACATCCTTGACAACATCCGATTGGTCTGCGATACCAAATCAAGACCGACCGATGGGTTCTATTGTCATTTCGTGAGTCCGATTTGAGCCAATACCTTAAGTCTCGATTCTTGCATCATGTAAGTGCAGGCTTGATTCGCTCTGAGTGTTTTGTTTTATCCCCATAAAAGCTTGTTGATGCTGATTTCGATCTTGACATATACCGATATTCTTTGTCAATCAGATTGGAACATCCCTTTGTTGTTGAGTCTGCAAGTTTGCTGTTTTTTTATTTTGGACAATCCTGCAATCTGACTTGCTGTACCTTAATCTGCACGCTACTGATTGGTAGTAAAGCTGCTTTGCACTTTTGATCATCCTGTAATAGTGTAGGTTGCAGATCCTTGGTTATCTGAACATTGTATTCAGTGTGAACAAGATCAGCCTTGATAATCTTGGTGATACACTTTGATTATCATTCCTGAGTCTTGACTGAGAGTTCAGTCCTTTTTATTTAATCGCAAATTCTTTGTTTACGTAATAGTTAATATTCGATCAACTTTGCATATTGTAATAACATATTTTGCAGCTTTTATTTTTTTTGTAAACCTGATCTTATATTTTTGATTGTTACTTTGGCTGCTGGATATTTGTTGTAATAGATTACAACTTCTTATCTAGCCTGCATATGGTTAGGTTCTGTATATTTAGTATTTTATATATACATATATTCCTGTTCTGAAACTCAACTGAATTTGTTTGTTAATCAACTCACCTATCTGAATATATATTAATCTGCTATAGTATAGTTTTTAGTGACAGTTTCACAAACGCCACTATAAGTTTGATTTGGTCTCAAGAACACCTGCTTGCTGTGTTGATCAATTAGTCAATTAGTTTGTATACCGTATTTGATAAGTTTGTCAAGTCTCTGTTTGTTTTTTTTATTTGTGTAATATTATATTTATCACATAAATTAATTAATTTGATCACTAAGGTTTTATAACACAAGCGAATAACCGACTAAGTTAGCTTCCGCCTTAGTTGTTTAGTACTTGTGTTGAATTAATCGAAAGAGTTCATAAATTGGTTAACACTCTATTCACCCCCCCTCTAGAGTGTTATTTGCACCATTATCGATCCAACAGGCTCGCAGTCACCCAAAGTGATGCTGAGGTCGACCGTTCCTTTAACCCGCACAGTGTCGTTGGTAAAACCCTCGAGCACCCCGAGGTAGGGTTTCAACTTAGCCTCTCCAAATCCAATCTGTTTTAAACAGTTGAAATAGATGACGTCGCGACCAGCCCCTGTGTCGATCATTACTCTGTTGACACCATGCTTGTCATTTATTCCGACTTTGAGAATAAGAGGTACTTCCATGGGGCCCTCGCTTGTGGCCAATTCACTTTTAGTGAACACGATTCCCTTCTCGTTCTCCCCCAATACTACCTGCTTTTCAAAGCGCGCTGTGTCTGGTGCATCCGAGATTTCGGTTGATTGTTCTTTGAGGATATCCCCATGGATAACCTGGACCTCCTTACGATAGACGCGGGGTGGCGACCTTGTCCGGTACCGGTGTTCCCGCCTCGCTTATACTTGGTCGCCCGGTCCTTCGCGGATTAACCTTTCTATCTCTCGCCTTAACGTGAAACATTAAATGCGTGATGTGACCGTGGTCCTTGTGATAGTCACAGTATTTGGATTTGTCGCGACTATCAGGATCACCCCTCATAGGTTTGGGCTTGTCAAAATGTTTGCGGATTTCGAACAATATTTGAGATGCTTTAGTGTTGAGCGGGGTAAAATTGTCCTCGCTGAATTTATAAGGCTTTTTTGTCTCGCGGTCGTGGTTAGCATCTCGCCCTTTTTCCTTCTTACGCTCCTCTGCGCGATCCTCTTTCTGTGAAGGCTGTTCTGTTTTGGGCTTCGCCCTCCCCGAGGACGGCGCTTCGCTGACTCCCATCATTCGAGCCCTTTCCAACATTTCCCTGAGACCCGCTTTAGGTGGCCACAGGTTGAACTCAGTTTTCATTGGACCCTTGGCGATCCCTGTGAGGAAACATGTGACAACTGCATCATCCGGAATGTTTCTTGTCTGATCGTATATTCTGATGAAACGTTCATAATATTCTTTTCCGGACTCATGTCCTCCCATGCGAACTTCGTATAGGTCCTCTATAGTTTTCTTTGGTCTACTCGCCGATTCAAACTCTCTGACGAATTTCTCGGAGAGATCCTCCCAGCCTTTTACTGAGCCACGGGGAAGTCCACGTATCCAAGATGCGGCCCTATCCTGCATGCTTCCGACTAAGGCGATGCACCAGGCAGATTTATTTTGGGTCGCCAGGGTGATGCGACCTTGAAAAGCGGTGAGCCAATCGTTTGGGCAAGAATTTCCATTGTAGTAATTATAGCTGGGATAGCTAACCTTTTCGCGACCGGTAGGCAACGTTTCGGAAATTCTCTTGGCGAGCACGTCAATTCCTGAGATTGGGGCGGCTCTCTCGGCTGGCCTTGACTTTTTCAAATCGGCGAGCTCATTTTTCATTATCTCCATCTGTTCTGCCCAAACAGGGTCAAGACTGGGTCGCAACAGCGCCTGTGTATTAGCCTCCTCCGGCCTGCGCTCTGACTCCCCGCAGTCTTCCGATTCCTCCCGACGAGCTCTTTTTTCACGGATAATTATGCGGGCGTCCGGTGCGTCCCTGTCTCATCGGGGAAGAAATCCTCCCTCGGGAAGGCTGAGACGACTTGGGGCCGAGGCCTTGTACTTCTCACCCAACCTTTTGAAAGCCGAACTTTTTCGTGTGATTTTTCCTCCCGATGATCGCGATCCGGGAGAACCGAAGTCCGCATAACGTTTTCCTGGGTCCCTGCGGCTGATGAGCGCACACTTTCTTCTATCTCGATCCCGTGAATCTGGCTCTGCCGAACCTTATTCACCGCCGCGGGAGCGATTTCATCTCTGGGGGGATTTGGGGGTCGTATCGACATTGGAGCTTGGCCATTTGCTACCAGACGGGAATTGGCTAGGTACATAGTTTCCGCATACCTCGCGTATTCCCTTATTTCCGCAATCTCCAGATCTTCTTGGAGATCTGGCTCTTTCCTAGGGGTTGATCTCTGGCTTTGCTGCGATCGAGATGATCCTCTGATTTTCCCATCCAATGCTGCTACGACCTCTCTTGACTTAGCCTTCTGATTTATCAAATTTCGGGCATCGCTAGGGGCCAAAACTCCCCTTTGTGATCCTTCCCCACCCGCTTGCGTAATCTCTTGTGTCTCTACCGCGACATCAGCTTGTATATGTGTTTGTACAATGCCTCTCGCAGGAGTTTGGGGGTTCAGTTGCCCTTTGCTTCCAGTCATAGGTTATGACTATGCTTGTGATTAGGACTTGCCTTGAGTCGGACTTCCTGGCAATCTGATATGTAATTTCTATATGATGGAGCCGGTCGGGTGTTTGCCGCTTTTTGATTTTGTGTGGAGCTATGGTGATGAAGCTTTTCGTTTCCCGATAACGGAGCCAACGATGATGTATAAATCGTCACAGTGTGTCCTTGAGGTGTATAGGCGGTGGATATCTGGCTGTATTAAGGTGGAGTGATACTCCGGCGGGTGGCGGTATGGAGGAATAAAAGGGACAGAGCTTTGGCTTGCAAGTGTAGTGTATATTTCATCCTCTTTTAGTTTACAATGACCACACCTTTTATAGAGGTGGGTAACTTAGGGAATAAGTAACCTATTAGATATTTTTCTAACAGCTAAGTTTAACTTAGATACTAAGTAAGACGAAATATCTAAGATACAAGTGGGGAAAAGATCTGGACCAACCGGCGGCCATCTCTCTGAGGTCACAAGGAGCAAGCCTTTTCCTGCCTCGTCCCCTTGGCGCCCCTTCTTGACTTGCCTGGATGAGATCCACAAGATCTGTTGCACTTGCCTGGGACCGCAAATGCTTTGGTCGCGGCGAGGTGAGTTTCTGATGGCCGCCCTCTTTGCGATCTCTTCGTCATGCCGGAGGATGGCGTGATGGGTTGTCTCCCCTTTGTTGAGGTGGTGGAATTATTTATACCCATCAGTTCAGTCCAGAAGAAAAATAACAACTATTGTCTGTATAATCCTAGAGCAAGAAAGACCCGTTTGTTTATCAGTTTCATACAGAACTCGATCAATTTTGGTTTCGGGTTCAATCAATCCAGGATCTTCATTGATGTTTGTTTTTTGATTTGATTTTATTGATTTCGTATTTATTGACCGATTAAGATTTATTTACTTAATTTTTTGTATTTTTTATTTAATTTTTGTTTTTGAATTTATGGATTTTTTTAAATTAAATTACGGAGAAATTGGGAAACACTTTCGAGGGGAAACTTTTCGCTCTTTTAGTATAGTAATGATTTTTTATTTAGTTTTCGTTTTTACATTGATTTTTGTTTTTTGATTTTATGGATTTCGTATTTATTGACCGATTTACTTACTAATGCAGAATGAATGTTGTAAATGGGTAATCGGGTAATTCTAATTAGGAAAATAACACTAGAACACGAATATTTGGGTATAATTAGGACTGAACTCTTGAGAGAGCTGCCTACGCATCCAATTTAGGTAATAAACTGGAATCAAGTCTCCCTCGTAGTTCAGGGTGTTCTTTATATAGTAGTGGATCGTGTGTTTCTCCCTGGACGTGCCGGGGAGTTATCATAGATCATGTCCTGGACGTGGGATCTAGCCACGTCCATAAGCAGTTGAGATGTTGTTGACTCGGTCTTCCCACGCGTTCAATTTGTCATTACGTCCAGAAATAACTCTGGTCAGAACACGGTGGAGTCCTGCTCCTTCTCCTCTGACTATTCTGCCCAGCATCTTGACCTGGTCAGCATTTGGCGGTCTAGCTTGACTAGTCTGGGTATCTTTATTATTAAACCTTGGGCCTGGCCCAACTACGAATAATCCGACCCAATGGGCCCATATATCATCATAAGTCCCCCCAGACTAGGGTAGACTGCTTTACAGCTGCCCTAGCCTGAAACGGTTCTGCTTCCGTTATTAAAACTACGCGAAACGAGGCCAAGTTGCACCCATCCGTTATCATTAAAACCGTAGACTAAAACATCACGTCGCTTCATTTCATGCCACATAACCCTTTCTCTTGTCCACTTTACTCTTATAATTTAAACTTTCGAAACGCCTCCGCAACCGCAAGTAAGTCTTTATCTATTTTATTCTGCATTTCTTTGAAATCGTTGATCTTTAATGAGTTTGAGAGCTAATACAGCTTCTAGTGAATCCGTAGAGAAATTGTTTGAATCCCCGGAGAAGATATCCAGAGCCATAGATAGTGAGGAAGTGAATTCATCTAAACCTGTGCTTTGCCCTGAACCTGTAGGAGATTCCAATCATCCTTCCTCCTCAATTGATTTAAGGAACACCTCCACTTTTGGAGATAACCCATTGTGTATTCTGCCTTCCCATCTTCTGCCTCCTGGAATATTTACTCACTTCGATTGTACACCAATATCCAGAGGATCACACCGCTTTCTTAAATACCTTAAAGAGAGAAATCAATCGATTTGATAAAACCAAGGCAATAATGGCTTGCCATGGTGTTGCCAGCAAAATGACCAAGACCGAGATGGCCGGTTTATTAAAAACCTATAAGATCCGTACTGAGCCTTTCGAAGTCGTTCTTCCTAAACCAACTGAGTATGCTTATAATCCTCCGCCGGTTTTCGCACGATTTTACGTTGATCACTCCACAAATGGTTAAGGTTTCTCTTCCCTGGGGTGTGTAGAGATAATGAAGTATTATAAGTTAGGAGTTGGTCGATCCATCCGAATAGCATTAAATTTCTCATAGGTTTCATGATTTGGTGTCGTATGAACACCACTCCTTTCACAAGAACCTTATTCAGGAACTTCTATCAATGCAAATTGACACAAGGTAGTGGGGGATGGTACCATTTTAGTCGTAGGGCCAGTGCTCCACTCATTCCGATAACTGGCAAAAATAAGACGAAGAAGAAGTGGCAAGAACACTTTTTCTTTGTGAAACACAATTCAGATGCCAGTTTAGGGCGATGGAATACCTCTTCCATGAAAGACAAGTTGGAAGACTTAATTGATGCCACGTTGTCCCAATATCTTGTTAGTAACAAGATCTCTCTCAACCTAGACTTCATAAGTTACGCCTCGATAGATCTTCGCTCACTTAGGACCACAGGGCCTGTTAGCTACGTGGAGTTTTCCAAGAAACAGTACAGAAAATGTATGTTTGTACTTGCATTATGTTTTTATCTTTGACTATAATTTGATTATCTGTTTTTCTCTTGTAGTGGCCAACGTAGATGATTTGATTGTTAGGTGTAGTGCCCGAAAGACAATTTGTGTAATTGTTTTTAATAATGAATGACAGAATTTATCTCACCTTATTACTTGCTTTGTGCTTGTAAAGTAATACATCACCGCAAACCCTAAGTATATTCGTATGTAACCACTTAACTCAAAGTGTATGGATTACACGTAAGGATTGAGTTAGTGGTGATATACTTAAATCAGTTAGTCCGTGGTGAACTTAATCGAGTTTAGGGTCTCTTGATTAAAACACCAATAATGCGCCTAACACCTTAGGGTGTGATAGTCTTATCCGGACTGTCGGTAGAGGGTACTACGTGGGGCATTTATATATGATGGCATTCATATAGGACTGGACCGATTTAATCTGTATTTCTCGGTATAATTCCGTAATCGAGGAATCTTATTAAATCATTAGATGATCATATATGGATCAACCTTAATCCTGAGGTGATCACAGGATGCCGCTTGTCCCGGGGTAGTGTTTGATGTGTTAGTTACGGTTCACTTTAATATGTGTTCCAAGCCACTTCTCATTGGCACTATCTCAGGATGAGTGAGTAGTTCGATTTTTCTGAGACATGGAATCCATTCCTTCCTCGCGGGAAGTAGAGAGACGATCCCCTTGTTTGTTAGCCCTAAGAAAGTGATCGATCCCGGAGTTCACATTTGACTAATTAGCTACTAGTCGATATGTGTACTAATTGATCATTAGGAGGTTAATGGTAAATAAGGATAAGATATTCTCGAAGTCGGGTTCACGGAGACTTCCCACTCAAAATGGACGATCTATGGAGGGTTAATCCGTATGTAGTGATTATATCAATGGACGCTTATTTACTACATGGGTTGAGTATAAGTATACATTTATAATCGGTAGAGTTGATTTCGGGTTTATGGTGGCGTAATCCCGGAATTAATAATTAATGTACTTTACATTCGATGAATAATTAATTATTGAGCTCTTCGGTTATAGGTCCATGGTCCCCGATGTGGCTTCTGTAATTCGGACTAGTAATCTTGTTACTTGGGCCTCAGTGATAATTAATTGGTTGGGCTAATTAATTGATATGCATGGATATTATTTAGTTGGGCTAAATAATATAATACACATAAAAGACATTTTATGTGGGCTTTTTGACCCTAAAGGTGGCGCCAATATCATCATTTAATTAGAGAGAAATTAGTTTTCTTGGATAATTATTTGACATGTGATTTATCTTTTATTTGTTAAATGATAATTCATGGAATATTAGATAATAATATGATTTATCCTAATTTGTTTGGGATAATCATTTTATTTATCTTTTATTTGGAAAAGGATTAATGTGATAATTATCACTTAATTATTTAATCCTTGAAGGACATTGATTACTCTCCTATATAAAGAGAGTTCTCCCAAGTCTAATGGCAAGGTACTATTCACGTCACTATTCACCGAGAGAAATTGGCCGAAAAATTTGGCCTCTATTCTTAGGGTTCGAGTTGGAAAAATCTTCGGGATTTTTAGTTGCATATCAAGGAGGCTCGTGTATCAAGAAGGGTGTCCACCAACCACCGTTTGGAAAACACATCGGAAGATCAAGGCTTCTCTTCCCTATATTGGTAACATGATCTTAACCCCCTTGTAGTAGTTTAAGTCCTTTAATTATGTGTTTTGATATATAAATCGTGGTCCATCCGCTGCGCGTAGATCTAATTCGTTTAGATCTAAGAACCTGCATCCTTCACTGATCAGCATCGACATTGATGAGGAGGAAGAAGCAGAACAAACGGTAGACGATTCTGAGCGGACCCTGTCCATTATCCCAGGAGGTGGTGAACTTCCTGGTCAGCATGAGGATGTACAAATAGGCACTAGCTCTGGTACTGCTGTGCAGGAAGAAGTTGTCGCTGCTGATCCCTCTGAGCATGATACTCTGAACCCCACTAATCCTGTAGACTTAACTGTTGAAGAAGACCTCCACGGGGGCCAAATTACTGGTTTGGACGCTGTTCCCCTCAGAACTATCTCTCAAAGACAGAAAAAGAGGCATAGGTCTACTTCCTCTGGTAGTTCTGCCAGTGGCTCTTCTTTCAACTTTGAGGACATGTCTGCTGATGATTTTGCAGATTCTGTAAGTGGTCTTTTTCATAAAGTTTTCATATTTCTCCTCATTTTTCCCTCTCTTAAACGTTTTCTTTGGTAGTGTTACCGCCTGGGTAAAGCTCTGCACAAAAAGACGGCTAGCATGGCCAAAGACATCTCTGCCCTTCAGCACAAAGCGATCCAGCTGGACGAGGCCAATGCTAAGGTAGCGAGTTTGGAAGAGTCTAATCATGAGGCTAATGCTAAGGTGGCCAGTTTGGAAGAGGCCCGCATTGCTGATCAACGAGAGATTGAGAAGTTGAAGTCTGATCTTGCCAAAGCTGAGGCGGTGATATTTACTCAAGAGGAGCAGTTAAATTTAAGAGATCAGCGATTGGCAAAATTGAACGAGGAGCATATGCAACATCTTGCTACTGCCAAGAAGATGAAAGCCGATTTTGATGAAACCTTAAGGCAGATGGAGGAAGTTCCTGCGCAGAACACCGTCCAAAGAGTTATTGCTGGGTATAAAGCTGCTCCTGAGACTCTTGAGGAAATTCAGATCATACTAGCTCCTGCTCTGCGTAGAGGATACACTCTAGGTGTTGATGAGGCCAAGCTGGCTGACTTGGTAATTAGCACTTTGCCCAACCACAAGTTGTATGATAAGAGAGCAGGTGACATTTTCACGAAGCGATATGACGAATATAAAAATGGTGAGGATATAATCCGCAAGTATGCAAAGAAGAAACACGCCTTGACCATCGGTCGCTCTCAACTCTTCTTTGCTCAACTTATACCTTCTGCGCAACCATCTGCTTCTCCATCCTCTTAATTTATGCCTTCAAAACTTTGAAAATTTGATGTAATAACTTTGTCTGTAATAACTTTTGACTTTGTCTGTAATAATATTTGACTTCGACACTTATCAAGTAGAATATTGTCTCTTCTTATTGCGCTGCAAAGAAGTTAGGATTTTTTATCCTTGGCTTCTTTACTTTACATTTCCGTTTAGGAAATTTTTGCTCTGCAAGTTTCTGGCACTTACCTTTTTAATTGGAGTTGTTATCTGGAGTGTCCTTACCCTGCAAATTTGGCATTATTAGTGGGATTTCTTCCCAGGATGCCCTTGCACTGCAAGTTTGGCATTCTGTTTTATAGTGGGACTTACGCCTGTAATGCCCCTCGCTGCTGCAAGTTTGGCATTTATTATTATTATTATTATTATTATTATTATTATTATTATTATTATTATTATTATTATTATTATTATTATTATTATTATTATTATTATTATTATTATCATTATTGGGATCATGTTGCCGTAATGTTCTTGCACCTTGATTTGCACTTATATTTTTTGAATGGGACTTCTGCCCAGAATGTCCTTGCACTGCAAGTCTGACATTAAATTTTAAAAGTGGGACTTCTGCCCAGGGTGTCCTTGCACTGCAAGTTTGACACTAAATTTTTGAATGGGACTTCTGCCCAGAATGTCCTTGCACTGTAAGTTTGACACTTATATTTTTAAGTGGGACTTTTGCCCAGAATTCTTGCGCTGCAAAGTTTGATACTTATGTTTCTTTGTACCGCCACGTTCTGTTTTTAGTTTTGTGTTTTTAACACAATTTCAACACAAGTTAAACATTGTATAATAATCATATAATGAACATAAATTTATATTCAAGATAACATTACTTAAAAAATGAAATTACTCTAAGGAAAAAACCTCCTTAAATGAACTGCATTCCAACTTCTAGGAACAGTTTTGCCAGAGGCATTAGCTAGTTGATAAGATCCTTTTCCATGCACTTTGATGATTTTATAAGGACCTTCCCAATTTGGGTCTAGTTTACCTGTGGGGCCTTGCTTGCTGGCCTCATTTCGCCTCAAAACTAAATCGCCTTCTTTAAAATACGTACCTTTAACTTTGGAGTTATAGTATTGAGAAATTCTCTGCTTGTATTTGGCCATTTGTATCAAGGCTATGTCCCTTTTGTGCTCCAGCTCATCTTTGAGATGCAGCATGTCTACCTCCTGCGTTTCTGGACAGTATAGTTCTGTCCTGGGAGATTTATGTCCAATCTCTGCAGGTATTACTGCCTCACACCCATATGCTAAGGAGTATGGAGTTTCCTGTGTAGCCGCGTTCGGTGTAGTCCTGTACGCCCATAAGATATTTGGGAGATGATCTACCCAATGAGATCCCTCTTGTTCCAATCTTTTCTTCAGTCCCTGTTTTATTTGCCTATTTGTCTGCTCCACCTGCCCATTGGCTTGGGGATAGGCCACTGATGTAAAGTGTTGAGAGATTCCAAGATTGGTGCACCAGGCTTGTACTCCTTGATCTTCAAATTGTGTGCCATTATCAGAGATGAGGACTTTGGGGATTCCATATCTGCATAGGATGTTTTTCCACAAGAATTTCTGTATTTGTTTGGCTGTGATGGTGGTTAAGGGTTCTGCTTCCACCCATTTAGTGAAATAATCCACTGC
This sequence comes from Gentiana macrophylla, assembly GCA_026214975.1. Classification (NCBI taxonomy): domain Eukaryota; kingdom Viridiplantae; phylum Streptophyta; class Magnoliopsida; order Gentianales; family Gentianaceae; genus Gentiana; species Gentiana macrophylla. Next base: position 57,644,806 of record CM047814.1, read on the forward strand.
CACTACTAAAAACTTGAATTTTCCCGGTGCTAGGGGTAATGGACCCACTAAGTCTACTCCCCATTGATCAAAAGGCCATGGAGACACAATCGGCATCATTTCCTGTGCAGGGTTGTGCGATAAGTTACTATGCACCTGGCACGTTCGGCAAGTCCTGACCAGAGTCTCTGCATCTTCTTGCATGGGTGGCCAGTAATATCCGTATAGCCTACATTTCCTGGCCAGAGCTCTTGCCCCCAAATGATTTCCATAAATTCCGAGATGGATCTCTCTTAATACATAATCTTCTTCATCCGAGTAACGATCTCAACCAAAGGTCTTTGATAGGATTTTTCAGACAAAACATCATTGAGCAGAGCATACCCGGCGAGAGAGTCTTATCAATTTCCTGGCGCGTACTTTATCCTCAGAAAGCCTTCCATCTCTCAAATACATGACAATTGGATCCATCCATGTCTCTGCCTGTGTTATCGGCTGTACTTCCATTTCATCGCAACTTTTCTGTTTCAACTGCTCCACCAATAAACCCAAAGAGAGGAGTTGACACAGGAGTCAGCTCCGAATCCGTTAACTTCATTGCTTGGAATGCACGCGTGATCTGAGACGTTAAGCTGCATTTGCCCGTGTCTCACGCAGATCCTTACGACTGATTCTTACGGATAATCGCTTTATCACCACCCTCATTGCTCACAATGGCTGGTAGTGCATCTCTTGGACCGTACTGAACGGTTCCCACAACTTTCTGTTTTTTTGCTTCCCGGTCTTTCTCTACGCTGCCCCTTTTATCTTTTTGAGCAGCCTTGTTTCCTTCTCCTGGTCCACCTACAATTGTGTTCACTGTATTAATTGGGGTGTTCTCTCTATGCCCATCTGCATCTGGAGATGGATCCATGTTTCTTCTCTGGTTGTACCTGTCATGGCTGTTATTCTGTTTTTTTGAATTCTCTCCTTCCTCTGGGATTGTCTCCCTGCGCTCGATCGATGCACTCATCGATCTTTCCTTCCATTGCTGCTGCGTCGATATCTCTGATCAGATCCCTGCACTGCTTGTTGAGTCATGTCCAATGTCTTTATGGTACTTGCACCACCTAGTGTGGTCTCTTTTCTCCTTGGACCCCTCAACGGAGGAGGAGTCTTAGCAATTCCTTTCTTCTCCATAATTGCCAACACTTGGTCACGAGACACATTCGAGAGGATAAGGTCTCTATCTGCAGAGCCCCCTTTCTTCCCTAATCTTTCCGAAATGGGAGGCAAGCATTACCTGCCCCAAGCAGCATTTTCTTTTCTTGTCATTCCTATCCTCATTCTTTCCTTTCTTAGCATCCCCGTGGATTCTTCTCTCTTGGCTCTGTTGGCTTCTTCTCACGACAATGTCGGTATGCTATTTCAGACATTCTTCCATCGCTTTTGGATCTTTCTTTGCTCGACCGCATGTAACCGCCTTCTTTAAGTCCGCTATGAAGGATGCTGCAAAAACTTATCATCCAGGATCCGCTATCCGGGATGATTCTCCATTAAATCTCTTGATAAATCAGAAAGCTGTTTCATCACCTTTTGCCTAATCGTTAGCAAATAAGTCTGTTTCTCTGGAAAGGCCTTGCGACAATGAATGCATGCATGAACTTTACGGTCGAGTGGGAAAATCCGGTATAGATCGGGGTTCAACTTATTGAACCAATCTCTTGCCTTTTCGGTTAGAAGAGTTGCAAATGCCTGCATTTCATCTCTTCTGGAGCATTATACAGATTCATATGTTGAATGTACTGATGCATATGGTCATATGGATCCTTGGTTCCATCATACGCTTGGATCTTTGGGATTTTAAATCCTGGAGGACATGGGAATGCATCAATGTCTTCAGTAAATGGGGACACCAGCCTAAATTCATCTGGCTTAGGTTTCAGCATGGCGTCTAATTCTGCCTTGGCGTTATCACCACCTGGGTGAGTAACCACCACTTTAATGCTAGATTCTGCTTCCTGCTTCTCTTTTTTAGCAGTTTGAAGTGGTGTAGTTGCTTCAGATATATCGTTATCCTGATTCCTCGCTTTCAGAACTGCCTCAAAAATAGCTTTGATTTCTTCTCCCTTGAGATTTGCCAGATTCTCTACCAACATCTGTTTGATTGCATCTGGGTTGCTTGTCTGTCCCTCTTCCATCACTTTCTTTCCAGTGTCTTGAACATTGTGATCTGGACTATTATTTCCAGCTTGACTTTTTTCTTGTTGATTTTGTTGTTTCTTCGAATTGCCTTGATTTCTCGCCATTTTTCCTATATTGACTACTCACTAACTAGAACTTGTGCCCTCCTTCTAGCGCCAAATGATGCAGAATGAATGTTGTAAATGGGTTATCGGGTAATTCTAATTAGGAAAATAACACTAGAACACGAATATTTGGGTATAATTAGGACTGACTCTTGAGAGAGTTGCCTACGTATCCAATTTAGGTAATAAACTGGAATCAAGTCCCCCTCGTAGTTCAAGGTGTTCTTTATATAGTAGTGGATCGTGTGTTTCTCCCTGGACGTGCCGGGGAGTTATCATAGATCATGTCCTGGACGTGGGATCTACCCACGTCCATAAGCAGTTGAGATGTTGTTGACTCGGTCTTCCCCACGTTCAGCTGTCATTCTGTCCAGAAATAACTCTGGTCAGAACACGGTGGAGTCCTGCTCCTTCTCCTCTGACTATTCTGCCCAGCATCTTGACCTGGTAAGCATTCGGTGGTCTAGCTTGGTGATGCAGGTATCTTTTTATTATTAAACCTTGGGCTGGCCCAACTATTTAATAATCCACCCAATGGGCCCATATATCATCACTTACCTTTTTTGTATTTTTATATTTTATTTAATATTCATTTTAGAATTCAATGAAAATTTTTAATATAGCAATGATTTTGGTTTCGGGTTTTAATTTAAATATCAATAATTCATTCAATCCAGGATCTTCATTGATGTTTGTTTTTTGATTTGATTTTATTGATTTCGTATTTATTGACCGATTAAGATTTATTTACTTACCTTTTTGTATTTATATTTGTATTTTTTTTATTTAATTTTCGTTTTTGAATTTAATGGATTTTTTTAAATTAAATTACGAAGAAAGTGGGAAACACTTTCAAGAGGAATACTTACCTTTTTGTGTTTATATTTGTATTTTTTATTTAATTTTCATTTTTGAATTTAATAGATTTTTTTAAATTAAATTACGGAGAAAGTGGGAAACACTTTCAAGGAGAAACTTTTCGCTCTTTTAGTATAATTAATTAAATTACGGAGAAAGTGTGAAACACTTTTGAGGGGAATACTTACCTTTTTGTATTTATATTTGTATTTTTTATTTAATTTTCGTTTTTGAATTTAATGGATTTTTTTTTAATGATATTACGGAGAAAGTGGGAAACACTTTCGAGGGGAAACTTTTCCTCTTTTAGTATAGTAATGATTTTGAATTTAATTGGATTTTTAATTTAATTACAAAGAAAGTGAGAAACACTTTCGAGGGGAATACTTACCTTTTTGTGTTTATATTTGTATTTCTTATTTAATATTCGTTTTTGAATTTACTGGATTTTTTTTAATTAAAATTACGGAGAAAGTGGGAAACACATTCGAGAAGAAACTTTTCGTTCTTTTTGTATAGTTAATTAATTAAATTACGGAGAAAGTGGGAAACACTTTCGAGGGGAATACTTTCCTTTTTGTATTTATATTTGTATTTTTTATTTAATATTCGTTTTTGAATTTAATGGATTGTTTTAAATTAAATTACTGAGAAAGTGGGAAACACTTTCGAGGGGAATACTTACTTTTTTGTATTTATATTTGTATTTTTTATTTAATTTTCATTTTTTGAATTTAATGGATTTTTTTAAATTAAACTACGGAGAAAGTGGGAAACACTTTCGAGGGGAATACCTACCATTTTGTATTTATATTTGTATTTTTTTAATTTAATTTTCGTTTTTAAACTTAATGGATTTTTTAAAATTAAATTACGGAGAAAGTGGGAAACTTTTCGCTTTTTTAGTATTAGTATAAGTATAGTAATGATAATGATAATGATACCTACCGTTTTAAGACAATGATATCATCATGTTAACATCATAAGTTCATCAATATTATAAAGATTCGTACACTTAATCACTTTGGGGGATGAGAGGGCTACATAACCAAGTCTACATAACTTTTATATATAATACATATTTTGTGATTGAGAGTTTTCATAATTTGTTTTTTATATTTGCAACATCCCGATTGTGTGATGAAATTGACATTATAAGATTAAGTTGACTTGATTATAAATCCTTATCATTTCCCAAACCACTTTATATCAACGTGTACTTTAAGCAACCTAGACTTATACTAATGTCATGTGGTGCATCGTGTGTTTGTAGTACCAACATTACACCGGTCTATCAAAAAAATCTTCTGTCGTTTCGTGGAAAAAAATCAGGGGGGTGGCGTAAATCCGTTGAAAATTTGAAATCCCTTTATTTTCAAAATATTAAAAATCATTGAGTACCTCACTCCCTACTCTCTAGCTCGGCTTGCCGAACCTCTCCCCCTATCAACGCCATGGTTCGTTTCAAGGAGTGAGAATAGCTTTTTCTTGCTTAGTCTTCCATAAAATCATCATCTCTAAGCTAATTAATCACGAAGGATGTGCGGAGAATCACAGTCAAGTTGATGTTCAGAGCAATTTGAGTCCTCCTCCTGGTAAGATTAATAATCCTCTCATCATCTCCTTGCTCTGTTTGCCCTGTTATGATAATGGGAGGGTTTGGTGAATGTCTGATTTATTCTTTATCGGTGGGATGTAAGCTTATAATTCAAGTAAAATTACCCCTTCCAGTTCCCCCATTACATGCCGAGCGGAAGAGTGTGGAATGAATGATTACTGGTTGCATTTTAATTGCTTGGATTATGATAAAATTACTACCCTTTTCGCTGTATTTGCTACATTGGGGTTAAGCTGTTAAGGTGGAGGAATTATGGTTTAAAACTTATATTGCGTGATAACGTTTTTTTAGGCCGAAGAACTTTTGGAACTTAGAGATTGTTTCGTAATTAAGCTTTGGTACGGACTCTCGTGGTTTGGGTGGAGGCTAGTGGAGGTAAGGACTTGATGCTTTTATTTTGTGCTCTTGGTAATGCCAAGGCACTTTTTTAGCCAATCCAGGGCTAAAGTGTCGCGATAGATGAAAAAGTGTCGCTAAAAACACTTTTAGCGGCACTTATGCCCTGGATTTCTAAATAACGCCCTGGATTTACCGACCGCCAAATGTATACACTTTTGATTAGGATTTAAATGACGTTTGTACATTAACATCCTTTTCTTTTTCTCTTGAATCAAAAGAATGTCGGACGTCCCTGATGAAATTTTGCGGGAAATTCTTTCGAGGCTGCCTGTGGCACAGGGGCGGATCCACAGCCCCGGGGGTGCTGTGACCCCACTCGATTTAAAAAAAAAAAAAAAAAAAAAAAAATTTAGTATTAAAACTATGTAGTTTTGTTGTTAAAAAGTGTCATTTTATCGATAAAAATTGATGTTTAGGCTGCGGTGAATTTACTGGAATTTTTTTGGATAAAATATGTAGTTTTAGACTCCGGTGTGACCTTTAAATTTATTCACTGGATCCGCATTCTTTGACCAGCACGTTGTTAAGATTTAGATGCGTGTCCAAATCATGGAAGAGTTTGATCGACAATCAGTAATTCATCAAACACCATTTGAATCATTCTCGGAAGACCAACTCTAATCTCAACATTGTTCTCGAAGGCTGCCGCCATCTATACTCAGCTGATTTTGATTTACTCAACGAAGCGAACATGGCTGCTTTCAAAGAACTCTCCCACCCGTTAATAGAGGCTACATATGGTAGAACAAGAATATCGGGTTCGTGCGATGGCTTGCTTGTTTTGAGAAATGATAAGGCCGATGTTACTATTTTGTGGAACCCGTCGGTTAGGAGGTCCCATGAGATACCTTTTTGTGGTTTTGAATATCCGGGATATATTAGGAATATTTCTTATGGGTTTGGGTATAATGTTGTGAGCGATGACTATAAGTTAATTAGAGTCGCTCAGTGGTATGATAATAAGTCAGAATCTGATTATAATTCTGAAGTAAGAGTTTATAGTCTAAAGTCTGATTCTTGGAGGAGGATTCCTGATGTTCTTGATTACATTGAGATTGAGACTAGTGGGGTGCTTGCTAATGGTGCTTTGCATTGGAAATTGGACACGGACACTAATCATTTGGTTACTGCGATTGATCTTGGAACAGAGGAGTTTAGGTTGGTGCCATTACCAAAATTTGCAGGTGATGTTGATATTATTACAGAATTGGGAGGATGCCTCAGCCTTGTGTGCTATCATAGCAATGATGGTCTTGTTGACATATGGATTATGAAGGAGTATGGAGTTCAAGAATCGTGGTCGATTTTGTTCACATATGATAATCGTTATTTTGATTTTCAGAGGCCGTTAGCTTATTCTAAGTGTGGTAGGAAAGTGCTCCTAGGAAGAGATTACGATTGTGATGCCCTTATGTGGTATGATCTTGACAAAAAATCCACCGACGTACCAATGGTTCAAATGCCTTTAGAGAGTCCTTATGATACGTGTACTTGTTTGCAAAGCCTTGTTCTGTTAAACAACGGTCCTTGTGATTTTGTTTTCGTCACCAAGAAAAAACAGAAAAGGAAGGACAAAAAGAGAAGTCGTAGAACAAGGTAATCATCTCATTTCATGGGATCTACAAATGAGATTGTGCTATTTAAAATTCAAAGTAGCAGTATGTATTCTTCTCCTGGACAGTTTTGACTTTGAGTTTGTGTACAAAGTAAGGAGCTGGTAGCTACTTTTGTCTTGTACAACTTCAAAACAATTATGTTTCATTCCTCATTTTGTTGATGTTCCAAGTAAATCTTAACTTTCATGGGCTAACCTAATCTTCATCTTCATTTGTTAGGCATGGTTTCCAAACTGGAAAACCACTGCAATTATGTCACCATGACAAGATTACAATCATCATTTACAATTAACCTTAAATTCATGTTTTCTAAACACGGATAAACGAAGGTGCAACACACTTACACGCTGCACTGAATCGACAATTTTAAAAGTCGATTCTTTAGCCAAAATTTGATTTTTCAAAAGTCAGAGTATTACATTCGACTTTTTAGATTTGAAGTATCGATTTAGATGTAATGCATATGTATTGTGGTAATAATAAAGGCTCGCAATTTCTTCAAAACGAGAAACTGTTACACTGCCTAGTGAGGCAAATGGATGTTGAGAGATGTGGTGTTGAAAGTGAAACTGTAAAAATACAACACACTCCACCCCGGGTGAGATTCTTCCCTACACAGTCCACACCCACACCTAGAGAGTGAGTGTGTGTAAGAACATCTGAAGTCGCAGTTTAATTAAAAATTAAACCGTGTGGGATGATGTTCTTACGCATCTACTCTCAGGTGTGTGGAGTGAGTAGGGAAGAACTATCCCTCCACCCCCTACCCCCACCCCAAAGGAAAAAATTAAATTAAAAAAAAAATGCTATAAGAAATCAATGATTGGGTTCACCAATAGTTAAGTTACGTTGGAGAGACCAAGGTAAATTAAAAAGATTGGCAATGATGAACTTGAAGATCTTGTTCACATTTATGTTGTGGGTCGCACTTGAGAAGAACACCGTTGCTCTCATTGCTCTTCCATATGACCTAGCCTGCATTATTTATTATTAATTAAAATTTGTATTTAATACCAGACGATATGCTACATGATCCAGAGCAAACCGGATCCTCTCTCATGAGATCAGTCTTGTGAACGAACTTTGTGCAAAGTAAACATTACTTTCTCAACAATACCGGAGTTGTGATCTGTCAAATGAAGTTAGTTCACACACGGAAAGCTTTACTTTGTGATGTCAGTCACTGCACAGATCACAACAATGGTCTCACTAAAGAGGACCGGCCTTCGATCCCGAGAGCCAGATTGCCTTTTCTATACGAACATTTGATGTATCGTACATAGATCTTTCATATACCATATTGCTTACTTCTCCAGATAATAAACGAGGAACACGGAGGAGAGGCAATACTAGGGGGCAAAAAAGGCATCATATCAATAAGGAATAAAGACAATATTAGTCTCCTTAGTTTCATGATTTTGACAATTTCTACCTCTAGTGTTTTTCATCTTTGACACTTGTAGACCCTATCTATTCATTTCTTATGTAAAGTCCGGCATTGAAGGTATGACATGCTTCTACGAATAAAAACTTGACACTCGGCAAAAATAGACCGAAAATGTAAATAAAAGCATGCACATATGGCCAGCCAAAGTGTCAAGATGAATATTGGAGATAAAAATGAAAAAAAATCACAAAACAAGAGGAATTAACTAAAATTGTATTTATCCGTACGTGTAAATAATGGAAAGACCATTTTACCTGATCAGTTATGACAGTCCATTGAATATCTAGAGGAAGCTGGACAAAATCATCAAATTTTCGTCCCAAAACTAATATAGGAATCGCCGTCTGCAAATGATAATTTGAGTTCAAGTAAGGATCAGATTAGTGACTAAAGCCAAAATTAGGTGTATTATGGTTACTGCAAGAATCATTCATGACCATTTTCCAGGTACTTTACAGTCTGTTGGACAATCAATTCATTCTCTCTCATTTTCATTCTAACAAACACTTTTCATGCAATTATAAGATAATTAATTAAGCTTGAACAACTAAAGGCAAATCATGAATCAGATCTTAAGTGATGCAGTTGCAAGGATAAAGCAAGGGTTAAAGCAATCAAGTTGCAAGGATCATCAATAATAGTATTAAAAGTTTCAGCTACTATAGCTATTGCCTAAACAAATATTAAAAAGATGGACTTTTTCTATGTCAGATAGAAATTATTTCCAGTTAATGTAGTTGGGCCACCATAACCACTACCACCTCTCTAATGCATAGCAGATAAAATTCTCTACCTAACAGAGCTAGTTATTGATACAGTAATGCCTTTTCCCAGCCATTTTTTCCCCTTTTAATTCTTCAGCTCCTATTGCAAGATAGCAGATCATATTCTCATGTGAAATTGGTTCAAAGATCCCTCCGGTGACCAATGCCACACGCATGCACCGACACGTGCCCCGGATGATTTAGAAAAATGAAAATGGTGTTTTGTTGTTAAAATATAAGTTATTTTAGTGTTTTTATACCCGATCAAACAAGAAATTGATTGAACGTCAAAAATTAAAAGGAAATGGCTAAGATATCATCTGACAAACATTAATGCAATTATTATAATAATAACGAAAAGGGTAATGATACACCTACTCTCTTAACTCTATATAATTTCTACTTCCAATCTAATGATGTGGTTGTGATTCTTTTGCATTTTTAAAAAAAAAATTAAAGTAAAAAATGTGTGGTGAGATAATGATGGTGTAAAAATTATATAAAATAGTGGAAGTAGCTCTATCACTACCATCCTTCTCACCCTATATTTTAGTGTCTTGATATAGCTTTATTGCGGTGCAAATCTGTTTACACGAGAAGTGAAAATACCCTCTCTTTTTTAAGTTGAGATATTCTCAAATTATTTTACTCTGTTTAATTGGCTGAACCAAACCGGTCCAAACATAAAACCCTCAAACCCCATGAATTTTTGGTTTGTTTTTGTATCATGAAAAACCAAACCTTAAAAAAAAAAAATGGCTTTAAAAATGGGGAGAAGTAGAAATGGACATCTTTTATGGGACAAATTCTTTTTAAAAAATGGACATTTTTTTATGGGACGGAGGTAGTAAAAAATTAAAATTGAATGGAATTATGAATGATTTTTTTTTGGGGAAGGAGTCAAAAACACCAAAAAAAAAAAAAAAAAAAGAAGATATCTCGTTAACTATTTCTTTTTTGAAGAAAGTATATAGTGTGTGCAGAAGTTACTGGTACTCACTACTCAGTATTATTTAGACAGGAAAAAATCTGTTGGGGGAAGCAAAAAGGCCAAAAGCTGTTCAGATGCCTCTCTTTTAAGGACCACAAAATAAAAATCATTTTTGTAAAAGAAGAATATTTGTATATTATACTAATACTACTACTTTTCCAGCAAAATTTTATAAAAATTATATTATAGTTTTTTTTTATTTATTTATAGTATAGTTACACTTCTTATTAAAACATTCACTTTTATTCACGAATAGATAACAGAATATGAGGGCTTTTATACTATTAAAATTCTCTACTTGTTTCATTTTCGAAAATGTCTTTTATTGTGTTAGAAATTTGGACAGATTTAATCAGTTTGTGTTTGGATTTTTCAACCTTAAAAAAAAAAATATAAAATGGCAAAGCCAACAAGTGGAAAAATATCCATAAGCGCATCTGGATAGGATTTTACCAATTCAACTGACAAATGTAGAGCAAAACGTCACACCTTCCTTTCAAGGAGAAAATCCACGTAGGCGTGTACTGTGAGAACCGACCTTCAGTTGAGAAAGTCGGTTCTTGCTCCTGGAACCTACGAGAAGTCGGTTCTCAACTCCGGAAGAGACTTTCACAAGATCGATTCAAGCAAAATGGCTGTGGTGCAGATAAATATCCTAGATTGACGGACAAAGCATTTATACAATGAATTAAAAATGGTCAGAATCAACCTCACACTCACAGGCACACCATAGCTTGCTATACAATTTACGATTGCCCAAGTAAAAGAGGAATAATACCAAACTACGTAGGCGTCTATCTATTGTAGCATCACACTTCGGGTCATTCGGGACCTTTGAAAGTCTAATGCAATTCTACTCTGCAGAGGGTCGAACGTCATTGTGATGCCAAAAATAGATCGACTTTAACAACTACCAAATAAGTAACTCCTACTACAAGCTACAAAAGCTAAATCCAAAACCACTGGAAGTTATCAGATCCAATAACAGCCATTCACAATTCAGAAACGACGGTCTTTTCCCTGACAAAATGCTGTTTGGAAACACAGCCAAAAGACCCGTTTCAAATCCCGATAATGCGTGTTGTGTAGAGCTTTTACTGCTGGGATCATCGTAATCTACTTTGCGGCATACCAATTTTTGGCACACTTAGAATCAACGGCTAGATCTACTTTTGAGGATGTTCTTTCCATTAAATGGTTTGGACATGCACTCTACCACTATGTCCTTGGCAATCTCCGCGGACTCCGTTGGCCCTTCTAATATAACTTCATCATGAACCTGTTTATATCAACATTGCACTACTTAAAAGGTCTGCACATACTGGCCTATTTTTAAAACAAGAATTTGCCCCATCAGTTTGAGCCCCTCAAGACCATAAAGGTGTCTGGTCTTGGGTTCAATTCTTACAATTTGCAGCGTTTTTACCCTTAAGACAGCAAAAATGTAAATTTTGCTCTTTAACTTGGCCCAGTCCTGGATTTAATCCTGTTTTTTCTCCGGTGCCGGTTTTCGTTCTTGAACATGTACATTCGTTTTTCAGTTTCAGTCCTCTAGCGCAAAAGGAGGCTGAATTTGGACAGACATTCGATTTTGACGAAAGGGACTCCAAGCGCCGCTGACAACGCAAAATAGAAGGGCAAAATTCATTCTTTAAATTGTCCTAATTTAGGTTTCTGTCCTTTTTCAGCCAAGTTAAAGGACAATTTCGCAATTTTCATGCCAAAATCGAATTTCGCCTCAAATTCAGAAACACGTTAGAGAAAATCTGGCCAAAACTTTGTCACGCCAACTGTTGGAATATAAGATTTATGTGGTTAGCTTGGTTAGTTTATCCCTTAGTTTTATTCCATCTTTGGTATGAGGAATTTAGCTTTTTATCTCCTTAATTTAGCCCTAATATCCATATAAATTAGTGGCTAAATCCCCTCTGTTTTCCTTTTGTTTTTAGCAGATGATACACTGTCCAACTAGCCGTTGGAACAGTGTATCATGCTTTTTCCCTTTTATTACCGTTGGACCTCTCTTTCTATAAATAGAGGTGAGAGGGTCTATTTGTTGTAATGAGCTTTTATTCTAATAATAAGAATACTTTTTCTCATTGCTTTAATTCTTACATGGTATCGGAGCCTTAGGCTATTTTTTCTGGGATTTTCTGAACTATTCAAAATTCAAAAAAAAAAAAAAAAATCTCCTTTCTTTTGATCAATGGCTGAGTCATTTGCCACTAGTGCAGCCACTGATTCTTCTTCTTCTTCTGAAAACCCCATAATTTCTGGGGAACTTCAAAACATTCAAGCTGTCTATAAGCTGAATGGCAAGAACTATCTTAAGGGGGAATGAGGGAGAATGACAGAAATATTTCATCAATTGAGTAGAAGGACAGTCTTTTGAAACTTTTGTATAAAGGACAAAACTATTTATTATTGTCGAAATTCACTTGTGTTCAAAATTCACTGCATTTAAATTATTTGCCGAAATTCACCATCATTAAATTCACTAATTTTCAAAATTCATTGTCGAAATTCACTAATTTTAGGGATTCATCATCGAAATTCACTATCGAAATTCACCGATTTCGGGATTCACTGGGAGATTCACCGATTTTAAAGGATTCACTGTTTGTCCTTCTCATTTATAAAATTATGCGAGTTGTCCTTCTCCCTATAAAAAATATGTATTTGTCTCACATTCTTAATAATATTCCAGTTGTGTCCTTATCCCTAATTTTCCACTATCTTAAATGGTCTCAGTTTGTCGAGAACCTACTTAAAAGGTAGAGGCAAACTAAGCCATTTTTTGGGAAGCTGGACTGCTCCTACCGATCCCAAGTTTGCTAAGCGGGATGAGAAAGACTCTATGGTGATGTCACGGCATGAGCACTATGATTACAGAGATCAGTGATACTGCATGTTTCGAGTTACGCCAAAGAGATATGGGACCATGTGCAACAAACCTTCTCCAAGGTCAAGGATCTTTGCCCAAATACATGAGATTAAGGTAAAAATTGAGAATACTAAGCAAGGGAATAAATCTATCCTTTGAATACTCTAGTCTTCTTCAAGGGCTATGGCAAGAATTAGATCACTATCAATGCATAAAAATGAAAGATAGTGATGATGCTACTACTCTCAAAAGAATTGTTGAAGGGGAAAGGATCTTCTCCTTTCTGGTTGGTCTGAATCAGGAATTTGACCCTATAAGGGTGCAGATTCTTGGCAAATCGAAGTGCCCTCTCTGAATGAAACCATGTACATGGTAAGAGCAGAGAGGAGGGTAGGAGGGTGTCATGCTTGACACATCAAATCTTTTGAAAGTTCACTCTTTTATGCCGCCAGAACAAAAATGTACATCCTAAGACTAATGAGTCAACTGGATATCACGAAAAGAAGCATCATCCCAAAAAAGGAGAATGTTAAATCGATAGAGATAATCTTTTTTGCTCTCATTGCAAAAAGAGCGACACACTAAGGAGTTTTGTTGGAAGTTGCATGGAAGACCAGGCAAGAACAATGCCCTGGCACATCTTTGTGAACTCCAATAAATCAAAGCAGATTCTCAAAAGGCGGATCAGGCTCTCTGCTTTGGTCTAAATCCTTCTCTTGGTCAATCCGAGATTGAGAAATTGAGGAAGTTCTGGATACTTTGGAAAATCCATCCTCTTCTATGTTTTTTAGGTATGGCTTCCTCGATCTCTTAAATCAAGGGATTACTAAGGGGTGGGTGGTTGACTCGAGCTACCGATCATATGACACCTTCTATGGAGTCATTTATCGATTACATTCCTGCAAAGTCAACAAATACATCACTTTCATTGCTAATGGTGTGTCAATCAAAATTCTTTGTACAGGAATGTAACCTTAAATGAGTCAATTGTTTTAAAAATGTTCTTCATGTACTGATTTGGTCGCAAATCGGTATCCGTGGAAGAGACCGACCACTGATTCAAATTGCTACGTTTTCTTTTCGACTAACTTCGTGTGATCCAGGAGTTAACAACCATGAGGAGGATTGGTCTTGCTAGATGCAAAGGTGGACTTTACTTTGTTAAAGATCAAAGGAAAGACAAGGAAGTTTTGAACAAGTATCTATGTTATCTAAGACCCGATAATGATAAGATCATGTTGTATCATAGGAGACTAGGACATCCATCTTTTCAAATTTTAAAGCATTTATTTCCTAATCTTTGTAAGGATTCAAATGTTGAAAATTTTAAATGCAATGAATGTGAGTTTGCTAAACATCAAAGAGTTCATTATCCTGCCTTATCTAACTTGTCTGCTAATCCTTTTGATCTTATTCATAGTGATATATGGGGCCTCTCCACTGTTCCTAATGTAAATGGTGCTCATTGGTTTGTGACCTTTATTGATGATTGCACAAGAACCACTTGGGTATATTTACTCAAACACAAGTCTGATCTAAGTCATGTGTTTCCTGTTTTTTACAACATGATTATGACTCAGTTTGATACTAAGATAAAAAGATTGAGGTCTGATAATGCTAGAGATTATTTTAACAGATTCCTCAATCCCTTTATGGAAGGAAAAGGAATAATACATGAGTCATCATGTGTTCACACCCCACAACAGAATGGGGTGGCAGAAAGGAAAAACAGGCACCTTCTTGAACTGCTAGGGCCATTACATTTCCATATGAATGTGCCCAAGTCCTATTGGGGTGAGGCAGTTCTCACAGCTGCTCATCTTATCAATAGATTACCTACTAAAGTTCTGGATAAACAGAGCCCTATACAGGCTCTTACAAAGGTCTTTCCTTCATTCCTAACTTCTGAGGGTGTATCACCTAGAGTTTTTGGGTGTGAAGTTTTTACTCATGTCCACTTTCCAAATAGGGGAAAACTGGATCCCAGGGCTCTAAAATGTATCTTTGTTGGGTATTCTAATACTCAAAAAGGATACAAATGTTATCATCCACCTACTAAGAGGTACATTATATCTAAAGATGTGACATTCTATGAAACATGTCCTTACTACTTTGACAAGTCACTAATTCAGGGGGAGCTACCTACTACTGATCATGAAAGGGAGAAGTTTCTCCTTGATCCATCTTACTTGTCATCTGGTAATGATGATCATGTTCCGACTGTTGTATCCACTGATGGCACATCTACTACAGATGGAGGTGTGTCCAGTGAGGATACCACAGACAAGGAACCTATTATTTATACCAGAAAAAACTGGAAGAGGCTACAAGACATTGCCCCTGTAGATGGAAACAAGGATTCTGACACCATTCCCAATGAGGAAGGGTCCTCAGAACCTAGTCCTCCTATCACAGAACAATGCAATTCTAGTAATCCTGATACAGAAATAAGCAATAGCAGACTTGAAGATCTGCCTATTGCCATAAGAAAGAGTGTAAGGGCCTGTACCTTACAACCTGTATACCCTATGAAGAACTTTCTATCCTATCACAGGATTTCTCAAAAACAAAGGAAGTTCATGAAAAATCTCATGAATAGTCCTACACCAAAAGGTTTACAGGAAGCTCTTTCTGATGAAAAATGGGCAAAAGCCATGAAAATTGAAATGGAAGCTCTGGATAAAAACAAAACATGGGATCTTGTTGATCTCCCTAAAGGAGCTAAAACAGTGGGTTGTAGATGGGTGTTTACCATCAAACATAAGTCTGATGGGACCGTGGAGAGATACAAGGCAAGGTTAGTTGCCAAGGGTTATACTCAAACTCATGGCATTGACTACTTTGACGCTTTTGCCCCTGTGGCAAAAATGAATACAATCAAGATTCTGTTATCTTTGGCTGCCAAATTTGAATGGAAGTTGAATCAGTATGATGTTAAAAATGCCTTTCTTCAAGGGGACCTGGAGGAAACCATATTCATGGATATTCCTCCTGGTTTTCAAGTTGAAAAAGGGAAGGTTTGCAGGTTAAAGAAGGCCTTGTATGGCCTAAAACAGTCCCCTAGGGCTTGGTTTGGCAGATTCACTACTGCTTTACTGAGTCTTGGCTATAAACAAAGCCAAGGGGATCATACCTTGTTCATTAAGATGAATTTACAATGCCAAAGATCTATTCTCCTTGTGTATGTTGATGATATCATCATCACAGGGGATGATACTGAAGGAAATGCACAACTAAGAAACTTTCTCTATAGGGAATTTGACATCAAAGAACTGGGGAAGCTTTTTAAATACTTCCTAGGAATTGAGGTTATGTACTCTGATCAAGGGATTTTTATCTCTCAACAGAAGTACATTTTGGATCTCTTAAAAGATTGTGGCAAAACAGGGTGTAAACCAATGAAGACTCCCATTTATTTTACTCATGGAATCAACCTTGCACCAGAAGATGAGGAAGTGGACAAGACTGCTTATCAACGTCTTAGGGAGGCTAATCTATTTGTCTCACACAAGGCCTGACATTAACTTTGCTGTCAATATTGTGAGCAGATATATGCATTGTCCAAAGAAGTGCCACCAGAATGCAGCTAAAAGGATTATTTCCTATCTCAAGAGTTGTCCTGGCAAGGGGATCCTATTCAAAAAGGATGGTCCTACACTCCTAGAGGCTTATACTGACTCAGATTATGCTGGTTGTATTGATGATAGAAGATCCACTTCTGGCCATTGTGTGTTCCTCTTTGGCAATCCTGTTGTATGGAGAAGCAAGAAACAAGGCATGGTGTCTAGATCAAGTGCTGAAGCAGAGTTTAGGGCTCTTGCTATTGGTGTTTGTGAGCTCCTATGGTTGAAAATTATTTTGGATGACCTAAAAATCCAGAGACAGACACCCATGATACTTCACTGTGATAATCAATCTGCAATTGATATCTCCTCAATCTGCCCAACATGGTGAGAACCAAGCATGTTGAGGTTGATAGGCACTTCATTAAAGAAAAGGTGGACGGTGGGTGATCAAACTCAAATTTGTCAACTCTCAAGATCAAGTGGCGGATGTTCTAACTAAAGGGCTACCTAAGAAATTTTTGAGTATCTCTCAGCAAGTCGGGAATGGTTGATATACATTCACCACTTGAGGAGAGTGTTGGAATATAAGATTTATGTGGTTAGCTTGGTTAGTTTATTAGTTTTATTCCATCTTTTGTATGAGGAATTTAGCTTTTATCTCCTTAATTTAGCCCTAATATCCATATAAATTAGTGGCTAAATCCCCTCTATTTTCCTTTTGTTTTTAGTAGATGATACCTTTGTCCAACTAGCCGTTGGAGCAGTGTATCTCGCTTTTCCTCTGTTATTACCGTTGGACCTCTCTTCTATAAATAGAGGTGAGAGGGTCTATTAGTTGTAATGAGCTTTTATTCTAATAATAAGAATACTTTTTCTCATTGCTTTAATTCTTACACCAACCTCTTCCGGCGTTGACTAAATTGGAAAAGGGTGAAAATCGGTGCAGTAAAAAACAGGACTAAATCCCTAAATAAGCCAACTTAAAGGAAATATTCTGAATTTTAGCCCCCTTAAGGTCGTATTGGGGTGTTTGAGGATTAGACTGTATTTTTGAATCAATTTGTGAATATAGTCCAACATGGAAAGAAGGCGAAAATGTAGCTTCTAAGAAGAAAGAGACTAGAATGTATATTAACCTGCAAAAGCAACTTCCAACCTAGCTCTTCAAGACGTGGATCCTGTGTTATTTGCAACATCGCGCACATCGCCACATCGGCTGCACTTCCCTAAGGACATATCACAGAAAAAGAAAGTTGAAAAAAATCCCAAACATTGGTATTACGACAATGGTTTTCTCGATCTAATCAGAGCAATTCATAGCAGTGTTATAGAGCATTTGCATCATATACTCTTAACAAATTCTTTGCTTTACATATTCACACACCACATTTCTTTATTTTACAGAATCCTTATTTAAGGTGAATTGCATCAAAATCTCTATTACAATCTGTTATACATCGGAAATAGAGAATTCGTATTTCATACCATAGATGTGGAGTAAAGTTAAGAGAATCTGTATTTACAAATGACAGTAGAGTATATGATGCACTTGTGTTTCTTTATGGATTTTTGAAGAAAATATAAACAGTAATGTAAAGGGCGAAGCTAAAATTTATTGGAAACCTGAACAGGTGTGTTGATGGCAGCTCGATCAATATGGGACTTCTGAGCATGAGACGCGGTTCTTTGTGAAGGGAATTGACGTGCCCTCCCAAGTAACGTGTGGACAACAATTCTTGGCACGAGCTTCAGCTTTGCGTTCTTCTTGCCAAGCCAAAACTTCCTTTCGATCACTGTACCATAGGTTAACTGTCTTTTTTGCTTCCTCCACAGAAACCTGAAAATGCAGGTGTCAGTGATCAAATTTCAGTGAATTCATCAATCTCTTGAAATAATCGTTCAACGCAATAGACCTTCCAATCACGAGCGAGCCCCACATGGGGTCTTTCCATAGGCAATGGAAAAGTTAAGCATCTTCGCTTTTCTTCTTTCGGAGGCAAAAGCATCCTGTAAAAAGGAAAATTTAAAAATTACATTTTTCCTTAAAAGCTCATACTATAACACAGTGACTCATCCCTATGGCCAAGAACTGATGTCGATAACTAGTGTTTGTTACAATGCACAAGGTAAGTTCCTTCTGATAATCTACTGTCAGTAAAGTGACTTAAACTCTGCATCTGGGTGGAACCAATCAAGACTCGGTGTGTGATGGGCGGTGAGAAGTGTATTCAATTGTGCATCAAGTAGGGTGGAGTCTCACTGAGGCTTCAAGCAGGTGACTATCGCCAGGTGTGATCTGCTGAGTACTGAATACAAAGCGAGGTCCCACATCTCATTAATTGTTATGTGATGACTATACAAAGTGTCATTAAAAGGAGGACACGTGTAGGGGTATTTATGGTGCATCAGACAAAGATTCCTTGCGGCTAGGGTTTAGGGATTTGTGCCTATAAATACAATTATTGTCTCATTATCTGTGTGTGTTGAAATCTGTAAAATTCAGTGCATAATAAAATATCTCTTTTCTGCCCGTGGTTTTTTACCTCTCCCACTGAGGGGTTTTCCACGTTAAAATCTGTGTTCTTCTTGTTTCTGTTTTCTCCTTTGATTGTTTATGTTTGATTGCTTCTGTTTCTATTTCTTGCATCTGAAGTTATCTCCATCCGTTTTATAACAAGTGGTATCAGAGAAAGGTTCTGGGGAAAACAATCTGTACTATCAACTTCGTCTTCACCAAGGCCTTCAGCAAGGTGCTAGGATCTGTGACAAAGTTGTGATCTTTAGCAAGGAAAGATGTCGGTGAAGAAACGTAAAAATCGATAAATTCTGAGGAAGGAGCAGTTTTGGTGCTGTGGCAAATCAAGATCGTGCCTTTGTTGAAAGCAAAGCAGGTTTGTGGAATCCTTTAACCGACAAACCAAATACAAAGCCGCAGATTATGCCACCTGGAAGAGAAAGCACATTCAACCATCATGTTGTGCTTATCGATGATGTTATCACCGAGGTTCTTTGAGGAAGACACACATGACAAAGTTGTGGAAGAAGCTTGAAAGCCTCAGATATGACCAAGTCAGCGACCAACAAGTTGTTGTTGAAACAGAGGTTGTTTCAGTTTGAAGATGCATGAAGGAAGTCCACCGAGGAACATCTCGGACGGTGAACACAATATTGCTTGATTTAAGGAATATTGATGTTAAAATTGAAGATGAAGATGCAGCCCTAATCTGTTGGTGTCATTACCGGCATCATATGAAAACTTTGTGCGATGTTCATAGTTGGGAAGGATCTGATGAGCTTTGGAGGATGTGAGGTCCGCTTACATGCCAGGGAGCTTAGACACAAGGTCAGCTGGAGCAGACAATCAAATTCTTTGGGCTAGTAGCTAGCGACAATAGTGGAAAAGGATATGGACGAGAAGAAGAAAAAGAAGTCGGGGTCCAAAGGTCCTAAGTCTCATGCGATGTCCGTAATTCTTTGAGGCGGGGACATTGGAAGTCCAATTGTCCAGGAAGAAGAAAGCAGCAGGGAAGGCATTCGCACAGTGAGCTTTGGCTGCGAGCAATCGATGAGGATCTGGTTCTAGTTGCGAGGGATTCTACACATCACAATGATGTGTGGATACTTGATTCTGGAGCATCCTACCATATTTGTCCAAGCAGAGAGTGGTTTTCTACTTATGAGCGAGATAGATGGTGGTCAAATCTATATGGCCAACAAGCAAAGGTCTGTAAAGTTGTGGGAATTGGCTCGATAAAGTTAAGGACGAGAGGATGGTAAATTTTGTACTAATTGAAGGATGTAAGACATGTTCCACAGATGACCAAGAATTTGGTATCTCTCTCGCCTACTAGGCATGACAAAGGGTTCAATTTCAAGGGTGAAGGTGGGGCGGTGAATGTCTTTAAAGATTGATTGTAGTCCTCAAAGGCATCAAGAGGAACCTTGTATATATTACAAGGATCTCATCAGATCTCAGCAACTTCTTCTTTGTTGCATCTCGCTGATTCACCGATCTCAGCAGAGACTCAATGTGTGGGCACATGAGACTTGGTCACATGGGTGAAAGGGTATCTGAGTTCTTTCTTCAAGAGGTTTTCTTGGGGATATAAGGTCAAGAATCTGGACTTTTGTGAACATTGTGTGTTTGGGAAATTGCACTGAAGTAAGTTCTCGGCAGAGGTTGCACAATACAAAGGCAACACTTGATTATATCCATTCAGATCTGGAGGGTCCATCAAAAGTTGAGTCATTGGGTGGTCACGAGATATTTTGTGTCATTCATAGATGACTATTCAAGGATGACTTGGGTGGTGATGATGAAGAACAAAAGTGATGCATTCAATAACTTCAAGCAAAGTGGAAGGCCCTAGTGGAGAATCAGTTAGGCAAGAAAATCAAGAAGCTTCGTGCATGAGATAATGGTGGAATTCTCGCTGGGACGGATTTTGATTCATTTTGTGCGGTGAGGTATTGCCGGACATCTTCTTGTAAGGAATACACCTCGTGAGAATGGTGTATTTGAAAGGATGAATCAAACTCTTCCGGAGAGGGCAAGATGTATGCTTTCTCAAATTTGGTTTATCAAGGAGATTTTGGGCGAAAAGTCGTTAAGACGACTTGCTACTTAATCAACAGGAGTCCTCACACAGGAATCAATCTCAAGACACCATTTGAGATGTGGTCGAGGCAAACTCGCCGACTACTCGATTCTAAGGGTTTTGGAAATGCGACTTACTATCATGTTAGTGAAGGGAAGTTGGAGCCAAGAGCCAAGAAGGAGTGTTTGTGGGGTATGGTGATGGAGTAAAAGGATATAGAATTTGGTCATCGCAGAGTCGAGAGTAATCCTCAGCAGGGACGTTGTGTTTGATGAAAATTCTATGTTAAACTCATCGGTGTGGAAGTTCTCGAGTCCGAAACCGATCTTGAATCGATGGTGTTGAGAAGCAGGTGGAGCTTGGTGGAGTCTCTTGATATGCAACAATCGGTGGATCCAAATCAACACTATCTCGATCTGGATAATGAACCAGAATCGATCCAAGCCGATCTCTTTGAGACCTCAAAGAGGCGTCATACAAACATTGATCGCCAGAGTCTAGGCTGCGGCAAAGCAGCTCTAGAAGATCTAATGTTGGGATACCTCCAGGAGATATGGATATGATGATTTGGGTGGATATGCACTCCAAGTTCTTTGAAGAAGTAGAGGTTCTCGAACCTACTACTTACAGGAAGCGATGACATGTCTGAAGCATCTCGGTGGCATGCGACCATGGGAGATGAAATGGAGTCATTATTGAAGAATCGGACTTGGGAATTGGTCAAAGCGACCCTGCGACGACAAGGGGTTGTGACTTGTAAATGGATCTTCAAGAAAAAGGAAGGAATAACAAAGCGCGAAGGGTCGGGTATAAGGCACGTTTGGTTGCAAGAGGATTGATCAAAAGGAAGGGTTGACTTTGATGAAATATTTTCACCAAAGTGGTCGACATACTTCAATCAGGGGGGTGTTACTAGCAATGGTGGCACGGCGAGATCTGGAACTTGAGCAATTAGATGTGAAAGCGCTTTTACATGGTGAGGTGGATAAGGAGATATACATGACACGGCTGAGGGTTTTCAAGTTCTGGCAAAGAAAACTATGTTTGCAAGTTGAAGAAATCATTGTATGGTTTGAAGCAAGCTCCAAGGCAAAGTGGTATAAAAGGTTTGTGATTTCATGCTTGGCGAGGTTATAGAAGTCCATATATTTATTGTGTTTACTCTGATCTCTTGAAAGATGGATCATATATCTATCTTGTCTGTATGTGGATGACATCTTGATATTTGCAGCAAGGAAGTCGATGTTCAAAATCGAAGAACCTTCAGTCTTTGAATTTGAAATGAAGGATTTGGGTCTTTGCCAAGAAAATCTTGGGGATGGAGATCCGGAGAGATAGAAGTCGGAAGAAGTTGTTCTTGTCTCGTGAGCAGGTTATGTGCGAGAAGATATTGGCCAAGTTTGGGATGTCTCATGCCAAAACCAATAGATACTCTCTATGGCATCAAATGTTCATTTGTCTGTTTATGCTTCATGATCGGTGAAGAGAAGGAGTATATGACAAAAGTTCCCTATGCTAGTGCGGTTGGCGATCGATGTATGCCATGGTATGCCACTAGGCCGATCTGGCTCAGGCAATCGGTGTTGTCGCGCAGAGTTTATGGCTCAACCTGGAAAGGAACACTGGAAAGTTGTTAAAGGATATTCAGTTTTGAGAAGTACGGTGATGTTGGTCTCATTTATGGTGGTGATCTTGGTTTGGTCACGAGTTTCTTGTGATCTTTGATTATGCAGTGATGTTGTGAGAGAAAATCAATGATAGTTATGTGTTTACATTGGGAAATGCAAAGTGGTCACCGGAAAGCTACTCTTGAGGCTCTGGTAGCCTTATCAACTCATCAAGCGAGAATATATGGCTCTTCTTCAAGCGATCAAGGAGGTGTCTGCAGTTGAAGGGCTAGTCAATGATTTGGGGTTGCATCAGGATCAGGTGATATATATTGTGATGATCTAAGTGCAATATGTTTAGCCAAGGATCGAGTTCATCATGAGAGAACCAAGCATATTGATGTCAGTATCATTTTTCGAGAAATGAGAAGAGGTTGTAGTGAAGAAGATTGGCACAAAGGAGAATCCTGGCGATATGTTCACTAAACGATTCAAATGAGTAAGTTCGGCTTTGCCTGGACTTACCGAATATTCAAAGCTTGTAATCTTTTTTTGGAAACTCTACCGAGGCGATCGGTGGAGTGGATCTTTGTGGAGATAGTCCGATACAAGTACATCGGCATTGACGAATGCATCCGGTACAAGTACATCTGGTTATGCAATCTGTTTGACTCTCAGTGAGAGTTGAAGTCAAGGTGGAGATTTGTCAAGAAAGTGACTTAAACTCTGCATCCAGGTGGAACCAATCTGAAGACTCGGTGTGTGATGGGCGGTGAGAAGTGTATTCAGTGTGCATCAAGAGGGTGAGAGTCATCGAGGCTTCAAAGCAGGTGACTATCGCCAGGTGTGATCTGTTGAGTACTGAATACAAAGCAGGTCCCACATCTATTAATCTGTTATGTGAATGACTATACTGAGTGTCATTAAAAGGAGGACACGTGTAGGGGTATTTATGGTGCATCAGACAAAGATTCCTTGCGGCTAGGGTTTAGGGATTTGTGCCTATAAATACAATTATTGTCTCATTATCTGTGTGTGTTGAAATCTGTAAAATTCGATTGCATAATAAAATATCTCTTTTTACGCCCGTGGTTTTACCTCTCCCATCTGAGGGGTTTCCACGTTAAAATGTGTTCTTCTTGTTTACATTTTCTCCTTTGATTGTTTATGTTTGATTGCTTCTGTTTCTATTTCTTGCATCTGAAGTTATCTCCATCCGTTTTATAACATCTACATTAAAAAAACGGATGCAACAACAAAGCAAACACAATCATGATTTGAGCAAAATCTCGGTGACATTACCTTTAGCAAATTAAAGGAACTGGTGGCTTATCTTCACCGGATTGAGGATACCACTCAAGAAGCACTTTCTTTTGCTCGATAGCTTGGCGGATATGAGGATACATGTTCATCGCTGTTCTCGAATGGAAGTCTCCACCGGCTTTAAAAGCGTCTAACATACTTTGACAGTTGGCAAGGTGAGCAAGAATCCTAAGTTCCAACTGACAGTGAAGATATATGTAAATAATCAATCCTGCAAGTTCCACAATTCTAAAAAATGGCGTTTTTAGTAGCACCACACCAAAAACAATCAAGCGGCGGAAAGCTGATTCTCAGCCGATCGATTGTGACAATTGACCCCCGTAAAGTCGATTATAAGCTCTAGAACCGACCGTGAGAAAGTCGATTGTCATTGTCGTGCCACAATGCTAGATTTGGTGTGATGTTCGTAAAGACGCCCTTCTAAAAAACGACCTATGCAATTATTTACGACATCTTTACCTGTCCATAATCAGCAACAATCAGTGAGTTCCCAGGTTCAGCGATGAAGGCTTGACGAATCTTATACCGGTCCTTCTCTAAAGCAGGTTGATTCTGATTAAAATTAAATGCAAAAGAGCAATTGATAAAGCTGTATACGAGACGTGTAAAAAGCCCAACGGGGCATTGAACTATCTTCTTAGTGTAAATCGAGGATGCCAAACTCAAACAATACGATTACAGTTTCATATACCAACCTACAACCATGTGTTGCCTGGGACAGATTACAAAAGACAAATGGCAAACCTGCAAATTGGGCCTTCTTGCTGACAAACGCCCTGTTTCTGTATTGATATTTAGTGAACAATGAATACGCTGATTCTTGCCTGCGATATGAGGGCCCTGAAAAGGAACAAATAATTCAATGACTATTTGTTGAAGTACTATCATTCCAGTAACAAGAAAGAGAGCATGGTGTTTTTTTAGTGCTTATGTGCGGACCATACATAAATCAATATCTTAAAACCCATTTTTATGCAAGTCGTACAGTGAGAACCCTTTCGTTATGAAAGCAAAAATTCTTCCATTTTTCGGCATGTGTTTGCGTACAAACCATAAAACAGTGGACACATATAGGGAGTGATGGCCACTATTTATTCACTTTTTCACATCCATCCGAATAAAGCAATTTTCTCTTCCTTTTCTATCCACAATGTATAATACCCCCAATACATTCTACACAAAACTCACCTGATGCAATCCAAACTGCATTTCATCAGCTCAAAAAACGGTGTGTACTTTGTCAAGCCATTTTTATTTTATAGGTCTTAAAATCTAAATCCATTTCCCTCCAAGTCTCTCCAAGAATATAAACCAACTTTTTAAGCAAGCATTTCTACCTCCCTCCTCTTTAAAACCCAAAAACAAACATGATTCCATACAAGTATTTACCAAAACTCAAAAAATATGCAACCCAAACAAACAAAAAACCAAACTCTTGTCACGTAAACAGTTGTTTTCAAGATGAAAATTAGAACTCATGACATCCCTAACTTCAAGCCGTCAACCAACCAAAAGCGACTAACCTGTAATGGGAGGATGAAATTGGAAATTAAAGAGTCGATTGAGCAAACTTCACAAAGAGCAGAAATGGCATCTGAGGCCCCAAGTAGCAGTTCTCTCTCCGTTTCAGAAGATGCTGTTTCATTAACACCTTTCTTTGCATCAGATCAAGTAGATGCCGTCAGTTGCTTAGCATCTTCAGCACATTGCCTAGCAAGGGCCTTCAAAGCATCTCCACTAACCGAGGGCCAACCGCTTGGTGTGTACATGTCAGTTTTTAACGGTTTATCGAAAATTCTATGCAGTGTAATCGTACGGAACTTCTTAGGCGCCTTCTTTCCTTCTTCAATCACCAAATCAACATTAGGGACTTTAAATTCTTTAGTGTCTGGAATATCCTCATCAGGGTTCCTCCTGTAAAAAATAAAAAACAACAAATAAAGGTCAAAAAAAAAAACACTACCCCGTCTTTTATATTCAGATGTGACTTTGGATCAAAAGGACTAAAGGGAAAGCAGTAAATTTTCCTAACCAAAGTTTTCTGCATTTTACTTCTGAAACAAGATATATGAAAAACTTACGCATTCGCAATGCCTCCAAAAAAAAGTTGCCGCAACTGCGTATCACTTCCAACGTTCATAAGCATCGCATCAGGACAATATTTTGATGCCCAATTGCGAAATCTATCAGCAGCAATTTGTTGCTCTTTAATAGCCACTTTCTCTATCTCAGCAAGATACGCGCGATCTACTTGCATTCCCTGAGTCTCCATTCTCACAAGAAGCTCTCCAAATGGACGCCAATACTCCTCATAAAAGTTATACATCGTTCCTTTCTTAACACCGTCCAGTTCCCATTCCATCTTAGACAATTTCCTCTCTAAACTTTCGTAAAGCCTTAATGTGCTTATTGAGTCTAATGCCGAGTAGCAGATCCATAACTTCCGCTCCGTAGTTTGCAGATCTTCAACCGAAGGAATGGTAGATATTTTTCCCTCCGAACCATCTTTCTTTAACTTCTTCCTACCAAATATTGTTTTCATCAACACTTTACCAATCAACTCCTCACCGGGACAGAGCCTAGTACCGGACATGAGTGAGGAAACACCTGTTAGTGCTTCAAGAGAATAGCCACCGCCTGTTCTTCTGGATGAATCCCATAATCGAGCCATGTGCATTGTATCAGCATGGAAACCAGCGAGTTTAAGTCCGTAATTCTCGATGACATGATTATCAAAACTGTAATTATGCCAGACCTACAATAAACAGCACAGCGTAATGATATTTCAAGCATAGCATGACAGTTGAAAAAAGGTTGTCCACATAAAATTATGGCAGAAAGACATACTTTTTTTATCTCGGGGCTTGCAAAAAAGGGAGCAAATGCTTCCACAATCTCCTTCCCACCACCCTGAAGTACATCTACCCAGATACAAGACTTTCCGTTGCCAAAATCTGCATCTGGTCCAGAATAAATACTAAAGCATATAATCTCACCATGATCAACAGGTGTCTCCTGCTTAACATCAATGCTTGCAACCTATATAACACAATTAAAACCAAAAGAAAATAAAGAACCTATAACCAAAAACAAAGAAAAATAGCATATTCCATTTACCTAGTACCTAATATTTGAAAGTTCTATGCAAACTCAACCAAAAAACTACCTCGGTATCACACGCATGTACCAAGTGCCTATATTGACTTGTGAGCTTAGACACCACTTCCTTAGCCAAAGAGATGGAATCTACAACAAGAACTTTCTCATAGACCATACCAAGCCTCTCACGAAGATGTGACTGGCTACTTTCTCCTTCAGTTATTCTGATAATCCGATTCCCAGCATCCTCTGTTCCACTAGTTTCAGCGAATTCTTCAAAATTTGGAACCCTTTCAACAGCATTATCGCTGTGATCCACATCAGCAATAGTGATGCTGCTTTCTTGTTCCTCCACTCGCAGTTCTACGGGAAGACTACTAAGGTTGTTGTCTATTGGAGAATTTTCAGCAATAAGGGGTTCACTTGGGAAACATGTTGAAGTACTAAGACTTTTAGGAGTCATTTTGAAATCGCTATTTCTGCCCACCTGCGTACTTTTGCTAGTGCTTCCATTCTTTTGCTTATAATAATCTTGCTTCTTTTTCCCTAAACGATCAGTCTCCTCAAACCAGCTTTTGTGAAGTGCTGTTACCCTTGCTGGATACCGATCTCTAGTTGATGAGACCTTCCTTGCTTGAGGTAGTTGTTGGTTAAGAGACAAACGAGACATACTACTGTCCTGGCTCTCCGAGTCAGTTTCAAATCTCAGCTGATAGACACGATTAGATAGTCGGGATCTATGACTTGATTCTTTCTCTAACGAATTACCCAAGTCTGGTGCTATAGAAAAGGGAACATCAGTAGCAATGGCCTCAGAACATTTATATCTGTGTATCACAAAATCACAAGGAACGCAGTAAGCAGTCAAAAAGTAGATAGAAAACCTTGGACAAGTATTAAAAGGGGGAAAAAAAAAAGTAAATGCAATCAACCACATCAACTACACATGACCTATACAACTCTCAACTGAAACTATGGACAAACTGCTTTGACCCACCAATTCTTCAACATATAGTGAAAAAAAAAAAACACGAACAAGTAAAGAAAAAGGAAATCAAGTCATCCATTAAAACGTGAACAGCGTATTCCTCCTAGAAACCCACTGTAAATCAGATTCTGATACGATATAACTTGGTCACAGAATCTCTAGGCAGTGGAGTTAACCTACTTCTGAAAAAAGGTTGAGCCCAAACCCAAATTCCCCATTGCACCGCACCTAGAGCTTCATGGAGGATGTAAATCAAGGGTTATGCCTCATTGGTAAAGTTGCAAGAGGCTGCGTGTACATATTTTTTTCTGAGAGAATTCAATCCGGAGGATTGCACTCCTATACCCCAACTCAGGCAAGATTGCCAACACAGCACCATGCTCTTTTACCAGTGAACTATGCCCCCGGACTAACGTACTTGATACCATTTCACCCATTCTTTATCCTTAAGAAACCAAACATTGCACACCCACTAGTCAAAAATAATAATGAATGAACAAAGATAGCTAGGCTTTGCCTTCTTTATTTCCTCAGAAATCAAAGGGAAAAATAGCAGCTTGGTCTGCAAAATTAACAAAAGAAATGTACAAACAACACGGAAATACAGAATAAATGAGGAAGAACAACCTGTTGGGCCATAATCTGGAAGCAGCCCAGGGGAATCGACAAGTAGAATAAGAAAAAGAATTACAAAAGCAGAAGTACTGAGGTTGAAATGGGGAGGGCTTCCTAAAAGGGGCACAAGTCTGAGAAGAGAAACCCAATGCAGCCATAGCTTCTTTTACTCCTACTCTGTTGCTCCCTACTAGCTTGTGGACGCTAGTTCCACCGATTTTAAAACAACGAGCAGCCGTCTTGAAAAACCTTTTTTTCACCACTTTCTTTAGCTAAAACGTCAAAACGTTAGGGAAAAAAGGTAAAAAGTTAAAAACATACTGAATGCTTAATGGTCGTGTAGACCAAGTGGCCTGGAAAAAAATTGATGCTTGAAGAATCAAGAGGGTTATTAATTTGACTGCAACTGAACAAAGGTGATTATGGGACTTGGAAACAAAGATTAGAGAAACCTTAGAAAAACCCTTTGAACAAGATAAGACAGGGACACCGAACGGCTGATGGATTCACAGGGCTCAAGTTAAACCCTTGCTCAAGATAATACGAAAACGAAAGCGCTGCTCGACCACCCCAGCAGCTCACCCAAGACAGCTATAGTACCCACACGACGGCCACCGGTAAATCCAGGGCGTTTTTTAGCCATCCATGGCAAAAGTGCCGCTAAAGGTGTTTTTAGCGACCCTTTTAATACTTTTCGCGACACTTTAGCCCTGGATCGGCTAAAAAGTGCCTTGGCATTACCAAGTGCCCCACACGACAGAGACAATCAAACATGTCCTTTCCCTTTTTCTTTTTCCTTTTCTTTTCTTGATAAAGAGAGCCAAATGTTTGGCTGGT
Organism: Gentiana macrophylla; assembly: GCA_026214975.1. Classification (NCBI taxonomy): domain Eukaryota; kingdom Viridiplantae; phylum Streptophyta; class Magnoliopsida; order Gentianales; family Gentianaceae; genus Gentiana; species Gentiana macrophylla. Next base: position 57,674,283 of record CM047814.1, read on the forward strand.
GGTAATGCCAAAGCAGTTTTTGTCCGGTACAGGGCAGCAGTGTCGCAAAAAGTAATAAAAGTGTCGCTAAAAACACCTTTAGCGACACTTCTGCCCTGGATGGCTAAAAATAGCCTTGGCATTACCGAAAGCCCAAATGTTTTGGGATGTAAGGTGTGATTATAACTGTTGAATCACAACGAATGACACAAAGTACCGTTGAATGTGATAAGTCTAAATTGATCATGAATTCATAATGTGAACTCAAAATGATCAACGATGCAGAGCACTGCAGTGCCATCCGTTATGACACAACGGTTGTGTCTGTATCGTTACTTTTAAGATATCATTCAATTAGGTCAATAAATCGTTAAATGTTGAACCCCAACGTTAACGGTCCCACTCCCTTATTCCACTACCTCTATTTCACGAGATAGAGGGAGATTTAATCAGGTAACCAGTGACTCGGGTTATATGCGTTTTGAGACAACGGTCAAAGAGGACAAAAACCGGATTTAATTAGGCACTTAGGACCAAAAAAAAAGATCACTGAGGAGCATGACAAAGTGAGGGAAAAATACCAAAACTACCCTTAATGAAGAAAAAAAAAACAATAATAATTTTTTTTAAAAAAAAATTGCTGCTGCCAAAAAAGGTTTTCTTTTTTTTGTGTGCAATATTCCGAATAACTATATCTTTTGATATAAAACTCCGATCATCGTAATTTTTTCACCATAATTCATAAATTTTTCTCCTCTTTATTCAGATATCTCATATGATGTTTTCCGACATAATTCTTGAAAATCGTTTATTTTCTTCATATTTTCGACGTTGTGAGCAACCCGATGCAGTGACTGACCGTTGCAGTGACTATCCCGATGGAGTGACCACCGCGATTCAGTGACCATCCCGATACAGTGACTATCCCGATGCAGAGACCGACCGTTGGGACGTTGTGACCAATCCGATGCAGTGACCGAACGTTATAGTGACTATCCCGTTGCAGTGACCACTGTGATTCAGTGACTATCCCGATGCAGTGATCGACCGTTGCAGTGACTATACGATGCAGTGACCATCACAAGAAAGTGACACCTTATTATAACGAATTATGCAATGACCCCCTCGAGGAAGTGACATCTTTTCCGACATAATTCTTGAAAATCGATTATTTTCTTCATATTTTCGACGTTGTGACCAACCCGATGCAGTGACCGACAGTTGCAGTGACTATCCCGATGCAGTGAGCACCGCGATTCAGTGACTATCCCGATACAGTGATCAACACCTTATTGTAACGATTTATGGAGTGACCCCCATCTTATTGTAACGATTTATGCAGTGACCATCGCGATGCATTGATCATCAGGTTGGCCGATCGAATTTATTAAGAAAAAGAAAATCGATTTTCGAAAAACAAGTCGGAAAATATAAAATGAGATATCAAAATAAAAATGACGAAAAAATATGATTTATGGTGAAAAAATTACGATGATCGGAGTATTATATCAAAAGATATAGCTATTCGAGACATCAATTTGAAAAAAAAAAATTAAAAAAAAATAACAGCAACGAAACAAAAAAAAGTAAAATAACATCAGCGTGTTTTTTTTAAGATTTTATTTTATTTAAAGCAGCGATTTTTTTATTTATTAATCTTAGTATTAATCTGCCACGCTTCCCACATCAACAATCAACTCGTCGGAGTCAAGTCAAGCCACCGATCCAACGTTCGCCAAGTAGCTCAACGACCGGGGCCACCTGCGCCAATGACCTCACTAGCCAAGGGGGCCACCTCGTACCTAGGCATGACGCAGCACAAGAGATCTCATCTCACAGACAAGTGAAGGGAACCTTAGCTTAGCGAGGTGGTCGGCGTCCCATGCTAGCCGCCTAGCAACGACGTCGCCACCGCCGATTGTAAGCCTTAGGGCAAGCCCCATTCCCTATAAATACCCTCATATGTGCTACATTGTAAAGGGTCTGATCTGATCTGGGTGAAACTATCAATATACTACTTTATTTGTTTTCTCTCTCTAAGTGTTATTTTCCTTGTTTGTGTTCTTGAGCACCACCGCCGGAATCCTAATTCACACGGCGGCGGCGGCGGCGCCGTCTACCACCACCAAAAACCACCATCTTTGTCATATAAACACCACGTTACCGATCATATTACCTTTGTGGTAGCTTTAACGCTATCAAGTGGCTCCGTTACCGGGAACATCGTCATTGAAAGCAAGGACTTCCTCCATCTCCGGCGAGCCGTACGAAGATCTTCATCTTCTCCGGCGCGTCTGCGTCAGCGATTTGCATCGCCTGAGTTGTCTTCTCCAACATCAAGCTTCACCAACAGGATTTCTTACTCTTATACTCTGCAAATCCAGGTTCTTAGCTTGAAATCTCTTCACTCTCCTCTCGGTTTCATCACTTTGAAGCTTATAGGACTCAAAAGTATGATTGTTCTTCACTTTTGAGGCTTGTGCAAGCTTTTGGAGTGTTTAATCGCCGTTAAACCCTCAAAAGCTGCTGCATTTTGTGTTGTTTTGCTCCAAAACCTGCTGTTTTTTGTTGCTCCGCCGTCGTTATTGTTATCTCCGGCTTGTACTACGCCGGAATCTGGGTTTCTGCGGTGATTTTGGGTTGATCTCGTCGGAATCATCATTCTTGCGCCGCAAGTACTATGTCCGGCACCGGAGATCGTACTATTTGATTGTTATCCACTCGTGTAGCGCCACGTGTTCTCTGGCTACACGCGTCATCTGACAGTGGGGACAGAGGTTTGGCAGTCACAAGATTCCAAAAAGTGTCAGAGTGATCTCCAAGTTTGTTAGTAGCTCAGCGAATCGCAGGTTGACACGTGTCCTGACATTCCACTTGCCTCCAGAGTTTGTTATTCTGACACAATGGCAGGAAGTGGTACCCACCTGAATGAGCATGAGCACCCCGCCGAAGGAGGCGGACCCAACCAGATCGCCCCTGGAGGCGGGCCCGATCAAAGAGAAATATTGGACCTTAAGAGAAAGTGCAAGGAACAGGAACAGGAGATTCTGAGATTGAAACAGGGCGGCGCCCCTAACGCGAACCAAGGAACAAATGATCAGCGAGCTGATGCCCCTCTTTAGTGAACTCCCGAAGAGGAAGCATGGATCTTAAAGCTGAAAGTATATGCAGATTACGTGACCAACATGAAAAAGACTAATGAATCACTCATTGCCATGGGAAAGGAACCTCTTGAGATTGATCCTCCTCCAGTGCGAGGCAATCCGAACTTGAACCAGAACACGCCGCTTGTAACCTTCATTGAACCTTCCAGGACAGCAGAGCGCGAGCATACTGCGCGAGCTCGTCGCAATGAACAGCAAGATGAAAGAGAAAGTGTATACTCCTCCAGACACAGTGATGATCCCTCCGACACCAGAGGTCGCAAATCTGCACATGAGAGGTTGGGACCTCAGAAAAGGAAACATCTCAGTCCGCCGCGACATGATCACAAAGCTCTTAAGTCACAAATTCACAAACAATTGGGTCCCAAACCTGAAACTGCCCGCGAGCTCATCGACAGGAAAAAGTCTGAGGCCCGCACCTCCAAGTACTTTGACAATGAGGATGAAGTTCGTTCCTATGACACTCACACTGAGGGTCTTGAGAAGAGGTTTGAAAGAAAGTTTGAAGATTTGAGGAAGAAGCTTACCGACCTCAAGAAAACGGCAGGGTCAGAGGAGGAACCTCGCGCCGCGATAGATGCTCTTTCCGAGTCGCTCCTCATAGATCTTCACGAGAATCGCATGTTACCTGGCCTAAACCTGACTGATTACACTGGAACTACTGATGCTCATGATTGGATGACTACCTTCCACAGCAAGATGGTGCTTGCGACGAGCCAAAAGTATGCATGGTGCGTCGCTTTGGTCGGCTGCATGAAGGATAAGGCAGCGACATGGCTGAGGAAACTCCCTGCATGGTCCATACACAGTTGGGACGAGCTGCGAACCAAATTTCTTGCAGAATTTAAGAATGCATGTCGCCCTCGCAGAACGCTGAACGATCTGTTTATGACTAAGCAAGGTGCAGATGAAACCACTAGATCCTACTATGAAAGGTTCATCCAAGTTTACGATCAGACGAGGGATATAGATGACTTGTCAGCAAAGATGGCTTTTCAAACTGGCCTATCGAACGGCGAGATCAAGACTCGTCTGATACTGCATCCTCCTTCGACGCTGCGAGACATATTAGAGCAAGCAAGGGTATATGGCACGGTGGAGCCTACCCCCTTCAGAGCAAAGGTTCATCATAAGTCAAACAACATAGATCTAGCGACTCCCTTCAACCAGGCCCAGGGCCAGTCCTATAAGAAAACAGGAGGAGATCGCGAATACAAAAAGCCACCTCCCTTCAACGAAAAAGATTTGATCCCGCTGAACGTGCGACCTTCAGCACTAGTGGGCGAAGTCTTTTCCTTCATCAAACCTCCGAAAGATCATCGGAATGACGAGGCCAAGCGAAAAGCCAACCCAGACGTTTATTGCGAATTTCACAGGTACACTGGGCATACCACTGATGGATGCCAGTCCTTAAGAAAGACCATTGACAGGCCGATACGCGAAGGGAAACTCACCCAATATAAGCGAGTTGACAACGCCGCAGAGTATAAGGCAGTACAATATAACTATGAGCGCGAGCTGCAAGTCATACATGAGATTCCACCCAGTCACAGCAAGCTGAAATCACAAATCAATTCCATCAATCAGTTTGGGCGGCCTCACCCCATTTTCTTACAATATGAGGAGGAAACTTTGACTTTTACGAAGAGCGAGTTGAGCCTGGTTCCGGGAGGCAACGGCTTGCCTTTGATCATCAAAGTTGGCGTAGGGAGGACTGGTGTAAACAGGGTCTTGGTCGACACGGGGGCAGGTCGCAACATCCTATACTTTGACTGCTTGAAAGGCCTAGGCTTTGGCGAGGCCAACCTAAAGCCGTACCACGGAGTTTTGGAAGGTTTTACTACGCACGAGGTGCAAGTGAAAGGAATAATGGAGCTGGATATTCGCGTCGGCGACACCGAACCGACACGAGTGGAAAAGATCGATTTTTTGGTTGTTGATCTGCCTGCCAGGTACAACATGATCCTAGGAACTCCTGCGATGAGAAAATTTAACATGGTCGCTTCCGTGCCGCACCAAAGAGTCAAATTTCACATTAGAGAAGGGAAAGCGGGGATGTGTATCAGCTGACCTCAAACTTATCTTGATCATCTCTCCAAACTCAAGCCTGATCCAAAGAGGCTCAAAAATCAGCTCGTTAGCGACGTGTGTGACACGTCACAGGCATCTCCCTCCATCTCGATTATCGAAGATTCGGCCCCAGTCAGCCTCAACTTGGAAATCGCGGCGTCCTCAGGATGCCGCGACGATCTTTTAATGGCCCATGTCGGCCTCAACTCGCAACAGGTGATCCCCATGGATCTTTCTTTGGATACTTCACCAGCGGCTCCCGTCAGCCCCAATCTTATGGCTCACGACAGCCTCAACTCGGCTCTGTTGAAATAGTGTCCTAAACCCAATCGGGTTGGACCGGATCCGACCGGGTCGGATCATTTCTACTATTTCTTTATGTTTATACATATATTAAAATGGCTTTTCTGTTGTCATATATATGTTCTTTTAGAGGACCAATTGTGAATTGTTATATGATAACGTCCTTAGTATTAAACTGTGATAGAGAAACCATGATAGGCGATTATGGTTGATGAGATCTCTAATCACTTTAATAAGTTTGATACTTAAATGTCTCTAGCCGATGTACTATTAAACAGGGCATTGATAGTATAAACAGACTAGCACGTATTAGATGTCTTACGTCTTTAAGTAAGGATAGATCTAAATCATCGAAGTGTAGAGACACTTGGATTGTACGTGGACGTGTATTAGAGAATGCGACGTTGGGATCGACCCACTTACACGGATAAGTGTCACACTATGTGGCGGTTGTGTAATTATCCTTAAGACCGAGTCTTCATGGCATCACGGTGTGGATTGTCATGCTTTGACACTATTGAGGTTTCCAGCCACGGAGCGATCATGCGGTAGTGATTGGGGGCATGATCTTTGAAGCATGCGGAGTATACATGATTGGTCGTCCGGGAATCGCGTATCCTATGATTGGGATCGAATATCCGAAATGGCCTTCTTATAAGGAATGTCTTACTCTCGTGAATCTTTGCAAAGTGGGAGTAAACGAGTTACTTCGAGAGAGCATGATATCCAGATTATAAGATACGGTCGTTAATGTTTGACACTCGACGTACGACCGTATGGATATTATTACAGCGATAGGATTGTAAGTTACACGGTAACTGTTTCACATGAAAGGTAGTAGTCATTGCATTTGACTCTTCCAATGATTGGGGGTCACGGTGTGTTCTGCTGACGCCATCCCGTGATCGTTAGTATGAAGGGCATTTTAAGTAATGTGCATTTTGTGTCTACGGCCAACATATTCGGAAGCCTATCGGGTCACACACATAAGAACATCTAGCCGGATTAAAATGTGGTTATAGACGATAACCAAATAAGGAAAGTTTATCTCGTATTATAAAGGTTATAGCGGTAAATTAATATGGTGGTATTTATTTATTATGATTAAATTAAATACAATATATTAATAATATTATATTACTTAAAGAATATTCCGGATGCCAAAATATTGGCTAAAGGTGGCGCAACTTATTAGTGTATAAGATACACTTGGATTGTGCAATTTAATTAATGGTGTTACCATATATTAATATAAGATATTAATATTATATATATTATACACACATGCGTGTGTGAGGTGCATTTGAGATGTACATGCGCACTAATTTAGTGAGCACATATAATATATATAGATTTATATATATGTGATATATATGCATATGCCAAATTGATTTACAGTAATATAATAAAAGATAAATATTGTCAATATAAGATATTGACAATATCTTAGGAATATTCAATATAAGATATTGACAATATCCTAGATTTATTTAATATAAGATATTATAATAAATGAGATAAATCAATCAATTATATTTTCCTTATTTTATTGGAAAAAGGTTTTCTTCTCCTCCACACCTAGTAGGGGCGCCCCAACCACTATAAATAGGAGGTGGGTGTCAAGCTCTTTTGTACAACACAATTCCAAGAACTAATAGTTCTTGTGTAAAATAGAGAGCATCCTATAGAGAGTTGGAGAGAGGGGAAAAAGGCCGGTCTGGCAAACGGAGTTTTCCAATAGCAATCCATGATGGGATTCCGGCGGGGTGTTCGTGTGGACTAGCGGTAGAGGCCGAACACTTGGGCGGCTCTATGCAGAACTACTCTCCTTAGACGGTCAAAGCGTCGATCTTTTAGATCAACCAAGGTAACCGCCGTCTACTGTTTGTTTGTTTATTGCTTAAACGAAGTCGATCTTGGGTCGATGGGAAATAAATTTTTGAATTCCGCTGCGTTCCCGCATAGATTTCCTAACAGGCTCATAATAGCCCCAATCCGGAAGTCGCGGCCTCTTCAGGTCGCGACCATCTTATTGATCTCATGGCTCCTGACAGCCCCGATCTGGAAGTCACGCCCTCTTCAGGTCGCGGCCATCTTATTAATCTTTCGGCTCCTGACACCCTCAACACGGAAGTCGCGACCCATGAGGGTGACTGCGATGACCACAACACGCCTATGGCTCTAGACAGCCCCAAATATCAGGCCCATAACGGCCCCAATTCAGAGGAGAACTCCACCCCGATGGACAATGAAATAGCAGAACTAGAAGCAGCTACAAGAAAAAGGGCTCTCCAACTCCATTGCATTTCCAGAATCCCTGTTGTATATTTGAAAGAGGTTGACCTCCTTGCTTCTCTCACGGCACACTCCTCCTCCCGCCGAGCCCCCTTTCTCCTCGGTCCACAGAGACAAAATAAAATGTAGGACGGGTTCCAACGCCAACAGTTCATCACGGAAGAAGGAAAGCCGGGATCACTAACTAATAAGCATTCATGAAAAATCTTGAGGATTATCACGCTCGAACTAAATTGAAAAGGTTGAAGAAGGAAATTGAATGCGACACTCTGCAGGTTCGCGACACTCCTGAGTTTGAAGCAGAAGGAGAGCTCCATACCGTGGTAATCAATGAAAAGTATCCTGAACAGAAGATCCAAATCGGAGCGCATCTCAGCGAATCGGAAAGGGCTGAGCTAGTAAAGATACTAAAAGAGAATCTGGATGCCTTCGCCTGGGAGGTAACAGATATGCAGAGAGTGGAGAGAGACGTCGCTGAACACCATTTGAACGTTGATCCCAATTTCAAGGGGATCCAACAGAGAGCTCGCCAGTTCTCTAAAGAAAAAGACGACGCCATCAAGCTCGAAGTCGCCAAGCTCCTCGAGGCAAAGATTATTGAAGAGATCCAATACACAACATGGCTCGCTAACGTGGTCATGGTTCTGAAGCATAATGGCAAGTGGCGTATGTGCGTCGATTTCACTGATCTGAATATGGCCTGCCCAAAGATCCTTATGAATTGCCCCGCATTGACAGATTGGTTGACCGTATCGCTGGTTTTGAAATTCTGAACTTCATCGACGCATACTCCGGTTATCACCAAGTGAAGATGGCAGAAAGCGAGATGCGCCTCACCGCCTTCAGAGCAGGGGGAGGCATGTACTATTATAAATGATGCCATTCGGGCTGAAGAACGCTGGCTCTACTTTTCAAAGAATGATCAACAAGGTCTTCAGCTCGCAGATTGGAAGGAACATGGAAGCTTATATCGACGACATGGTCGTTAAATCAGGTCGCTGCGACTTCATTGCTGATCTCCAGGAAACCTTTGACAACGTCAAAAAACACTCAATGAAGCTAAACCCATTAAAGTGCACATTTGGGGTCAAGGCAGGCAAATTTCTGGGTCTCATGGTCACGTGACGTGGAATAGAGGTGAACCCAGAAAAGATCCAGGCGATCATGGATATGGCGCCACCGAAAACAATCAAGAAAATTCTAAAGTTGAATGGTCGCATCACTGCGCTAGGAAGATTCATCTCAAAATCCGTGGACCGTTGCCTCCCATTTTTCAAAGCACTCAAAAGCGCCAAAGATTTCGAATGGACTGAAGAATGCGACAAGGCATTTGACGAGCTCAAGCTGTACCTCTCCAACCCGCCACTTTTGGCGAACCCTGTAATAGGAGATGTTCTTTATCTGTACTTAGCGGCTTCAGATCGGGTTGTAGCCGCTGTTCATGTAAAGGTGGATGGGACCCTCCCAAACCCCGTTCAGAAACCTGTTTGCTATGTTTCCAAGGCGCTCAGTCCCGTTGAGAGACGTTATTTTAACGTAGAGAAATTGGCCTACTCTATTGTCATAGCTATTAGAAAGCTACGTGCTTATTTTTCATCACACACCATAGTTGTGCTCTACGATAGTCCACTACGACAAGTACTGCACAAACCCGACCTTGCAGGTCGCCTCCTTAAATGGGCGATCGAGCTAACGGAGTTCGACATCATTTACGAGTCTCGCAAAGCAGTCAAGGCGCAAGCCTTAGCAGACTTCATGTCGAAACAAGTTTCAACGACTCCGAAGCTTCGCATCCGTTACCCCTAGCCTCCGAACAATCCAAATGAACGGCATCTAGCGGCCCCCGAGGCCGACCATTCATTGCCGCAATTGTATCGTCGACGGGCGCAAGCGCACGGAACTTGCGGAGCTGGCGTAGTCCTGTTCGAACCAGGTTCATCCGAAGAAATTGAGAAAGCTTTAAGGTTCAACTTTGAAGCTTCCAACAATCAAGCTGAGTACGAAGCAGTCATTGCGGGACTCGAGCTCTCCGCAGCCATGAAAGTTCAAAACATCCAAGTCTTTTGCGACTCGCAGTTAGTGGTGAAACAGATATCAGGAGCTTACAAAATCAAAAACGAGAAACTTCAACAGTACATCGACTTGGTCCGAAAGCTGCGAAGCCGATTCAACTACTGCGAATTCTCTCACATCCTGCGAACCGAAAACATGCGAGCTGATTATCTCTCGAAGTTGTCCAGCGCAGAGGCAGAACTCAATCCTAACGTCATGTTAGAATACCTTGAGAGTCCTTCTATCAATAGGATAGAAATCATGGATATCGAACCAACAAGTCCAATGGTACGATTCAAGAACGGGATTTGCCCTAGGACCTTCTAAAGGAAATCAATGGAGAGCTCGAAACAACGATCTTAGATAATCCAATCTAAGAACGTTGGCAAGAACGCCACAACGCTTGCTCAAGGCGCTGATAAGTTCTCTAAGGGGTGGAACTCTACAACGAAGAGATCCTCACTCGCAAGTGATAAACAAGTCAATAGACTTAATCAAATTTTCACTCAAAATTAAACTGTTTGTAAAAGAACAACCTATGTGCCTTATATAGGCTACAATATTCATAAAACTAATGTAGCTAACCAATGTGGGATAAATTACATTGTAATTTTCGCCACTTTATTTTGTAACAATCCTAACTCAACCCTAATAAGCCCAAAAGGCTATTATTTGCTAAAAATAAACATCTGGCCCAATATACTAACATATGGGCAACTTTTGACACGGGCTCAAGGCCGTTTTATTCAATAAAACACGAAAACTAAAATAAACAAAACAAATAAAATGTCTCGGACGGATCACATCATCCCTCCCGGTTGGAAAGGATTCGTCCTCGAATCAACAGGACGTCATAGAAGTCAGCAGCAGAAACCAATCCCGAACAACCAGGAAAAATCAACAATGAGATACCGGGATCAAATAACATGCGAATACGCAACTTCAAATGAAGTGTACGCTGATATCGTGATCCATGCTTCACCCACGGAACATACGAAAAGTCTCCCGGCTTGATATAGAAGTCGATGAAGCTCAGAGTTTCCGCAAGATAGTCATAGCAATGCAATGTAGGATCTTCATCAACACGCAAGGCAAAAGGATCAACAAAAATATTCGCCGGCTTGCCACCATTAACAACCGGCGATAGTTCATCCAAAGGCAATATAGGGGCGGCATTGGATGTATCCAACAGCACGGTTTCCTCCTCGTGTGGACGATCCTCTTGTACCTGCACAGAAGACAAAATACAATTTGGAACAAGAATTGAGAGCATAGTTTCTTCTTGTGCCTCATCCACAATCAACTCTTTGCGTACTTCCTCCACAATAGACACCTCTGACATCTCTATTTTCTCTTCCCCAATTTCATTCATCCACCTCCACTGTCACATCGACAACTATAGAACTATTTTCTTCCTCCCTTTCCAAATCATCCTTACGAATGTTAACAACCTCGTCATTTTCCGCTTTAGTCCACCCATTTTCTTTTTGAATGTCAGCCCACCGTTCGGCTTCCTCCGCCTGTAGTAGTTCAACTTCCTTTTCTAATCTATCCTGCAACTCTTGCGTCTTAACTTGCATAATAGCCTTAATTTCTTGTTTCAACTTCGCACCGAGTGCACGATTATTCTCCTCAAGGATCCTTGCTATCCCTGCTAACATTCTCTCATTTCGATCCGCTAACTCTGTTTGACGCCTCTGTTCCTTTCTACGATCCCGTCTCTCATAATGATCAAAATAAGGCATAGTCCCACAATTATCTCATGTTTACTCGATCGATGCTCAATCGTAATGATTTTTTTTTGATAGCAGATTATTACAGTGTGAAAATTTTCACACCTCGATGTGAAACCCACGTATTTAAGCACCGAACGACTACAAATTTGGGAAAACTCAAAAGACAAAAGTTGTAGAACTGAGAGTTTTCTAAAGGATGTCAAATTTTCAGATTTTTTGGAGATACGGAAGTCGCTCTAACAATCGTTTTTTCAGAAACTGATGCAATCTGTCAAAAATTTCCAGATTGATAGCTGTGACTTAAGGTGACGAATCCGTTAAAACTACAGCGAATTTGGAAAATATCAAAAGACAAAAGTTGTAGATCTGCAAATTTCCTATAAGTTCACCAATTTTCAGGTAATTGTAATTCGTTTAACCCACTGAAAACGAATTCAAACAATGATTTACTGCTGCAGTTTTGCTGGAGTGATTGTTCGGAGTAATCGGCGGTTTTAGGCAAGATTTATGTTGAATCTGGATTGGATGTAAAGAGAGAAATTGTAGCACTAGATGTGTTGTATATGTGGTAAAAAGTGCAGAATTTTTCGAGTTGTTCTGGTTAGGGAATGAACTGATACAAAAAAAACGGGATATGTAAAATAATTAGGGTTCTTGGGATGAAGGTTTGAAGATTTGAAGAATCTTCAAGTTTTCCGGTCGGATGGATGAATATTTGAAGATTTATGGCTGGGGAGGGTACCAAATTAAAGGAAATCAATAACGAATAATTTTTTTGTTTTTGAATAATAATGCGAAAAGAAAGAAAGAAAATAAATGGGATATTTGATTACCTTTAGTCAACCGAAGGCTCCGATACCAAATGATACGAATCGAGAACGAGATTTGCCCTAGGATCTTCTAAAGGAAACCAATAGACGAGCACGAAACAACGATCTTAGATAATCCAATCTAAGAACGTTGGCAAGAACGCCACAACGCTTGCTCAAGGCGCTGATAAGTTCTCTAAGGGGTGGAACTCTACAACGAAGAGATCCTCACTCGTAAGTGATAAACAAGTCAATAGACTTAATCAAATTTTCACTCAAAATTAAACTGTTTGTAAAAGAAAAACCTATGTGCCTTATATAGGCTACAATATTCATAAAACTAATGTAGCTAACCAATGTGGGATAAATTACATTGTAATTTTCGCCACTTTATTTTGTAACAATCCTAACTCAACCCTAATAAGCCCAAAAGGCTATTATTTGCTAAAAATAAACACCTGGCCCAATATACTAACATATGGGCAACTTTTGACACGGGCCTAAGGCCGTTTTATTCAGTAAAACACCGAAAACTAAAATAAACAAAACAAATAAAATGTCTCGGGACGGATCACATCATCAATGCTGGATGGATGACATTAGAACTTACCTCGAGACAGGCGTCGTACTGAAAGACAGACAAGAGGTGAGATCATTAATGCGGTGAGCTGCGAGATACACGATCGTAGATGGAATCCTTTACCGACGATCCTTCACGAAACCTCTACTTCGCTGTGTCCACACTGAACATGTCCCTACGATATTACGTGAATTGCATCAAGGAGTTTGTGGTGGACACCCCGCAAGTCGCACCTTAGCGCAAAGGACGATCTCTGCAGGGTATTACTGGCCAACATTGGCGCACGATGACGAAATTTTTGTCAAAGGATGTGGACCCTGCCAGCGGTTCACAGAAATACCAAGACTTCCCTCAGTGGAACAAAGTATTGTCACCACATCGTGGCCATTCGACATGTGGGCAATAGACCTCGTTGGACCTTTACACAAAGGGCGAGGAGGATGCGAATACATAGTCGTCGCCACCGACTATTTCACTAAGTGGATCGAAGCTAAACCACTCAAGAACATCGAAACCAGTCAGATCACTTACTTCTTATTGGATCAAGTGTGGACACGCTTTGGAGTCCCCAGAGTCATTGTATCACACCATGGACCACAATTCAGAACATAGTTCGATCAATTTTGCAAAGATTTTGGGGTAAAGCATGCGGGCTCGTCAGTCAGCTACCCACAAGGAAACGGTCAAGCTGAAAACGCCAACAAACAAGTCTTACGAGGTTTAAAGCGAACTCTTGATGAAAAGGCAGGCAAATGGGTAGATGAACTACCAGCAATTTTATGGTCTTTACGTGTCGCCAAGAAAACGACTACAGGCGAGACCCCATTCGCCTTAACTTACGGCTGCGAAGCAATGACTCCAATCGAGATGTCGCTACCAAGCGTCAGGGTATCGCATTTCAACGAATCAGCCAATGAAGAAGCTCGCGCTCTTGAGCTAGATCTCTCCGAAGAGAAAAGACTCGAAGCTTCAGCTCGCCTAGTCAATTACAAGCAGGCCGCCAAGCGGCATCATGACAAAAAGATTCGCAATAATCACTTCAAGGCAGGAGATTATGTTCTCCTCAAACGCGAGGCCGCCGGCCATAAAGCAACAAAAGGCAAACTTTTTGCGAACTGGGAAGGCCCAGAAATCATCTCACGCGAAGTCAAGAAAGGCACATACATTTTGAAAGACAAGGAAGGACGCGATTTCCCTAATACTTGGCACGCCGACAACCTTAAGAGGTTTTACTTCTGATTACTTGTACTTTTTGGGAGTTTTTAGTGCAGCGAACTTTCTTCCATTTTGGCGAACTTGTTAGCACTTCGCGCAAAAAAAAAAGAAAAAAAGAAAAAAAAGGGGGGGACTATGGGTATACATACCCCTTTGTACTTGTTTTTAGTTGGCGAAATTAAAACATTTTTGGCCATACATGCAGCCCAAAGAAGTGTGATACGAAGAGGCTTTGTACTTGTTTTTAGTTGGCGAAATTAAAACATTTTTGGCCATACATGCGGCCCAAAGAAGTGTGATACGAAGAGGCAACTCAGAGTCCAGCAAAATACTTGATTAATTCATTAAACAACGGCCATGCAAGCGGCCTCGAAACAAGAACAGAACAAAAGAAAAAGTTGTCCAAATAGTACAAAGGGTGGCGAATCCCTAGCACGCCGTAGGAAAGTAAATATTGTTTAACAAAGTTGCAAGTTATCAAAGGCAAATTATCAAAGCTGGAAAACAAGTTAAATTAAGCTTGTGCATCACCCCCATCCTGAGCGTCGCCTCGGGCTGCGGCATCTTCAAGCGCCTTCCGCCTCGCTTCCTGATACTCTGCCTCACGCCGCTCCCTTATTTGATCACGTAAGACTGGGAAACTCTGCTGAGCAACCTCAAGAAGATCATCAAGCAAAGGCAGGCCAAGTTTCTCTTGCTCCTCATTAAATTCCTTGATCTCATTCTCGAGATAAGGAACTACGGCATGGTACCTCTTCAGCTCATCGCTATAACCGTCCGACTCCGCCATCTCGGCCAAAAGATAACTGAACATTCTCGTCCATCGCGCTAAGAATGCACCGAGTCATATGGTTAATGCCCTGATCGTAGCATTCCTTCGCCAAAGCCTGATATTCATTAGACTTTTTCGGTTCCTCAACAGCTTCAGCGATGCGGGCAGCAACATTAGCGGCATCAGAAGCCATCTTCTCACGAGCCTCCATCAGCTCGCTTGCTTTCTCAGTGAACTTATTTTCAGAGGCCGTCAGCAGCTCTGCGAACTGGTTTTGCTCTTCCACAGCTTTATCCCGCTCATCAGCAGTTCGCTCAAGATCGGCCTTCGCCTGATTCAGCTGCTTCTCAAACTCATTTTGCGACTTAGCCATAGCATCAGCGCGCTCTTTGGCGAGGTCCTGCGCTTTCTTCAGCTGCTCGTCGAGATCAGCCATGGTCTTCTAAAAGTCCTCATTCTTGGCGTGATAACGCTTCTTTCATCGAGGTCACTATTTGGTGTCACCGCACTCGCGACCATTTGCCTGACGCGCTCCAGCTAGCATCGCTCGCAGAAAAGTCGAAATCTACAAGCAAAGACTTGGTTAAGTACAACATTATAGCACGAATATAAACAAAGGAAATAGAGAGAAGACTTACAGCATGAGCAGCGAAACCAAACTCGGACAGAGTTCTCTCAGCTATCGCTACTGTGTCGAGGCGCTCAGTGTACTCCACTGATGAAGCAATACGGTTTACCAAGCCATGGCCTACAGCAATCCGATTATCACCGCGCAGAGCCATTCAGGCAAAGTTGGGCAGGGGGCCAACAGCAGACAGAGATTCTTGTATAGTCGCCGTCCAACCAGCGGCGCTGGGGTCCTTCAAAAAGTTAGGGTCGCAGTGTGGGGGGAGTTGATTGTCGCCGGGCGACGCCCCAGTTGAGGAGCCTCAGCAGTTCCACGCCTCGCATCAGTACGAGGAATCTCTTCAATGTCATCATCTATGTTAATAGTCTGCTCTGGAACAGACCCAGTAGAAGCAGCGACGCCGCCAGTAGGCGGGACAGTCTTTCCTTTTTTACTTGCGGCCTTATCAGCGCCGCCAGCGGGCTTCCTCTTTGGAACCCTGGATGATTTCTCAGTAGCAACAACAAGCTCGTGCAGCACCTGGCTCACTGGCGTCGCAGCAGTAACACCGGCCTCGCCGGTGGCAGCAGCAGTAGAGCTTCCACCAGCTCCGATCTCCGGCACAGCATCGCCAACATCAACTCTAGGCAGGTTAACTGCCTCCTTCCTCTTCGCCGCCGCTTTCGTGCTTCGCTTCGCTTCGGCGCCGCGTCTCTGGCAAAGACACGGTTAATTCTCCCTGGAATCGGCATAACTGCAAGAAAAGATGAACAAAAGGACAAGTATCAGTCAACTTATATAAAGGATGCAAGCATGTCGCAGTATGAAGTGATGCAAAATTAGAACGAAGCAAAATGAAAAAAGACAAGAAAGACTCAAACATACAAGGACGATTGTGGCGAACCCCGTGGCACACGTCGCACGCAGTGGGGAACATTTTCCCCAAATGACAGCCCCCTACCCAGTCTTGATCGCAATTTGTTAAGACCGGGGGTGAAATAGGTACTAGCGGCTCCGCAGCCGCATGGGTGAGGCGGACAGGAAGCCCAGCTCTGCTCGCCAAAGGATAAGATAACTCCGTCAGCTCGCGCATACTCAACATGAAATATTGGACGTCGCCCGTATCACTGCCAAGAATTCCCTCTAAGAACTATATGTGATCCGGGCGAGACGCGGCATTGGCTTTATTCTTCGGCCATTTTGTAGGCGGCGAGCCCTCCTTCCTATCGGCATACCAAGGAAATGGCCAACCATTCCTTGACTCAACCATCATGATGCGAAACTCATAGCCATGGATCTTCTTATCAGCGGGAAAGAACAGGCGGGTATGGCCAGTGTGATGTCGCAGAGTCAGTTGTCCCTTATTGGCGCCTTTGCCAGAACTAGAGAAGTCGTGAAAGTCCTTCAGCAATCCTAAAGTTGGCTCGATTAGACTCAAACGGCATGCGACGACCAACGCCGCAATAACGCGAGCAGCATTCGGATGGAAGTCGCACGGCAGCGCTTCCATAAGATCCATCACCTCCAAGAAAAACAGATCGAACGGCGGCCTCCATCCCGCCAAGAAAGTGTCAAAAGGAAGAAACAAACCATCCAAAGGGGATCACCCCGTTATATAGCCGCCCTGCTCTGGGTTGGGTGCAACAGTGAAATGATAGTCATCTAAAATGCCATACTTCTCCCTCAAAGCGACGTCAAAGTTAGGCAAGTCCGCTAATTCGTCCCAAGCGGCCTGGGCCTCATTTTTCATTGCCTTCACCAACTCGTCCTTGACTTAGGACTCATGGTGAGCAAAAGAGGGCTCGCCCATAATCTTGCGAGGTCCCGCTACCTGCGGTCTGCGCCTCGGTCTGGTAGGAGCTCTCGCCGTCTGTCCTCTGGCTCTTGCGGGCTGTTTGCCCCACGCCCTGGCGGTCGGTCTTTCTCCACTATCTTGATGACGGTCCGGAGTGGATGCGCCATCACTATAGCACGGCGTCCCGCGGTTATCACTGTCTGTAACCTCAGAAGACATCCTGCAAAATAAATGGAAGGGCGGATCAGGATAATTAAAGATCGACACCGCTTCCCTCTATCTAGCGAGACCGACGCTCTCAGGGAAGCGAGGTCATGAACATCGCAGCTGAACTAAAGTTACGAAATTCTCCTAAGGCAAAGTTCCCACTATTTCACTAAAGGTCCCTGGGGTCTCCAAATTCTCAACATAAGGGCCTACTCACAGTGACAGTTGGTAGTATGCAAATTATACACAACGTTGAAAAGAGTTCGATGATTCCCAAATACTCAGCATGCACAACCACAGATTTATTACGAGACAACGATTTCTGGGCATAAAAACCCAACATCAGGACTAAGGCATGAACATACACAGCAAGGTTCATACAAAACTTCAAGGGAAACGAAGAACACAAGCTCAAAATCAAGGGGTTTGTAGCACAAACAGCAAGAAAAGAGCAAGATTCGGTGACTTACTTGGATTACAATGGGGAAATCTGGAAAAATCTGAGAATTTGGGTGGAAAACGCTTCAAATTCAGCCGGAAAACTCAAATCGGAGCCGGAATCTTCAACAGCTCGCCGGAATCTTCAAGAAACTCGCCGGAATCTTCAAACCTCTACCGGAGTCGCCTTAATCTCGCCGGAAAACTCAAGAATTAGTCGGAGAAATATATGCTCTGAATTTTGCTAAGTGTGAAAGTGGCTAAGTGTGGTGGTCTGCCCTTTATATAGGCTCGGCAGTTCGCAATCAACGGCCAAGATCATTTCAATCGTGCGGCTCAGCTTCGGGCGGGATTCTCCGTAACCGTCTAATCAATTCAAATTTCGAATTTCATGAAAATCGAGGAGGAACCGTCGCAATTATAGTCAATCGAGGAGACGTGTACTTAATGCGTAATAACTACCTGAGAACCAATAGGAGGACGCCACGTGGCAGACATCTACGATGCCACCAGCGTCGCCAAGTGTTCACAACCCGCAAACTTCCAACATTTGAGTATCTCACCGACAGTACGTCGCAATACAACAAAACCGGTGTCCTTGACATCGCATCTGAACTTGGAGTTACGAACGGTTTGTACCTCAACTCCATGACCACACCGCTTCGCCATCATCGTCATCGGTCAGCAAAGTCGCGATCGCACGCCGAGGCTCAGTCATTGTGCAATCGGTCCGTCATCGGCCATCTCAAGCCACAGGACAGCCTTAACGGCGCTGCGCAGCGGGACAGCCTCATAGGCGCCGTGCATTCGGTCCGTCATCGGCCAAGTACTAAGTCGCAGTCAGCAGCCCGCACCCGAGGCTCAGTCATTGTGCAACCGGTCCGTCATCGGCCATCTCAAGCCGCAGGACAGCCTTAACGGCGCTGCGCAGCGGGACAGCCTCATAGGCGCCGTTCATCTTTATACCGCGGTCCGCTGACTCATACTCGAGGCACCCCGTGCAGATTGACCGCAGCCGCCTTAGTCGCCAGGTCATCTGAAAGCCGCAGTCGCCCTGCGCAAATCGTCTGAAACTATTGTACCTCAAAGCCGCTCTTCGCAGCGCACTCGCGAGCCCGCCGGAGTGGTTCGAACCACGACAGATATATACTCTTTTCCCTCATCCAAGGATTTTTTCTCAAAGGGTTTTTCCTTGGAAAGGTTTTGATGAGGCATATCATAAGTCGTAGTTCAGATCACACGCAGCGCTCCACAGGAACCCAGGAGCTCGCAAGATTGCAGAATCGACTCCTTGATTGATTTTACTCTACGCCATGTTTCCGCGCCGTAGAGTAGGGGGCCACTTGATGATGCGGAATCTGCCACGCTTCCCACATCAACAATCAACTCGTCGGAGTCAAGTCAAGCCACCAGTCAACGTTCCGCCAACGGCGAGCTCAACAGCCAGGGGCCACCTCGCCAGCGACCTCACTAGCCAAGGGGGCCACCTCGCACCTAGGCATGACGCAGCACAAGAGATCTCATCTCACAGACAAGTCAAGGGAACCTTAGCTTAGCGAGGTGGTCGGCGTCGCATGCTAGCCGCCTAGCAACGACGTCGCCACCGCCGATTGTAAGCCTTAGGGCAAGCCCCATTCCCTATAAATACCCTCCTATGTGCATAACATAAAACAAGGAGAAAGAGGTTTAGACACAAGTGGATGAGGCAAATAACTGATCACCTGCTGATGAATCATCAAATACGAGATTAAGTGACTGTATGTCAAAGAAGTACTGTTTGGCTAGTGCCTTGAAATCAACTGTTGGTTCGATTTGTCTCAACCGGGGCAAACGCAAAGGCGAAGAAATTGAGATGGAAGATGGACCATTTAACAAAGAATCAGGTTCGTGTATGCATCCTGGAAACCCAATCAAATCAACAAGATATTCCCTGCAGCAAAAAAGAGAAGGAAAAAATGTGTGCTGCTGATGAAACAACGAACAATAATGTCACGGGCCTACATGCAAGTATGCCTTAAGTATATCAATGCAACTGTAAACATCTCAACATTGTAGTAATCTGGGGAAATTTTGATAAAGTGCTCTTATCCACATTAAGAGAAACATAGCATAGGAAGTAATTAAGAGAAACTGTTATATGTTAGGTTGAAAAAATTGTATGCAGCAGATGAAAATAATAATAATAAAACAAACCATCACTGGATTGTATGCAAATATGACTAAAGCATATTAAGGCAGGATTCAGCATCTCAACATTGTAGTAATCCAGGCAACAATTTATAACCTACTCTTATCTATGGTAAAAGCAACACAGCATATGAAGTGCTTAAGAGACAGTTGTATCTGTAAGGTAGAACATTCAATTGATGGAAAGGGATTGTTCCGGCAAATTGAAAATAATAAAATTCAAAAACTCACAAAGGCGAACACCTGCTAAAACAGATATCAGCTTCCAAGACTTTTTAGATTTAATGGTGGTGATGTGAGGCATAACTTACTGACGTCGAGTTTCAGCAGTTAATGTAGTTACTATCTTTCTTCAATCAACCTATCCGAAAAGCTCACAATAAGCATGCAAACGAAAAGCCGAAGAGGAGAAAGAATTATGGTATTGAATAATATATTAATGCCAACCACATCTACATCAAAAACGCCACTACCCTTTCAAAGTAAAAAGCATCAACATTCTCAGTGTCTATACTGTCAAGAATAATGTATGGCATGACAAATGCAGGATGATGATATAAGAGCAAAAAGTCAAACAATGTCGTCTTGAAAGGTGAAGCATTAGGCTTGTATTCTTTTAAAGACGGTCCTTTCAAGAGACCTGCTGGAGCTATCACAAATATCGTTGTTGAAGACAACTATAATCAGTTCAAACTTAATTCACGAGCTGCTACATCTATTAATATCTAAGGGTCCATGTCAATTAGGAATTTAAGATATTCAAACCAGTTTAAGTGTCCTACCTGTCAAGGCTAAACCGCACAAGACATGATGACGTGTCATCCCTATTACAATACTTGCATCCTTTAGCTATTCGGCAAGGTAAATCAATACTATCAGCCAGCACCTGTAAAAAAGAGTATTACCACAAACCGGTTATCAATAAGACGCATACCGGTTCATGACTTTCAGATGAATGTGAACAGAGAAATACTGCAAACAAAACTAATTGACCCCTTGAGAAACAAGGTAAAAAGAAGTGTTCCAATGAAAAATTATAGAAAGAAAAAGGAAACTATAAGAAGGCATTTTAATGATCCACAACGCAAAGCACGGGGGGAGGGGGTTAGGATGTCTTACAATCAAAATGTGCATAACAAGAATTCCTAAAATAGTAGTCGATGCATGTGAGCAAATTTGCTTAGCTTCAATCTAGTGGTACCGCCAGGTAGTCTCACTGCCTCCAAGTACGTATAACATAGGCTTTAAAAGATCATTCCAAAATCATACAAACCAACCCCAGGTGGTCTGTTCCACAAGCCACAGTCTACTGACAAAATTAAGTATGCACAAGAAGCATACAACTAACCAATATCCCAAACATGGATATGACTACTCAGTAATCCATTAAAAATCCATTCGAGTGGAATTGATGCTGAACTAAACATCAGAAACAACAAAGCAGTTTGCAAGATTTTCCGATTAGGGTCTTCAATAGCCTCAAAAGCTCCACAACCTGAGGAAACCACATAATAGTCGAAGGAAACAAATTCCATATCGGCATCGACTCATCTTCTATCCTAGACATGTTTCAACACATAATATTTCAACATCTCTTGAATATGTTCTAGAGTTTAACCAAGCCCTGGACACAAAATGACAGCCAAAAAGAGAACGAAGTGTTCAATAGAAGTTTCATAACAATCATGGAATGTCCAAATAGACATATCAATAAACAAAAAACAATGAATAAAAGATTGATTCCTTGCTTAAATAAAACCATGCAATATTAGATGAAACATAAACTAAGAGCACACACATGCCTTAAATAACAAAGCTCGATGTCTGCAAAGACCAACTGACAGGCTTCCAATTGGGAATACAATGGATCCTACGCAATCCTTTACATCGTCACTGCACTCCTTCCAAGTAGGGAGCAATTCTTCTTCACCGGTGGATGCTCCACCCCTTATGCAAGCAAGAAACATAAATTATGAAACAAGATTTTCATAAGGATATTTTAACTGATTTCCAAGAAGCACTCTAGATACTCACCCCATATGATTGCAAACCAGCTTGGCTAGCTGGTCAACAACATCATCCGTTGTGGTACAACCAGATGACATACTATGAACGCGATTTAGCAATGCATGTAAGCTGGGATCATTGCGCTTGTCGATTAAAATTACCTCCACTGAAGGTAAAATGGATGGATCAACGGATTTCAATGATTCAATTGATGGAACACGACCATTTTCTTGCAGGTCACTGCATAGTGTCCATACATAAGGATCCATCCCATGAATCAAGTAAAACCCATCTGGGACTTTGTCAGAGTAAGATAAAGAACCACTAACCTGTTACACAAAAGAAGTTACAGTCATTACATATTCTTCTTTCTTGTATGCACATCAGCTTATTTCTTGTTCAACGAGAAAATATACAAACTAGGAAAAACAAAAGTAAAATTTTCAAAAGAAGAGATATTGCCAGCATTGCCCATTTATCAGCATCCGAGTTTTCCATAATGCACAATGTTTAGCAAGTACACCAATAATAAACACTCCCAGTGTGGGAGTCTCAAGCACCATGAGCTAAACTGAGCCTCGGATATATAATTAAGGAACTCACAACTGAGCCAACAGAAAAGCAGCTCGATTCAGCAAGGAAGGGAGGGGGGGGATACGGGCAGAAAGAAATTCAACATGGTGCTTAAGTTAGATAATAACTACCCAAAATCGATGCGACATAGTCTCGGGTGATGTAGAAGTAACAGAGGACCTAGAAGCACACTCGTCGGGCACGGGATCCAGGAAATTT
The DNA here is from genome assembly GCA_026214975.1 of Gentiana macrophylla. Lineage (NCBI taxonomy): Eukaryota > Viridiplantae > Streptophyta > Magnoliopsida > Gentianales > Gentianaceae > Gentiana > Gentiana macrophylla. The sequence goes on from CM047814.1 coordinate 57,697,291, forward strand.
GGATCTTCGGCACAGGTTGCTTCAGATGAAAGTCGAAAGGCCAACGCCAACTGTAGCTGGTAACTCTCTTCCGTCTGCTGTGCCCAGCTCTTGGATGAGGATGATCCACCACCACCACCAACGCCTCCTGAGACATCCGCCGTTTGGAGCCTGTAATCCACATCATGCATCAAATGCCCAAAGGCCTGTTCAGGATTGGATAGAGAAGGCACGCCATAATAATCTCCACCCGATAAGGAGCTTTCCCCGAAACTACTCCCACTTGACTGCCTCTGTAACCCAATAGACGCAGAAGACGAAGTCGTTGGCATCCGACTCTTGTGATCGATTAACTCCCAGTCAAATCCTCCTCTATCCGATTTCCCCTTACCACCCGAGTGAGATTCGTAGTACGCCCCACCACCGCCGCCACCGAACTTCAGCAGAGGAGTCGGAGGATGTATATGGTCTTCCGGTTGATTCTGGCTTAATAAACTGTAACCAGATCGCCTGCCATGCAAGTCCATCGAAAAAATCTATCTCACCTCACAAAACCCTAGTAACACTAATAGTAACCATCAGAACAGATCAGGAGCAGGTATGGCCAGGGCCTATTTTCTGGTAGAGGCAGGGCAGCTTTTTATACTTTTTTCTCACATTACCCATTCATGCGTACCAGGTGGACCATCCAACACCTGCACAAAAGACTAAATTATTTCCTGACATGATTTTTGTTCCAACGATATCACCAATCACTCAAGATAGAAATGAAATCATATTATCTATTTTCAACAGACTGTAAAAAACAGGTTGAGATTCAGTTGACTAGTTGGAGTTCACCGGCAACCATGAAACTCAATATTAGAATATATTACTTTACATTATTTGTATTTTACGTTTATACCCTTGTGGTCTCTCTATATAAACTAATTGTACACAACATTATTTCTCAATGACAATTATTTTGTTATTCATCTAAACCTAATATGGTATCAGAGATTTGTTGATCCCAAAAAAAAAAAAAAATTTCGGCTTCCTCTTGTCGCGCGCTTCTTCCAAATGCTATGGCCACTTCGCGCCGCCTCTCTCTCGATCGCCGCCACCTGCCGCCGCCAATACGCTTTCTTCTTCTGCCGCGGTCGCAGCCCTCAGCTACCACCACCGTTATCTCGCTTAATAATCTCGCTGTCAATGCTCCTACAAAACTTGATGGCAAAAATTTCACGGCTTGGAAGCTTCAATTGACCACTTTACTCACCGGTCACGGTCTCATCGGTTACGTCACAGGTGCCACACCCCTGCCGCCACCAACCATCCCATCTGCGGCTGGTGAGATCACAGTCAATGCGGCTCACCTGCATTGGCTCCAACAAGATGCCCTAATCCACAATTTAATTTTGGGTTCGGTTGATAAAGAGTTTATGGCTACGATTCAACACACGACAAATTGAAACAAGCTTGGGACACTCTTCTCGACACGCTTGGGAACAGTAAGGTGGTCGTGTTCGACATCTCAAAGCTGCGTTTAAATTCTATTACTAAAGGTACAATGTCCATTTCCCAATACTTCACTGCCGTTAAAAATGTTGCTTTGATGATCTCGCGTCCTCGGATGCCAAGGTACTGATGATGACTTGGTTGAATTAATTTTAAAAATCTTGGTAGTGATTATCGGGCCTTGTCGGTGCAATTCAGGCTCGTGATGATACCATCTCTATGCCATTGTTACATGAAAAATTACTTATGCATGAAGCGTCACTTTTACACACATCCGTCTGTTGCACCCCTGCGATATCGCTTTCCTCGCTTACCCTTCCCCGTCCCTATGCATGTTTCGACCAATACAGCCTATTCCCCTTACCAGCAGCTACCTCGGCCTCCCCCTCCTATCCTGCCGTCAGTCCCCAGTCCCTACCCGAGACCCCAACCGCATGTCCCTTCCCCCAATCCCACCTCCAAACCTGCGTCTGCTCGTCCCTCTAAACCATATCAAGGCTTCTGCCAACTCTGTGGTGTTCAGGGTCATGTTGCTACTCGTTGCACCGCTTACCCTCTCTACAATAATCTCCCACGTCCACCCAGAAACCCAGGCACCCCTCGGCCTCCTCAGCCGCCCCATGCCCATGTTGCCCAAACTGCTCCTACCAGCTCTACTCTGCAGTACTCTGATCCTTCTGCTACTTGGATGCTTGATAGTGGTGCCTCTCACCATATGACGCAGGAACTTAATCTACTCTCTCTTCACTCCCCCTACCAAGGTATGGATCGTATTATCATTGGTGATGGTAGTTCTTTGGCTATCACTCACATTGGTTCTACATCTCTTTCCTCCTTCAAATTAAATCATGTGCTTTGTGTACCTTCCCTTTCTCGCAATTTATTATCTGTCCGTAAATTTTGCCAAGATAACTCGTCTCTATTGAATTTTATCTCGATTCGCTTTTGGTGAAGGATTTGAAGACCCGGCAAATGCCTCCACCAAGGACAGTCGTTGATGGAGCCTATGTGTGGTCCTCCAGAGCTCTCTTCGCTTTTTCGCTTCCAAGGCTTCTCACGCCACTTGGCATCTCCGCCTGCGCCATCCCGCTTTCCTATTATTCAAAATCTTGCAAACAATAATTTTTAGAATTATCTACTGTTTCACATTCTTCTTGTGATTCTTGCTTATGTAATAAGAGCCATAGGCTCCCTTTTTCGGATTCCACTTTGTCTACTTCTCGTCCATTGGAAGTTATTTATTCTGACGTTTGGTCATCTCCTGTTTATTCTGTTGATAATTTTAAATATTATGTTCTCTTTGTTGACCATTTTACTCGTTACATGTGGATATACCCACTTGCATGTAAATCTGACGTACATAATACTTTCATTAAATTCAAGCACTATGTCGAAAAACTGTTAGATTTCCCCATCAAAACCCTCTATTCTGATAATGGCACTGAGTACATTAAGTTACGCCCTTTTCTCTCTGAGCATGGCATCTCTCATTTCACTTCTCCCACCTACACCCCGCAGCACAACGGCATCTCTGAACGCCGGCACTTGCATATAGCCGAAACCGCACTCACTCTTCTTGCCCATGCCAAAATACCCGTCACCTATTGGTCCTATGTTGTTAGTACCGCGGTTTACCTCATCAATCGCATGCCCACAAAAAATCTTAATATGCTTTCCCCGCACCTCAAGCTCTTTTCTCAGCCTCCCAATTATTCTAAGCTCCGCGTTTTCGGTTGCCTTTGCTATCCTTGGCTTAAACCATACAATCCCCACAAGCTCGCGCCTACATCCAAGCCATGTATATTTCTTGGTTACGCCCTCACACAAAGCGCTTATCTTTGCTATGACATCTCTGAGTCCCGTATGCATATTTCCCGTGATGTTCGATTTGTGGAGGACATTTTTCCCTTTGCTAGCATCTCCTCTGACTCCTCCTTACCTCCGTTAACCGCACTCCTTCCCTCTCTGTCTTATGAAACCGTGGCTGTCCCTATCTCTCCACCACCCCCCACGGCCCCTGCACCACCTGTAGGCATTTATGAGCCATCTGCAAGCTCCTCCTCCTCCTCTTCTTCTTCTTCCTCCCTACCGCCGTCCCTCTCCTTCCCCCTTCGCCCCCCCCCGCCGCCTCCACCTCCCTCCCCGCCACAACATCCCATGACCACTCGCTCTCAAAATAAAATCTACAAACCTCGTAAACTCTTTAACCTTCAAGCTCAACTGCACAACCGCTACCTAGATACGGAGCCCTCAACCCTTAAGCAGGCATTGCAGTGTCCGCAGTGGTGTGTTGCCATGTCTGATGAGTATAGTGCACTTCTTCGCAATGACACGTGGTCGTTAGTTCCCCCTGCTGATGGTTTAAATATAGTTGGTTGTAAGTGGGTCTTCCGAATTAAACGGAACCCGGATGGCTCGATTGATAAATACAAGGCTCATTTGGTTGCCAAAGCGGTTTACACAACGTCCTGGTTTGGATTACTTCGAAACTTTTAGTCCTGTTGTTAAACCTGTTACGATCCGTCTTGTTCTTAGTATTGCAGTTTCCTTTGGTTGGTCTCTTCGCCAACTCGATGTCAATAACGCCTTCTTACAGGGGACACTAAATGAAGATGTGTATATGTCTCAACCACCTGGGTTTGAGGATGCAACGAAACCCACTTTTGTGTGCAAACTCGCGCAAGGCGATTTATGGTCTTAAGCAGGCACCTCGGGCTTGGTACCATGAGCTTAAGTCTTTTGTTCTTACCATGGGTTTTGTTAACTCTGCGGTGATCCTTCTTTATTTGTTTATCGCGACATCTACCAAAGATTACTTTCATCTTGGTATACGTCGATGACATCATTGTTACAGGTAGCTCCAGTGAGCAGGTTCAGAGTGTTATTGATCAGTTAGGCTCTCGGTTCTCTATCAAGGACCTTGGGCCCCTTTCGTATTTTTTGGGAGTTGAGGTCACTCATTCGACCCCTTGGTTTATTACTTACGCACTGTGACCGGTACACGTGAGTCGCTTTCAGGTTCATATGGAGGATTCTAAAGCGTTTCACGCTATGCCGGTGGCGACGCTTTTCCGGGTGATCCTATTGTTTCTCCTCCTTATGCCGATCCGACTCAGTATCGTCAGGTTTTGGGTGCCTTACAGTACTTATGCTTTACGAGAGTTGATATTCAGTTTGCTGTTAATAAGCTTTCCCAGTTTATGCATGCACCGACAGAGTATCACTGGATGCTTGTCAAACGTCTCTTGCGCTACTTATCTGGCACTCCTACTATGGGTTTACAGTTATATCGGGATTCTCCTTTGGCGTTACATGCTTTTTCAGATTCTGACTGGGCAGGAAACAGGGATGCTGGATATCACGACCCTGTCTCTTCTGAGTATGTGCCAGGTTACACCTCTACCTCTGCACAGATATTGTCTTCTTGGGCAAAACGCCATTTCTTGAGCTCCAAGAGGCAACACTCGCCTCTCGTTCTTCCACCGTTCGAGCATGTGTGTTGCGGATACGGCCGCCGGTTGCCTGGTCGACTTATCTTCTTGTCGATCTTGGTTTTGATTACTTCCACGCCCATAATTTTCTACGTGACAATTTGGGAGCGCTTCGCCTCTCGCTGCCAACCCGGTTTTCCACTCCCGCACGTAAGCACGCGTGGCCATTGATTATCATTTCATTCGTGAGCATGTGGAGCGTGGTCTTGTTCGTGTTGCTCGTGTTGCTCGCTGCATGAGACCGGTGGCAGATGTTCTCACCAAGCCTTTGCCACGGTTATCCTTTTTCGCACTTGTTTCCAAGCTTGACTTCGCCTCCACTCCGTCCCGGCGAGAGGCGTATTATAATATATTACTTTACATTATTTGTATTTTACGCTTATACCTCGCGCCTCTATATAAACTAATTGTATACACAACATTATTTCTCAACGACAATTATTTTGTTATTCATCTAAACCTAATACTCAATAAACAAAATGCTGTTGATATCACCAATTCAATTTTATTTTTTTATTTTTTTTTTGAACAATTTGTACTCAAAATTCATTGTCCCAACAAGTTGGAAAGAAACAAATATTACAAGTCAGAATTTCCGACAATCATCCAGGAATGTAAAGGTACACAAAGCCATAAATTCTTAACTTCTCATCATTCAGATCTAAATTCAACATCATTCAGATACAAATTCAGAAATCGGAAACGAGCACCAACTGATCGAGTAGCCATCCTTTAAGACTATAACATCAAAGCATCATTCTGTTAACAAAAATCACGGTGAAAACATGTCATCGCCAGCTTCAAGAAAATCCATTGGAAGACAAGTTCTTTTTTTTTTTTTTTTTTTTTTCAAGACTCAGAAAAGAACAAAAGAATTATCTCCATAAGGAAGAACTTTCAGAATGAGTGAGTTAAATGAGTAGAAAAAATAAAGCAAAAACTTTTTGAGAGTAAATACTGCATCATTATTAAGCCAATTAGCAGGAAAAAAAGGTTGAGGATGGAGGAAGAACAATATAATACCTTATACGCGGTAGATAATGATAAATGAACAAGAACGATAGAGGATGGTGGGGAGAACTGGAGAAGCTTGGGCGACGGCGGAGCAGTCAATCGGACGAAATCAGAGGTGGGTATGTGTGGGGGAACGGCAAAGGAGGTCCAAAAATTGGAATAATATTGGACTTGGGGGTGAGTGAATGAATCATCAACCGGAAATGAATTGGGATTCGGTGCGATCAGAAAGCAAGTGGCTTTTTCTTAAACGTCCGCCGGGCAAAATTCAATGCACGAAAATGTCTAGTTGCTAACTTTAGTAACAATGTCGTATTTTAAAAATACAAAGTACTGGTGTACTGTATAAAGCAATGATGATATAGGAGTATGAGGTTTTTTTTTTCACTTTTTTTATTTATATGTGATAAAGATTGGAGAATTTTGCTTTCTCTTTTTTAAGTTTATCTTTTTAGACCAAACTTTTAAGTTTATTAAAAACACTCGTCTTCCCTACTTTTTATTTATTATTGTAAGAAAAAATTTACATCCCCTCAAAAAAGAAAAGAAAAATTACATATGTTTTTTTCATCCAGATTTTATGAATTTTTTTTCTTCATATCAACTGTTGACGGATTTAGCAAAAAAATTCAGCTAGATTATGAGAACAAATTCGAAAATCAAGTAGGGACATTAATTGTGTTTTCATAGGATTATATTAAAGAAAACTACTCTATTTCCCTCAAAAGTAAATGTCTTTTCACCCTACCCACTCAAAAAATGACTTCATTCGGACCATATTTTGGTCCGAATGTTGACATCGTTCTCGACCCAAAATTAAGTGAAAAGTTCTTTTCGATCGATTTTGAATGTAATAATGATCGTTTTTCTGATTGATTTTGGGTCAGAGTGAATTGCTGTGTAAGTGTGAAAAGACGCTCCTTAATTGCTTTCAAAATCACTATTTTATATCTTTTATTTCTTCATACTTTATTATGACAATTAAGAAGTAGAATATGGCGACTATCAGAACAAATTCGAAAATCAAGCAGAGACATTAATTGTGTTTTCATAGGATTATATCAAAGAAAACTACTCTATTTCAAAATCACTATTTTTTATCTTTTATTTCTTCATACTTTATTATGACAATTAAGGAGTAGAATATGACGACTATCAAAACAAATTCAAAAATCAAGTAGGGACATTAATTATGTTTTCATAGGATTATATCAAAGAAAACTACTCTATTTCAAAATCACTATTTTATATCTTTTATTTCTTTATACTTTATTCTGACATTTAAGGAGTAAAATATGACTAGATCCTAATAACCATTAGCTGCTCTAAGGTAGCATAAAAAATAGTACTTCACGTTTTATTGCTGCGTAATAGGCTAGTGTACCTCCCCTGAAAAGGGCACTGCTACAGGCACACCGGTGTGGACCACACCGGGTGATCTGCACCGTTAATCAGTGTTTGATTTATATTATAATATAGATCTAAACCGATCAATCTGCGAATCAGATCACCACGCATGGCCCACACCTGTCATGACTATCATTTCCGCCCTGAAAATTAGGGATATGTCAACTTTTAATAATAAAAATCTAAAATATAGTTTTAATTATAATGAATGATTTTTTTTCTCCAAAAAAAAAAAATAAAAATATAAAGAATGCAAAAAAAATTAAAATAATAAAAGACGGTTGAATTGATAATAATCAACGAGTAAAGGAAAATATATGTTACAAGATTTTATTATTATAAACGGTTGTAGAAAGGTTAGATGCAAAGCCAAGATACTTTAGAGTCATTCATTTTAACTCTCTTTCACATAATACACTTTTGGCGTGTGTGAGGTTAGAAATGAAAGGCAGAAAGATGCCACTTTGTTGACAACCTTCATACAACATTCATGACCATAAAATTTTTCATGTTACAAACACTGCGATCAGTATTCTAAAATTAAAACTCCAATAAAGGAATTTTATTTATGTCCATGAGGATTGAAAAAAACCTTGTTGGATTATTTTTACTGTCTTTGTTACGTGGGGATTAAGATATAGTATTGTTTTAATTATAATGAAAGCAATTATTTTTTTAGATTTTTGTCCATAAGGACAAACTAATTCATTTATCGGGCTTCAAGGAAACTAGTTATTAGAAAGGACAAAACCGACGTACATTTACCAAAATACCCTTTTTCCTTTTACTGATTTATAAATATAATAATATAAAAAAAATCTATTACTGCGGCTGTTCTTCTTTTCTGCAGCTTTTCTTCTTCTTCTCTGCATCTTTTTTTTTTACCCATTAGACACACTAATCCAGCCGCATCTTCTTCGTGGTGATTGGGGCCATGGAAGATGGGCCATGGAACCTCCGGCAACCATGCTTGTGCCTCCCTGCTGTTTTTGCAAATTGTTTGCAGATTCAAGCCGGATTGAAGATGTTTGCTTCTAGGGTGAATAAGGCGGCCGGTGAATTCAAATTCCGGTGAGGGATGTAATGGGAATTAGGTTTAACGCCGGTGAATTCAAATTCTGGCGACAAAAAAAACGCCTGATGTCAAAATCCGGCAGCTACTTCACTCTCCGATCAAAAGTCCGGTTGAGTCAAAAATCCGGATGCCGGTGAATTCAAATTCTGGCGACAAAAAAAAACGCCTGATGTCAAAATCCGGCAGCTGCTTCACGCTCCGATCAAAAGTCCGGCTGAGTCAAAAATCCGGCTGATTCATTGATTTTTTTTTTTAATGTTTAGGGTTTAGGATTGTTACTATTAATTTTTTAACGTTACGACATTTTTTTATGTAACTTTATCTATTTTTACGGGTTGTTACTAGGATGTTACGACATTTTTACGGACTGTTACGACTTGTTATTGGCCGTTACTACATTTTACCGGGCTGTTATTATTTGTTTTTAATCTAATTACTTGTTTTTAGGACGTTACGACATTTTTTTGATATTACGACTTGTTTATTGGCCGTCTACATTATATTTCACGGGGTTGTTACGAATTTGTTTATTGGACGTTACTGACATTTTGAAATTCATTACTTGCTTTGACTTATTTATTCTTATTCGTAGAGGGTAAAAAGTAACAAGGGTATTTTTGTCCAAATATTTGTTTTTGTCCTTTATAACATCCGAAAAAAGAATGTCCCTGCACTCCATTTATTTTTGTCGTACGTACTCTTTCCCTTATTTTTTAGGGGTGAATGCAAATAATTTTGAAATAATTCGATAATAATCAATGAGTGAAGGAAAATATATGTTACAAATACTTTTTTTTTCTTTTTTTTAAGAGAATGTTACAAATACTTCGATCAGTATTCTAAAATATCATGTATCATGCAACAAAATTAAAAAATCAGAATCCATATTTTGAATGGAGAGATTATGTAACGCCCCGTTCCCGAATACCGAGTCCTTATCCGGAATAGAATTTAATGGGTACACGTCAGCCTCGTTAATAAACAGAAATACTAAACGACGCGGAAGCTAAAAAGAATGACTCGGAAAAGAATTCAAACCAACATACAATCTCAATCCCAAAATCCAACCGGAGAATACAAATGCTGTTCACTAATTCAAAAGTAGAAAGAAATAAACATTAAAACAACATCCTTCGTCTTAAATCACAAACCCTCGACCTCACAACAGAATTTAAAGAACAACTGCAAAGAAAGACAATCGGACGCCTGGCATAGCCCCGGCTCATGCATCGTCCTCATGATAACCCTCAGCGGCCTCGTCCTCTTCTGGATACTCATATAAAAGAAAGACAGGAAAAACACACGGAGAACAACGGGTGAGTACAGCGTATTCAGTAACATGAATAGATCCCGCACTATCATTGGTTACTCAACAAGTAAAAGGCGTCGTCGTCTTTTATTACATTTTCCGTTAAAACCTAGCTACCTATCACATTGTGTTCATGGCACAATATGAGGTCCCTAGTGTTTCTAACTTAGCACATTTGTTACACCATGATAACAAGGACAAAACGCTCAGTAATTACGGGCACTGAGGACCATTTGCAACCTACCAAGGGAACGCCTTGGTAGTACGAAACTCCCGGTTCCGCTAGTGAGTTATCTCAGGCGACCATACTTATAGAGCAGTCCCGGACTGATTACAGCATGGAAGCGACGTAATCAACTACACATCGCCGTAAGTAACAGTGTCTTACCAAGCATGGCATGGTGTTTAATCTTTTATAAACCACATGCGTTATGTATTAGGTATTTAATTATCCACCTAGTTCATTCACATAAAAGGCCCCCTAAGAGTACTCAAGGTCCTAGACCACTAGACTCTAACCTCCTAGCACATACACAGACATTGTCAAGCTCTAGCTCAACAAAGCACTAAGTCTATCAAGGATCTCCTTACGGTCCCCTACTTTCAATCACGGTTAGTGAAAGTCCGTAGAGTTGGGTTCTATGCGCGTGGGAGCTCCTATCAAAACTTAGTTCAAGATATAAGACAAGGTTATAAAGCCCGTGACACGAGCTGACAACACAAGTAAAAGAAAACCAAATTGCCTTCCCATCCGTATGGATGACACTCTGTCCGTACGGATGGCCCCCAACTTATTCGTACGGATAACCCAGCTATCCGTACGGATAACTCCCAGTCCAAAACCATCCAGAACCTGCAACTCATATATACAGATAACAAATCATCCGTACGGATGACACACCCTATCCGTACGGATAACCTAATATCCGTACGGATAACTTACAGAACCCCAAACCTGCTGCACCAAAGACTTATCCGTACGGATAAGTCCTCTATCCGTACGGATAGCCTCGAAAACCTGCACAATTTCTGCAACTTCTCCCTTCGCGTTTCTCAACCAAACCTCAACAAAAACCCCACCTTTAGCGCCACATACAGCAGAATAAACATAAATTAAACATACAAAACACCAATTCACCGATTGGGCCCCTAAACAGTACGAAAACTAGCCACGTTACCTTTAGATAGCGTGGTTCTACGAATCCAAGCCCTCGAAGCAACCAAAGAGCCTTAAACCTTGAACCTATTCAACAAAACAACCTTAGAACCTTTATACGATATCAAGAACAACAGCTAATACTTTCTTGATGCTATTCATCAAGTTCCAACCCAAAAGAAGATGAAAACTCACCGGAACGGATTCACAAATTGTTTGTATCGGGAGAATCACCACGATCCTCTGAATCTCTTTCTCTACTGGAGTCTGCACCAAAAATCAACGGATCACTCGCACAAATCAAACCTAGGAGCACCCCCTTTCCTTGAAACCTGCGCCCCTCTCCCTTTTTCCTTACGCAAAAAGAATTCTGATAGAATGAAAAGAGAAAAGTCTATTTTCTCAATTAAATACCCCGAGACCTTTTAAGTTCGTATTACGTCGTCCAATCAGATTATGTCTTTTAATTCCTTTCTTTTCTCTTTATTTAAATCATTTTAAATAAAATAAAATATAAAATCCCATTATTACTTAAAAGACAGAAATGCTCTTTTCGTAAAAATCGGGATGTCACAGATTATCATTGGTGATCTACACATCGATTAATGTGAAAGAATATGCTTCCCCAAGCATGATGCCCATCATTTTTCCCTCATTGGACATCTCCTCTTCTGCGATCGTTTACACTATCAACATTGTATCAGACTCACTCCTTACTGAAATATTGGGTATTTTTGTTGGTCTTATAGTACCATTGACATGACATATGTGCCATATGGCCCAGACTCTCTGTAGGCCTTCAAGTGAGTCGTGTTCTTTATAGACCCACACTTAAGGCCTATTAAAGTTTTCCGCATTGAACGTTTGTGTAATTGGAATTCAGGAGAGCCAAAGAAGGAAGCACCTGATCAGAAGCTTGATGAAAGTTGAATCACTTTCTTGATTCAACCCTTCTTTTTCAAGAAGTTTGCTGAAGATAGAGAAGCACTTTTGGGAGTGTCAAGAACAGATGTTTTGTGGTGGAGCTGGTGAAGAGGCAATCCTACCCTTCAAGGACAAGTGGAACACGTTGAAACAACAATCCTACCTGTTTCTAGTGTTCAGTTTGTGAAGCCATAGCTATTGGTCAAGGACAAACAGTTTAGGGATTTTTGTAACAGCTACCTCAAGAATCTCTAGTGAATTTTCTTCAACATCACAGGAGAAGGGTGGACTGACAGGATTACACCACCTGAAACCACTATAAATCTGGCCTACTTTACTTTATTGCATTTACATTCTGCAATTACTTTATCTGTATGCTTATCACATCAAATTGACTGAACTAGCCACTGAATCACACCACTTACTGAGTATCTAATACTTAGTATCATATTTAAAACAACAAGTAACAAGGCTTAATATAATAGATTCCCCTGCAACAAATTCAAAAGCTTTAATAGTCAGCAGAATACTGATTAGTCAGCAGACTATTTACCCTGTTGAGTTTGTAAAACTCCAAAAAGTTTTTGTTAAGTTTATTCACCCCCCTATAAACTTAACCAAAGCCTTTTCAAGGGACCAACAATTGGTATGAGAGCAGAGCGTCTGTTCTGAAGTAATCATACTTGTTGTGCTTGTGAAAAATCTTTGAAAACTTTTTCAAGTTTCTGTTATTCAAAGTTTTGCATCATGGATAACAATCAGTATGCTAGGACAATGTTGATGTGCTCTGTTGATCTTTTTGATGAGTATATGCATCATATGCAGGCTTTTCTAGCTACAACACATGATGAAATGATGGATGTGCTAACTGATGGACCACTTGAGATCACCAAAGTCATAACTGTAGATGGCCAAAATCAGATAATCCTAAAGCCAAAGAGTGAATGGGGTGCTGAAGATAGAGAAAGTGCAAACCTGAACAATATGGCTATTGACATTATCTACAGAACTTTAGATAGCAATATGTACATGAAGGTGAAAGATTGCAAAGATCGCCAAAAACTACATGGAGAAACTACAGCTCATTTGTGAAGGCACTGATGCAATCAAGAAGAATAAGATCAGTGTGGCCAAGCAAAAGTTTCAAGAGTTTAAAATGAAATCAAATGAGACCATAGAACAGATGGAGTCAAGGTTCAATGCAATTCTGGATGAACTCACCCTGCTGAATGTTGTTTATACAAGAGAAGAGATCAATACCAGGATTCTCAAAGCCCTACCTGCAAAAGAAGTCTGGGAGATAAAGGCTACTGCAATGAAGGAGTATAAAAGTCTACAAAAGGAAGATACCTTCAAATTGTTCTCTGATCTTAAAGCCTATGAATTCAGTAAGGATCTAGTTCCAAGTGCTGAAAAAGAAGCAACAAAGACTACTGCACTTGCTGCTACTCACATTGAAGAATCATCAAATGTTCAAGATGATGTTTTGGATGAAATGCAAGAGCAGATTGCCCTGTTGACCAAAAGAATCTGAATGATGAAAACTGGAAAGGCATCTCCAAGAAATTCTGGCAATAAATCTACTGAGAAAAAGGAAGAATCTAAAAAGGATCATGACTTCTTGTGCTTTCATTGCAAGAAACCAGGATATTTCAAACCTGATTGTCCTGAGTTGAAACAAAAGAAGGATCCTGATTACCCGTGCTTTAACTGCAAGAAACCTGGACATTTTAGACCTGACTGTCCAGACTTGCTGAAGAGCAAGGGTCAGCAGAGAAGATCTGGCAAGAAAACATTGGTTGCTGATGATGAATCAGGCTATAAAGTGGAATCAGAAAAAGGAAATGAATCAGATGACACAATACTCATAGCTGATATGGATGATTATGCTTTGATGGCCAATATGGATGAAACAGAGGAGGTATACAATTCTGTATCTATGAATACTCCTGCTGATAGTGATTGTGAGTCCACTGGTGGTTCAAATCCTAAAACTTCTGACAATGAAGAGCCTCTAGATGCCCTCCTTAATCAACTGAGGATAATACAATCTGGTTATGAGATTGTGAAGGCTGAAGAGAAGCACTTCAAGCAGAAATTCAAAGATTAAATGCTGAATTAAGAAGTCTCAAGTGTAAGGAAAAGGATTATAAACAGAATCAACATAAGTCTACTGCACCTGTAGTAGCTGCTGAATCTGCTGCACAATCTAGTTCCACAACTGCATTCAAATCAGGAAGCCTTATGGTGATAAAAATTTATACAACTCCAAGATTGTTTACATAATAACTTTTCTTTTCTCTCCCTACGAACAAACAATTAAAAAAAAAAAGACCCTTTAATTCATTACGGCAGCCACCACATGTGGGGAAATTCTATCCTAGGGAGTCTTCACACAACATTATCTGTTGGATGACGCGTACGTGTACTGTAAAAAGACAAAAACTAATTTGTTTTCACAAGCATACGACGTACATCCATCCAACTAACTACAGATGCGAGAGGAGAAGTGCGGGGATGAATTTCCCACATGTGTTCTAAGTAGAAAGGACCACCATGTCATATCATCTTCTAACAAGCATGGAAAAACTCCAATTCCATGGAATAATAGTTAAATCAACAATCCTCATTCTCAATAGTGAAACATATCAGCTGAGGCCATGATAGGCTGATTAACATACATTAAATTCCACGAATTGTTCATGAAACAATCATTTGTAGCATTCTTGGTCTGAATTCCCATTGTCTCATGCGGCTCCCCATTGCAAGAATTCATGTAATTCAGCATTTCAGTCAGCGACTGCAGCCTCTGAGACAGTTCCATCAACTGGGCTCTCAACACGGAGTTCTGAGACTCAACATTCATGTGATTCTGTGTGGCAACTTTGATTTTGGCAGCGACTTGATCATTTTCCTTCACCAATTGGGTCATCTGGGCCGTCAGATCATCCAGATGCTGCTGTTTTCTCATCCTGGATCGTCTTGCTGATTCGCGATTCGATTGCATTCTTTTTCTTTTCCTTTGTTCCACTAGAAGCTGTTGCTGGTCTCCTTTGGATGAATTCCCCGTAGAAGTAGAAGACATGGTGGCAAACAAATCCCACGAAATTAATTGATTTTATTTTATTATTTTGTTTTAATTAATAGCTTCTAATCGAAGGCGCAGAACCCAAAACTTGTTGGTGAATATATATATATATATATATAGTGAATTATTAATAATTTTTTCTCTGCTGATATGATTATGAAAAAGTAGAGGGAAATTGTTTATGAGAAAACATAAAACCAGTAGAGGAAGACAACAGAGAAAGATTGAACGAGGTGAGTTCTGCGTCTTAGTGATGAATTGATGATAATCCCCGCCCGGAGGATTTCACTGAGGACTGGATACATGAGGTTTCAAACAACAACAGCATGTGGATTATGCATAAGAAAAGACGAAGAAAGAGAAGAAGAAAGAAGAAAAGAAAACGTAAGTGAGAAAAAATAGGAGAAAAAATAGAGAAGAGGAAGAGAGGCTTTGTGAATGTAAGGTGGGGCTGATTATTATAAAAGAGAGAAAAAGAGTAGCTAGAACAATGGGTTGTTTTGGCTGGTTGCAATAATTTAAAAAGGTTTACGAAGTAGGCATTCGTTGGAGGTAGCAATCAAAGAGGAGTTTGAATACAGAGATGATTAGCGATTAGCCATGTGGGGTGGAGAGTTACTATCCACAAACCTCCAAAGCCTGAGATTCCAGCTGTATGGACGGTGGCAGCAAAGAAAAACTGTACTTGTTTATGCTCTTACAACAATATTCCAAACCCGCAAAAAAAGCCTACGAATATGCAATTGGGCTTGAACGAAGACCCAATAACGGATTAGGTCTCCGGCCCAACGAGTCTGCATTAACACGAGCTAGATCGGGTCGGATAAAGTCTCAACCGGATTAGAACCTTCGCGATCTACATCCCTGGCCAGGCCACTGGGCTCAAACCGACAGACTTTCAGTCCGCCACACATGGCGCAATTCCAAGCAAGGGGGCCGGCTAGCCCGCCCTTCTTATCGTCAGTCTGCAGGCATGGACCAAGCCCGCTCATCTAGGCGAACATGATTCAAACATGACAAAGACACAAAGCGCATAATGCGGAGCGGTGAAGTGTCGGTTCCGCCACCATGAAGCCGCCATAATAGCTATCTAGTTTAATTAACGTCACATCGTACTTAATTATGTCTTGTTGAACCCTAATTAATTGTCATTAGCAATCCGCCTATATATGTGTGCTCGATGTAAATCATTTGGACATCTTGTAATATACAAAGCGTACTCCGCCCGCCAATTTGTCGACTAGTGAGTCCACTTCGTTCTTCATACATTCTTCATATAACCTTCATCTTGTTCATCACCGCCGCCGTTCACCACCGGCGAAATCACTTTTAAATAGCCAGATATCCACATTACACCACCGTTACCGCCACCGTGATAATTCCGACATTATCAGTTAGCTCTGTTACTAAAAAAAAATCATTGCTATTCATCATTTTTCAGTAGATTGTAACACCCAAAAATCGTTTTTACGGCGGCTCCGGCAAGCTCACGCCACACTTTTTCAACTTTCTGATCAACAAAAGCTTTGATTTTTGGGTTGTACGGCCCATAAGTCATCAACTTAGACGAAAGGTCAGCAAGTGGGTTTAAGATTCAGCAAGCTTCAGTCCAAGGATCTTCAAAACCGTCTGAAAGTCATCAAATCTTCATCGGAAACCCTCAGATCGTTGCCGGAAAAGGGACACAGACTCCCCATTGCTACACTTCTTACAGATTTGAGCTTTTCCTCAGGTTTTCATGCACATATATTAGGTCCAGTAACATGATTTTGGAGGATTTGTATTTGATTACCGACAAACGCATTGGTTTTTATTGAAATTCTTGGTAGACACCTTCATCTAGGTTCATCAAATTCCCCCAGGTTTTGCATTTTTTTTTGCCAACTTTGCATCTTGTCAACAATGAGTGTTCAACAAGTTATCTGCCACATCATCATGGTTGGAGGGAAAAATATATTACTTGCTACACTGTCCAAGAGGACCAATCAGAATACTCCACGTGTCGCTGAGGTGACATATGATTACATTAAAATTAGTACTATAAACTATACCTTTATTTATCCTGAATTATGCTCAATTGATAAGTGACAATTGGATTATTGTGTGAAATACATGTCAATTGCCTAGTATCGATTCCTTGGTCGTTAATACTGTATCAATACGTTTTATCCCATAAATATGGTACTATTGTGTCTCGTTTCTATTCTTTTCAGATATACCGTATTTGGAGCTGAATAAAGAGTGGATCCGAGTCGGAAGATGACATTGGGCCAAAGACAACAAAGACTGTGAAGAGTCTGCTGGGCCTGAAAGGAAGGCAATCAGGCCCTCAATTCATGGAAACCTTGGCCCTAGTTGTGCACATTGGAGGACACGAATCGAAGTCGCCGTGAATTTACATTAAGTCAAGCAGGTTTAGGTAGGGAGGTTCAAAGCTCTATAAAAAGGTCGTGCTACTATTGTAACATATAATCGAAATATACTCAAATTCATATTCCAACTATCATATACATGGATGAAATAAAGAAGTTGTTGCTTTTATTTTGAGTTCGTTGCTTGGTTATCTTCTCCAATCCATCAACTAGCTTAAGTTGATCAAGCTAGATCCGCTATTGTTGAATGTATGAAGCTTTGAATGTTCCTTTATGTCTTTATCATGGTAGATTAGTAAGATTAACGTGATGTAATTAATCTGCATGTCTAAACTAACCGTAATTAACTAGAATTAATCATAACAGAACGATGATATTCCAGAAGTGGGAACCACTGCTCCCGCAATTGCAGTGGTCTTTACCGCAATTGCGAGGCAACTTTTAGGTCACCTTAAGTCTTGAGATTCGGCGGCAGCTACGTTGATCGACAGGTTTAAGTTACAGTAGGTTAGATATGGCCAATCAGCTTATTGTACATCATAAATTAACATGAAGGACTATAAAGTGAAGTGTTAGTTAGGACATAGTCAGGATCAATCCCTAAGAACGTGCTAGTCAATCCGCGATAGCAGTCTAGGGAGGTTCTCGGCCATGAGCCGGCACTTTCTAGAACTTATAGCTTATGAGTAATACAACCAACGAAGGAGGTTAATTGCACATAGACGTCTAGTGTCCTTCCAATGGAAGTAGATAAGGTTAGGAGAATGCACCCATAGCTAAAACTGAATTAAAAACATGTGTTCTGGTTAAATCGTAGAATTACGGGGAACGTAAACATAATGATTAATTACACCAAGTTAAGAGATCGGTGAGGAGGGATATACCAATTACTTTTCTGCCTTTATGTTGGTCTAGGGACCGTTATTTGTCCTTTTAGTTAGATTTGTGAACTATTATCTGTGTTGAATCATCTCTGCGGGATCGACCTTGATTCGCCCGTGCTATACTGCGATTGACCTAGTACTCTTGCTAGTATTTTATGAGTAGAGTAACTTACACCGCAGATCACATTTTTGGCGCCGTTGCTAGGGACGATGGCCAATGTAAATAATAATTTCATCAAATCTAGCCATGAATTATTTGTTATCTTTTCGTTATTTTATTTTTGAGTCCAGAGTCTATTCGCCATTAATCATGTATAGTTTATACGATCGTAAAAAGAGAAACATGTCCCTAAATTGCGATGAGATCGCCACAATTGCAAGAGTCGACTCGATTCGATCACTCCTTGTAATTCCGTGTTGATCCTCGTAAGTTATTAGTTAGTAGGTCCGAAGTAGTTGTGCCTATACCCTCATCAAGCGGGAGTTGCTAACCGTGTCTTTCTTTTACTTTTTCTTTTGCAGGAAGTGTAGAACACCATCGATTTTCTGTCAGGCAGATTCTTGAATTCAAATTCAAACGAGCACAATGCCTCGCATAGTGCTAAACATTAAACCAATCTTTATGTATCCAAGCTCTAAGGCAAGGGGGCAATATGAAGCTGATAAGAAATGGGTGAAGTTGGGAGAAGAAGCAGCCAGAATTAAGAAGGACGCACATGCAACCCTAAAGGAGTATGAAGACTACCACCAAGGTAAGTCTCCTATTTAGGTTATAGATGTACCATCTTCTGATTCTGATCCTGAAGAGGATCTCGATTCTATGCTATCTAATTCCGAGGATTACATGGATTCAGATGTGATAGACAAACTAGGAGACCCAAGCACCTTTAGACTCTCTGTCTCGATAAATGGAGTATCCTTAGGACTAGGGATGTATGACTCAGGTTCTAACTGCAATATTATTCCCTTTTCAATCTGCCAAGATGCAAACTTTCAAGTTGATATGGACGAGAAGCGCCGCATGTGTTTTATCGATCGTAAGGTCGACATGGTCGCCGGCATACTGAAGACTGTAATCTCTGGGTGGGAAGTTTCTACTTCCCCGCTGATTTTCTAGTCCTGGACATCCCCGATGACCCAAGTGCAAATGTTCAGTTGGGGCATCTATTTTTAGCAACTAGCCAAGCCATTCTGGATTACGATAATAGCGACATTATGCATAGGGTCAACAACGATGCTCAAACCATTAAGATCCTAGAGCCACTACCCAATCGACCTGGAGAGTGCCGTGTTAGCTTAAGCTCTAGAGAGGTAAAAATCATTGAGATAGAAGATGTGCGGGATAGGCAGAAGAAAGTTGTGGTAGAGAACCACAAATAGGAGTTTATGAAGGTTTTACTTCAAGAGAATGACGATAAGATTCACAACAATACGCAAAGGGAAACGGTCATGTCTGACATGCCTACCCTGTGTAGTGCAAGTTTGAATTCAGAGGATGAAACCGTGAATTATTTGAGCTTTAAAGATAAATCTCGGAGTAGGCGAGGAAAACCTAGTGCTTTGGCAAGGAAGGCCAGACATGCAAGGCAGAGAGCTCAAGGTCCTACCGAGGAGATCAGAGGAGGAGCACTTTTTGACAGAAAGGAAGAATGCCTCTTCCTCGGCTTAAAAAGCCTGGGAAGGGCATGGGTAGAACGAGAAGGAAGATGCACTTTTATGAAGCTCTCCAAAGTGCATGTTTGGCGGATGAAAGTCTGAGGATATGACTAGAGAAAAGTCAGAAGTACAGTCGAGCTGGAGACATTAAACTCAGAACTACTCCTAAACCCTTAGATTAGATCAAGTCGAATAAAAGTAGCTAGAATGACCGACAAGCTTTTTTTCATCCTACCGTATCCTGAGGCTTAGTGCCAAAGGGTAGTGGGAAGGTTTTTTTTACTTGTTGATCAGTCCGGTGAAGTAGGTTAGTAGAGTTGGAAAAAAAGTGCAAGAAAGTGAAGGAATAGTCAGGTTTGGATTGAAAATTGTGAAGTATTGAGTTGAAGAGTCAGTTGTAGTGAAGTTTGCAGGAATCTGGAAAGGACTGACCCTGACAATTGTGTGGCATACTCCCACAATTGCGAGACTGCCTGAGCCCAGTTCCTGAGGTTTGAAAATATTCTGGAACTTGTTGCAAGCGCGTGAGCCCCACGCGTTATTGCGGGACTGACGGGGGCAGCAGCCGTCCCTTCACCTTTTCCCACTATCCCACATTTCCCTCTTCCCCATTATTCCACCATTACTCATTTTGCCTCAATCCTCTCAATCCTTCCTCAATACACTCACCACCATTACTCCTCCCACCTTTCCACAAAACCCATCCACATTCATCTTTTCACTCCTGCTTTTTATAACCATCATTTTCCTTCACCACACCATCACACCACCATAAATTAACCACCACCAATACCCACTTATCATTTCTTTCACAAAATCCCTACTATTTCCCCCATTATTGTTGCTGTCAAGGCCAATTTTGATTTCTTCTCTTCAAGGTTTGTAGATTAATTCCAGAAAACTCAAGGCCCAAGTTTTTCAAAACTGCGGAAACTGCGAGATACCCTGTCTTAGTTGTGGGAGTCTTTTAGTCACAGAAGAAGAGTTCAGCTCATCAGTTTTCATGGCAGGAAGAGGCATACCAGTACCGAGACGTAGATGAGGGTCAACAGAGAGTTCAAGGTGATGCCATTCCTCTTATTAATGGTGTTGCTTAGTTCTCTTCTATTAGGATTTATGAGTCATTTCAGACTCATTGGAATGCACGGTCAGTTGCAAGCGCATGAGGCATCCACCTCAGTGATTGTGGTGACATCGTACCACGTGTTCATCTGAACCACGGTATCACAGACATGGCTCTCATTCCGGCGGCATTCAACGCCACCATTGTCCGTGAGTTTTATGCTTATATGGAGGCGAACCCTGAGTCTACTGTTGCTATTGTTAGGGGTTCAGATTGATTTCTCTATCGAGAGTATCAATGTCCACTAT
This sequence comes from Gentiana macrophylla, assembly GCA_026214975.1. Classification (NCBI taxonomy): domain Eukaryota; kingdom Viridiplantae; phylum Streptophyta; class Magnoliopsida; order Gentianales; family Gentianaceae; genus Gentiana; species Gentiana macrophylla. The sequence continues at coordinate 57,718,514 of CM047814.1, forward strand.
GGCATTGAGAATGTGCCATATCACGAGGATGAGTACACCACTGCTACTAGGGAGCACGATTTGGAGTACTTGATGACTATTGATATGCATTACGGTATTCAGTGGGACTTCGGCGGTGATGGTTTCCCTCCTACCTTCCTGTCCAGTGAGTTGGATTGGAGCGCCACGATGCTGCATAGGTTTGTGAATACCCACTTTGTGCCCAATGCTCATAACGTTTTTGTCACTTATCGGGAAGCTGAGCTTATGTACTTCCTCGATATCGAGAACGATGTGAACTTTGGTCTGTTGATGCATGAGAAAATTTGGCAGGTTGCTCGAATTTGGAGAGAGATTTTGCCATTTGGAAATCTGATTGATGCATTGGAGATGGAGGCAGAGTGCCCTGTTCAAGCGGCTGACGAGAGAGTTGAGCCACTACCTATTATTGATAGTGAGTTAGTCACTGTCACAGGATGGCATAGAATACGGCCGAGACTGCAAACACAGGGACGTTCTAGAACTCAGTAGGAGTTCCAGAATGAGGTGTCTATGGAGTTGAAGACTATGCACCCCAAGATCAATCATATTATGGCACACCTCAAGATTCCTACCTATGACCCACCACCGAGAGCCCCTAGACATGGACCTTATTCTTCGAGGGCCGGCCTGTCTACTTCTGCACCACCTCCTGGTGCCGATGACTCAGAGGATGACGACTCTGAGGAGTAGATGATCGTGTGCAAAGCACTTACTAGCAATAGGACTAGTTCTATCGTAGCAGAGTACTGGCGAGTCAAGGTCGAATCCCACAGAGACTCGTAAGAACGCAAATTAATTGAGATTGAGTTGTCACAATAACGGTCTCCGACCAACTATAATATAGAAAGAAGTAAAGTCGTGCCAGTAAACAAACAAGATTATGCAAGTTCAAATGGAGCACACAAGAGTTTCTAATGTATTAGTCTAATTATGAGTTATTAGTTATTCCCTTCATAACATGCATTAATCATCCCTGTTGGTAAATTATAATTCATTGACAGCTACGGGTGCAAACTCATAACCCTATCTACTTCCACTATAAGGACATCAGACATTCTATATGCAACTAACCTCCTTCGTTGGTTGTATTAGTCACACGCATTATGTTTTAAAGTTGCTGGCTCAAGACCGAGAACCTCCCTAGGCAGCTATTGACTATGACTAGCATGTTCCTAAGGATCCAACAAGACAATGTCCAAATCAACACTTCACTAACAATCCTTCATGCTAATTTACGATGACATGCAAATAGTTGATCAGGCTACTAACATGTAAATTAAATACGTTGATCAACGTAGCTGGAGCTGATTATCATGAACTAGGATTTACTAGGTATTCAGATCTAGCGATATAGACTGTCGCAGACCTGAAGAACACAATCACTATTTCATGATTTCTTTACCAACGAATCAGATCTATACATACATGGTGTAAAATAAATTGACTACTACATAATTAAATTAAATAAACAATTAAAACATACTAGTCAAATAGAACAAAAACAGATCTATATCTTGGAAAAGTCCTAAAATCATACCCTCGAAGATGAGTGTAGATCTCCCTCGGCTCTCTTCCTAGGAGGCGAATCCGCCGACTCCGTGACTAGAACTCATAACTCGAAGATGATGGCATAAAAGTTGTCTTGAAAATTGTACATTGAATTCTGAGGGCGATGCCTCTTATTTATAGCTAAATAAAACGACTTAGAAAGACCTAGAACTACCCCTTGTGCAAGAAAACGCGTTTCGGAAGATTCTAGTAGCTCGATTAATCGGCGGCAACTCCCGATTAATCGGGGGCATTTTTGTCCCTTTTCTTCTACCGACTTAACTTGGAAGGTTCTGGAATACCCTAGGCCCAATCCTTTCGTTCCGTCCGCTCCAGAATCATCCGCAATGCTTAGCCCAATATTTCGTATCCTGAAAATAATCAAATAACGCACGAAATAATATCGAATAAGGGAAAATAAACATGTATTGCAAAATACTCGACTCACGAACCCGAAACATGACATTCAACTCAAATGGTTCATAAGTATAAGTCGAAACGACTATTTTTAGCTCGTAATGGATAGAATGTTGATGTCGTAGGATATACTATTTTAAGCGTCATCAACTACCCCCAACTAGCCCTTTGCTCGTCCTTGAGCAGAGTATCAAGGCGGAATGTACCTCCAAGAGCAATCCCCATCAACTACCACATATTCAATAAAGATTTCCGGCAGAACACACATCAAGCAACAGTCCATAAGCTCCCCATTAATCATTACTTACCATGCATCAATGTGTCGTGTGATAAATCCTTCGTGATAGTGCGTTCGTGAAGAGAATCAAGTTGTATTAACCCCAAAATCTTAACTTACCTACGCATACACTCGCTCACCTTGCCTTCAGACTTGGTTACACAACTGGGCACCTTAATCGGGCCGCGCGGACATGGGGACAGAGTATTACTCTTAGGTCCTCGTTTGTTTCTCTTTTATGCGAGAGTCGTGCCTTTTTTGCTATGAGTTTTCTTCCCTCACTGCCTTTATTATATCATATGTTTTTCTCTCTTTTTTTCCTTTTTTTTTTCTTTTGGGCAGATTTCTCACTCTTTTTTCGCTCTCACCCACAAGCCCGTTTTGTCCCGGTTTACCTTTTGTGGCATTCAAGTTGCTTCACTTTTCCTACAATAATTAGTTAAAATATATACACAGACAAATAATGATTCCCGGTAAAAACAACTCATCATCTCATCTCAACACTTCTCACTTAGATTATGTGCTCAAATAATTGAGTGCAACGGTGGAATAGCAATTAATAAGTTACTACTTCATGAAATGTAACACATGCTCAATCTTTCATACTAAATTGAATACGCTATAGCTAACTTCAAATCGTTCTTGGGCTCCTTTTCTACCGATTCCTTACTCGTAACGCTCAATGTATAGCAAGCTAAAAATGGTGTTTTTAAATTTCAAAATTATTCACTTTTTTGATTAACAATCTAAGACCGCTCTCACCCCCTATTTATTATAGACATTGTCCCCTAGACTAATAATAAAGAAAAGAAAAAGTACCTAGCTCTGTGATTGGTCGGCTGAGTCAAATAGTAAATCATGGAGCATAATCATTAGCTCCTAGGTCATCCATCTTCCAAGTTTTAAATGCATTCCAAATACTTCCAAAAACTGTGAGTAACATGCGAAGGGCAATAAGAAAATAAGGTGGCAGTAAGTGTGCATACCTCAGGAATGCGCAAAAACAGTTTAAGTCACTTTATTCTTTATTGACCTAAGCAAGACGCGAAAACATTTACGAGGGTATCACATGAGAATCGTGAAGGAAAAAACCACATATATCTCTAGTCAGAGAACCGAAGATATATGTGAGGAAAAAAACCTTGTGATTGTCATGCTACTTTATTGTCCAAAATAAACAAAAATAGTAAATAAAGATTTAGAAATAGTTCTCATTTTACAGTCGCCAGCTCGGCTGTACTAATAGGGCTCCTTTATTCGTATACTGGATCAACCAACATAAGGACTTCCAATTCAGGGTCATACTTGCGCTCTAGGTAATGCTTCAGCCTGTGGCCGTTTACTATGAAAGTTTTCCCAGAGTCTTCATTCCTTACTTCACACGCACCTGAATTGAAGACTTTTGTGACTACTTGTGGTCCAAACCATCTAGACTTCAGCTTCCCAGGAAAAAGACAAAGACGCGAATTATATACCAGCACCTTATCTCCAACTTGAAATGTGCGGCTGAGAATCCTTTTATTGTGCAGGCGCTTTATTCTTTCCTTATAAATCTTTGCATCCTCATACGCTTGAAGTCTAAACTCCTCCAATCTATTCAATCCTAGTAATCTCTTCTCACCGGCTAAACTTTCGTCCATATTTAAGAACCTCGTAGCCCATAGGGCTCGGTGTTTGAGTTCTACCGGTAAATGACATGCTTTTCCAAACACTATCATATATGGTGACATCCCAATTGTGGTCTTTTAAGCAGTTCTGTACGCCCAAAGAGCATCATCTAATTTCAAAGACCAATCCTTCCTCATGGGATTCACAGTCTTCTGTAAGATCCTTTTTATCTTTCTGTTTGTTACCTCCACTTGTCCACTTGTCTGGGGTGATATGCTGCTGCAATCTTATGTCTAACCCCATATCTCAACATCAATTTCTCAAACAACCTATTACAGAAATGGCTCCTTCCGTCGCTAATTATGACTCTCGACACTCTAATCCTCATCAAAATGTTATTCTTAAGAAATCTCAGGACAACCCTGGCATCATTATTAGGTGATGCCACTGCCTCTACCCATTTGGAAACATAATCAACTGCTACCAGGATGTAACGATTTGATTTTGATGATGCGAAAGGCCCAACAAAATCAATTCCCTACATGTCGAATAACTCCACTTCTAAGATACTGTGCAGTGGCATCTCATTCTGCTTAGAAATGTTACCAATCATTTGATAGGAATGACAGGCTCTTGTAAACTTGTAAGTAGATTTATGAATTGTTGGCCAATATAATCCACATTGCAGTTCCTTTGTTGTTGTCTTGTCCGGCCCATAGTGACCTCCAACTTATCCCGAATGACATTGTCTAGAATACTTGGAATCTTTTCATCATGGACGATCTCCTAAGAATGGTGTGTCGTGGCACATCTTGTATCGGTAGGATCGTCCCAATAATAATGCTTTAGATCTCAGAAAGAACTTCTTCTTATCGGCACTCATGAATTCCAAAGTGGGTGTATCTTTCGCTAGATAATTTACAATGTTAGCAAACCATGGGTATACTTTGCCCACTCTTGATGTATTTTGTCAGGGCTAAGATTCGACTGGAGAAGCTACTACTGAGACGGCAAAACATTGTTGATCAGGAAAGCTGTCCCTAATCTCAGTAGGTTGCTCCTCTTCTAGCAAAATTAATCTTGACAGGTGATCAACCACCTGGTTCTCAGATCCCTTTTTATCTTTGATCTCAACATCAAACTCTTGTAAGAGTAGAATCCATCTCAACAATCTCAGGTTGGAGTCTTCCTTGGTTAGAAGGTAATTCAGAGCTGCGTGGTTAGTGAATACAGTGACTTTTGATCCTATCAGATATGGTCGAAAATTTTCAAATGCAAAGATAACAACTAAGAGTTCTTTCTCTGTAGTCGCATAATTCCTTTGGGCACTGTTGAGGGTACGACTGGCATAATAAACAGGCTTAAATATTTATCCTCCCTTTGTCCCAGGGCTGCTTCAACTTCCGTGTAGCTTGCATCACACATAAGCTCAAAAGGTTTGTTCCAATCTAGGTCCACCAGAATTGGTGCGGTTATAAGCATTTGCATCAATGTTTTGAATGCTTGCTTGCACTCCTCTCCAAATACAAAAGGCACATTCTTTGCTAGTAATTCCGTCAAAGGTCTAAAAACTTTAGAGAAATCCTTAATAAACGTCCTATAGAAGCCTGCGTGGCCAAGAAAGGCTCGCAACGTCTTTAAGTTTGTTAGAGGGGGTAACTTCTCTATTACATCTATTTTTGCCTTATCAACCTCCATTCATTTCTTTGAGATCTTATAACCCAACACTATTCCTTCTGTGACCATTTAATGACATTTTTCCCAATTAAGTACAAGGTTGGTCTCTTCACATCTCTTCAACACTCTACTCAAATTGTCCAAGTATTTATCAAAGATGTCTCCAAATACAGAAAAGTCATCCATGAAAAGTCTTCCACCATGTCCGGAAATAGTGACATCATGAATCGGGCACCACATGAATCTGTCATAAAAGCATGACCGCTTAACTCACCCATTCACTGTCTGCAATTGGGAAAATGATTCCCATTTCCAACATCTTTATAATATCCTCCTTAACAACATCCCTCAATTGTGGCGTCAACTTCCTTTGAGGTTGTTCCACTGCTTTCTTCTCAGGGTCTACAAAGATTTTATGCATACACACCCATGAGCTTATTCCTCGAATAGCTGCAATTGTCCACCCAAATGCTCTCTTATGCTCTCTCAGTACTCTTAAAAGTTTCTGGCAAAGGTTTCAACATAAAATTCCTTGGTGGCTCTTCCAACGATGATCTTAGCAGTTTACCAGGAAATTGTAAGTCAAAGAACTTATGCCACAAAGGTATATGGATTGTTCCTCCTACATCCATATAAGATATAGGCTCTACTTCTCGTACTTGACCTTCGGTACATCCCGGCCATGTTCCTCATTACTTCCTTCATCCTCTTTCAGAGCAAAGTCTCTCGCTACTTGTGGTCTAGTGCCACTTGTCGATATAATTTTAAAACAAGCTCGTCTATGGAATCTAGGATGTAACATGCTTCTCCCTCATCTTGTGCATACCTTATTGTTTTCATCACATTGAATACTACTCTGTCCTCATTTACCCTTAGAATCAGCTCACCCTTATGCTCATCTATCAATATTTTGCTTGTTGCTATGAAAGGTCTTCCTAGGATGGAACATCGTGGTTAGCTTCCATTTCTAATACTACAAAGTCTATAGGCAACACGAACTTATCAACTTTTACCAGCACATCTTCCACTACTCCACAAGGTTGCTTCATAGACCTATCTGCCAATTGTAGGGTTATAGATGTATCGTTTAACTCTTTCATGCCTAACTTATGGAAAATAAAGAGTGGCATTAAATTGACAATGGCTCCAAGATCACACAATGCTTTGTTTAGGCACACTTCTCCAATTGTGCAAGGTGTGAGGAAGCTCTCAGGATCTTTACACTTAGGAGGCAGTTTGCATTGCAAAACTGCCGAGCATTCATCGTTAAGGCAAATAGTCTCAAGGTCTAACAACTTCCTTTTGGTAGAGATTTCTTCTTTCAAGAATTTTGCGTACTTTGGCATCCTGGCCAGAGCTTCTACCAAAGGTATATTCAGTTGCAATTTCTTAAACATTTCAATGAACTTTTTATAATGAGCATCATCATGATTCGGTTTATATTTCCTAGGGTGCTAGGGTAAAGTAGCAGGATTAATAGTTCTGATTCGTGAGACTTACGCCGCTTCTTCGCCGCTCGCTCGCTCATCTCTTTGAATCTATAGACGCCTGATTAATCGGCTTGGTGTCCCGATTAATCGCATCCCCTTTTCTTCCTGATTTTGCTGTGTTCTAATGCTGAATGCTTTCTGATTCTTCCTGGATAGTCGGTATAACTGGTCCAGGCAGTTCCTTTCCGATTCTTGTCATAGTTGCATTCAAGTCCTTTGGATTCCTGTCAGTGTTACTTGGTAATCCTCCTGGAGGACGGGCTAACACTTGTTCGGCGATCTGCCCCACTTGGTGCGACATATTATGCACTAAGGCTTCCTGATTGGTCAGTCTGCATTATTCTTCTGACAATATGTGGTGAAGTTTGTATTCAGCTTGGTCATGGATTTTATGAGTTAATTGACCGTGTCAGTCACAGTTGAGCTCATTTCATCCATGGCAGCTTCCGAACCACCTGACTTGTTGAATTGAGGCATGTCTGTCTTGGTCTCTCTCCACCTATAGGTTCACTTAGTCGAAAACCAGGGTGGTCGTGAGAACCCGGGCGATATCCACCCCCATACGGATTTCCTTTCCCCCCTAAATAGTTCACATCTTCGGTGTTGGCTGCTTCAACTTCTTGAACTTTCTCTACCTTAGCAATGCGGTCTTGCATGCTGTCTATTTTTTCGTTCATTGCTATTAACTGGCATAAGATCTTTTGAGTTGTATCTTGTCTAAATATTCCTTCAGCTACCTTTACATTCTCAATTTGATGGGTTCCCCATTGGCTTGTAAGTGCTATATGTTCCAACTTTTCTTCAGCTTTTTTTGGCGACAGCAATGCAAAACATTCGTTGTTCGAGCATCAACTATCATTTGTTCACTAAGCCGTAATCCGTGATAGAATCTATGCATTCGTACGGGCAGAGTGATATCATGGTGAGGGCATCTCCGTTGTGCTTCCTTAAACCTTTCCCAAGCTTCTTCAAAAGTCTCGGCCGGTTTTTGCTTGAAATTCATGATGTCTTATCTCATATGTATTGACTTCACAGGTGGGCAGTACTTATTCATAAATTTTTGTAGTAGATCGGTCCAAGTTTGGATCGATCCTTGTGATAGAGACAATAACCATATCTTTGCCTTGTCTTTCAGAGTGAATGGGAACAATTTCAGCTTAATATTGTCTTCAGGTACTCCTGCTAGTTTGACTGTGCTGACTATCTCCAAGAAGTTAGTGACGTGTACACTATGATCTTCATTCGGTACTCCATGGAAGGTAGTGTAATTGGTCACCGTATGTGTCACGTTTGGCTTTAGGTGAAAGACCTCAGCCGCTTTCTTTGGCTGAACAATCACTGGCTTGAATTGCTCAATTGTGGGCATTGCATAACTCTGTAGAGTTCTTCTATCTCCTTGTACCACAACTCCAGATCCGTTTCCTCTTCCATTGACACCGTATTGTCCATTCTGCACTATTGTGTTATATGTATCCTTCAAAGGTGGAATTTCATCTTCCTTCTCGATGTGATCTCCTTCGTGTGAAATCACGTCGTCCGCCAGCCTATCAGTCTTTTCTCGAGCTTCCTTTTACTTTTTTTAGAAAACTTTTCGATCTCAGGTATGAATCTCTTGAGTTTGGCTGCTGAACTCCGTGTAGTGTACTACAAGACACAAAAAGAAAACAAAAAAGTTAGTGACTTGCCTCGGCAGCTGTTACACTCGCCTGGAAGACTAAAAAATACAGACTCTGACTACTGACTCGACGCTGAACTGACAGATCTGATTCTGCTGAATGTGGGACGCTTGATTAATCACGGGCAACCCTCGATTAATCGGGTGAGATTTTGTTCCAGATTCAATCAAAACTAACTCTGTATGAATTCAGTATAAACCGACTATAAAACAGACTCAATATAACAGACTCGGAATTTACTGAAACTAAATATACAAGTGCTCAATCTCGAATAAAAAATTATTCTTGACACGAGTCCCCGGCAACAGCGCCAAAAATATTGATCGCGTGCAAAGCACTTACTAGCGATAGGACAATGTATATCGTAGCAGAGTACTGGAGAGTCAAGGTCGAATCCTACAGAGACTCGTAAGAATGAAAATTAATCGAGATTGAGTTGTCACAATAACGGTTTAAGACCAACTATAATATAGAAAGAAGTAAAGTGGTGCCAGTAAACAAACAAGATTATGCAAGTTAAAATGAAGCACACAAGAGTTTCTAATGTATTAGTCTAATTATGAGTTAATAGTTATTCCCTCCATAACATGCATTAATCATCCCCGTTGGTAAATTATAATTCATTGACAGCTACGGGTCCAAACTCATAACCCTATCTACTTCCACTGTAAGGACAACAGACAATCTATATGTAACTAACTCCTTCGTTGGTTGTATTAGTTCACACGCATTAAGTTTTAGAGTTGCCGGCTCAAGACCGAGAATCTCCCTAGGCAACTATCGACTATGACTAGCACGTTCCCAAGGATCCATCAAGACAATGTCTGAATTAACACTTCACTAACAGTCTTTCATGCAAATAGTTGATCAAGCTACTAACATGTAAATTAAATCTATCGATCAACGTAGCTGGCGCTGATTATCATGAACTAGGATTTACTAGGTATGCAGATCTAGCGATATAAACCGTCGTAGATTTGAAGAACAAAATCACTATTTCATGATTTCTTCACCAACGAATCAGATCTATACAAACATGGGGTAGAATAAACTAACTACTACATAATTAAACTAAATAAACAATTAAAACATACTAGTCAAATAGAACAACGACAGATCTACATCTTGGAAAAGACAGAAAATCATACCCTCGAAGATGAGTGTAGATCTCCCTTGGCTCTCTTCCAAGGAGACGAATCCGTCGACTCCGTGACTAGAACTAATAACACAAATAAATAAAGAACAAAAATCTTTTATTGCATAAAACTTGTCTTGAAAATTGGACATTGAATTCCGAGGGTGATGCCTCTTATTTATAGGTTTATTAGCTAAATAAACTGACTTAGAAAGACCAAGAATTACCCCTCGTCCAAGAAAATACGTTTCGGAAGATTCTAGTAGCTCGATTAATCGGCGGCAACTCTCGATTAATCGAGGGCATTTTTGTCCTTTTTATCCTACCGACTTAACTTAGAAGGTTCTTGAATACCCTAGGCCCAATCATTTCGTTCAGTCCGCTCCAGAATCATCCGCAATGCTTAGCCCAATGTTTCGTATCCTGAAAATAATAAAATAACACACAAAATAATATCGAATAAGGGAAAATAAACGTGAAATGCAAAATACTCGACTCACGAATCTGACACATGACATTCAACTCAAATGGTTCATTAGTATAGGTCGAAACGACTATTTTTAGCTCGTAATGGATAGAATGTTGATGTCGTAGGATATACTATTTGAAGCGTCATTAGTAGACTAGCTTTTCTTTTTCGTGTTGCATTTTTATTTCCATTGTTGTCTTTTGCTTTTCGTTTATTTTTATTTCCGAATTTGTATTGCACTGCAGTTTTCATTTTCATATGATATCAAGTATTTTGAATGGCTTAATGTAAAGTCCCACATCGGTAAAATAAGAGAATGCTCACCCCCATATAAGTGTGAGACATAAAGGTCTTGTCAACTCGGGTTAGCCCTTTTAGACCAAGCGAGGACGGCGGTCTAAGCAGTTGACCGGACATTTATGACACATTTAACGCTACCAGGCCCGGGGTCTGGGGGCGTTACAGAATGGTATCAGAGCAAGGTATCAGATGGAACTATGCGCTGCACCGTATAAGAAGACGGTGTAAGGATGGCCTCTAGTTACCTCTGGTAGGGACGATCCAGGACCAGTCTTGGCCGTCCTGACGAGGACACCAGTCCCTTATAAGGGGGGGAGAATGTAAAGTCCCACATCGGTAAAATAAGAGAATGCTCACCCCCATATAAGTGTGAGACATAAAGTTCTTGTCAACTCGGGTTAGCCTTTTTAGACCAAGCGAGACGGCGGTCTAAGCAGTTGACCGGCCATTTATGACTCATTTAACGCTACCAGGCCCGGGGTCTGGGGGCGTTACACTTAAACTTTTTGCATTTTTATTTGTGCTTACTGCCATTTTTCATATTTTATATTGTGTTCTCTCGAGTATTTTGCCCTGTTTTGTATGTTATCGCTCTGCAGACTTTCCCAGATTTCTTTTGACGATTGCCCGATACACTGATGATATGAGTTCATTTGCTTCTCTCCACGCTGAAACGCAGATAAGTTCCATTATGTTCTTAATCTTTTCATCATTGGGGACAATTCTTCGATTAAGTGAGGGGTAGGAACGCCTCTTAGTTTTAGACTAGGAGTTTCATCAATATTTCAATTTGTCACGACTCTTTACGATGCATTTTCACTACTTAGTCTTTTTGAGCCGTTTCCAAGTAAGATTGCAAGGATATGAAATCTTTGACCTTTTGATGCTAATTAATCACGTCTTTGTTTCACAATAACGGATGAAAGTTGTGTCTCTTTGCAGTAGTTATGTATTAACCGTACATTCTTTTTATGAACCGCCTTTTTAAGCACGTATAACTCGCTTTCTTCACTACTTAAATGGATGACGCATAGTTTTGACTTGTGCTGACCCAGTTTTTTCTCGAGTTTTGATTTACTTATGGTCATTTAGGTAAAGTTGTGGATCTTATAAGGGCTAAGGAAAAACGGATTCAGTATTTTATCATAAAGTGGACAGTGAGGGTAGATTGATTTTTGAGAGTGTGGAAATATTACCTCGGTGAGGTGCACCTCATTGAGGTGCTCTTATGCCTTCATTGAGGACATGTTCAATGATCTCTATTTCGTGTATTATATTATTTGTACACTTTATTTATTTGTAAAAGACATATTAATTGTGATACATATAAACAATTAATATGTCAAACTCTAGTTTACTTTATGTCATAGACATAGCTTTTACTTTTACTTTTGCATGCTTGCCGCCCACATCTACATACTCAAGTGGCGCCCAAGCTAGCTAGCTAGTCTCTCTCTCAATTGTATCTATTTATACACCTTTCATATCAATGAATAAACTAAGTTGAAGTTTACTCTTGTGTTAACACATTCTCAAACTCTCTTCATGGTATCGGAGCCATTTGTGTTCTAACTTTTCCATTTGCAAAACTCATATTTCGAAGAATGTCTTCCACATCCGACATTACTTCAACCTCAAGAGACTCTCAAGAATGACCTCTCGGTGTGAGGAGTCTTGACAACTCCTCTTCTTATACAAACCATAGACTTGATGGTAACAACTATCTCTGTTATGGTCAAGGTCTATGAAAATGTACATTTCGGACAAAGTAAGATGGGATACTTATGCGGAACAAAACACGCACTCCAAACCGACCCGGTTTTGAAGCATGGGACACAACAAATAATCAACTCATGACCATCCTCACGAGGTCAATGACAAAAGAGATAAGTGAAAACTTTATGATGTATGATATCGCCAAAGAAATGCAGGATAATGCCGAGATCTTTACTCCAAGAAGGATAATACATCCGAGGTATATGAACTAGAAGCTCAGATTCAAACTTGCGAGGCAAGGGGATATGTCTCAGAACTCAATATTTCAATCAACTATCTAAGGCTTGGCAACACTTAGATATGTTAGAAACTCACTCATGGAATGATGTCAAGGATGCTCTTTATAAAGACATCATAGAAAAGAAGAGAGTATTCGGGTTCCTCACTGGATGAATCCTACCCTTGATGATGTTAGAGGAAGAATTCTTGCCACCAAACCTCTTCCAAATCTCAAATCCATGTTTGTGAAGTCAAACATGAAGAAAGTAGGAGAAAAGTCATGCTTCAAATTCCCTACGACAACCCTCATCAAGGTGTTGCCTCATTGATCGGGTGAAGGTCTTGAGGTTGCCGAGAGACACAGGAAGCCTACGAGAAAATCGGAAAGCGCTCGTGATCACTTTGCAAACGCACAAATCACACCAAGGACAATCATTTGGAAGCTCCATGGCAAGCCTAACTCCTCAAAAACCTCAAAACCTATCGAGGAAAGTCAAGGCGAGACACATCGAGTGAGAGGAGAATGACAACGGATGAATGCTCGGTTTTGTGCATTCAAAGCCTTCTGAATCAACAAAAGGAAGGTAGTCACTCTCTTGATGTTGCTACTCATACTCATACAGTAAATTCTACTCTTCCTTAGCAATGAAACATGGATTGTTGATTCGGGGCATCCTCCCATATGATCGGTAATAAAAACCTTATAACCAACTATATGCCTTGTCACCAAATTCATAACATTAAAGCTGGCGATGGATCTATCTCTCGTGCAAAAGGTGTTGGAAATGTTAAACTCACTAATAAGATATGCCTACAGGATGTCCTATTTGTTCCAAACTTAGACTGCAATCTTATATCTCACAAGAGACTCACTAAAGATTTGAATTGGATTTGTTGTTTTTAAGGAGAATCAGTGCACATTCCAGGATCCTACTTCACAGAAGTGATTGGGAAGGCTAAACCTTCTTACTGGATTGTTTTCGGTCAACCTCGCCAAGACAGAGGATCAAGACTCGAATCGCCTCAGCCAACTGCTCCCAGCACTTTAGACAATATCATGTTATGGCATTATAGATTAGGACATCCAAGTTTTGGTTACTTAAAATCTTTAACTCTGAATTGTTTAAAGGATGTAATCTGAATGACCTTCAATGTGATATTTGTCAATTTGCTAAACTTACAAAATCTGTGTATGCTAAGTTACCTCATTTGCATTCCTCACCCTTCACCTTAATACACAGTGATGTGTGGGGACCCTCTAGGTGAAAAGTATAACAGGAAAAGGTGGTTTGTCACCTTTATTGATGATCATACCAGAACACTTGGGTTTTTTAATGAAAGACAAATCGAAGTTGGCCCTATCTTTCAAGAATTTTATCATATGGTCTCCACTCAATTTGATACTAAGGTCAAGATCTTAAAGCGATAATGCTCTAGAATACTATGAGTCTAATCTCAGTACCTTCTTGATGAGATAGAGGAATTGTTCATATCAATAGTTGTGTGGAAACACCTCACAGAGAATGGGTTGTTCTTTGAGAGAAAGAAACAGCACTCTGCTGGAAATGGCCAGATCAATCATGTTCACCACACATGTTCCTAAATATATGTGGGGTGAAGCTATCTTGACTGCAACTTATTTAATCAACCGACTTCCCAAACAGAGTGTTAGGTTTCAAATCTCCACTCCAAACCCTACACGACCACACACTCCTCGCCATCATCTTGTTTCCCATTGCCTCCAAAGATCTTTGGTTGTCTTGTGTTTGTGTATATCCATGCTCAACACGAAGTAAACTTGATCCTAAAGCTCACAAGTGCATTTTCCTAGGTTATGCAAAGGACAAAAAGGTTACAAGTGTTATTCCCTATTGAAAAGAAATTTTACAATTCTATGGATGTAAAATTCTTTGAAAGGACCCTTATTACAAGCAAACCCACTTGAGCCATTCACCGATGGAAACTCGATTGAAATTGACCTAAACCCCTTCCTCAAAGAACCTCTTAACCTCAAAGAACCCATCGATCCTCAGCAGATCGAACTTGGTGACTCTACCGACTCTCTACTGACCTAATACTCCTCAAAGAACCTCCCGAACAAGAGTCCATCGACCCGAGAGCCTCACGATCCCGAGCCTACTAATACTCGGCAATCTCACAGATCCTCGAAGCCTCACGACATTGATGATAGGCCTATTGCTCTTAGGAAGGGAAAGAGATCGTGCAATCGATCATTCTATTCATTCTTATTTATCTTATGATAAGTTATCTCTGCGCTTTGCCATGTTTTCACAGGACTGGACTCTCACTCTATTCCTAAAAATATTCAGAGGCCCTTCAAAATGATAAATGGAAGGCGTTTGTTAAAACAGAGATGACAAAGACTTACGGATAATCATACTTGGGATTTGACACCTCTCCCCACAGGCAAGAAGACGATCGATTCTGCAGATGGTTATTCACTATAAAATACAATGCCGATGGCACTATTGACAAGTACAAAGCCGATTGGTAGCTGTGGGATTCACTCAAACTTATGGCATTGACTATAAGGAAACTTTTGCACCAGTGGCAAAACTCAACACCGTGTGGTTTCGATCTCTCTAGTGTCCAACTTGAGTGGCCTCTTCACCAATTGGACATCAAAATGCTTTTCTAAATGGGGACCTCACCGAGGAGGTTTATATGAATGTACCTCCTGGTTTTATCAATCCTCATACTCAAGGCAAGGTGTGCAACCGAGGAAATCTCTATATGGCCTGAAGCAATCACCAAGGGCATGGTTTGGAAAATTAACAAGCGTGGTCAAAGCTGCTGGATATCACCAATGCAATTCGATCACACTATGTTCATCAAGACAACCAACCGTAAGAGGTCTATTATTATTGTCTATGTGGATGATATCATCCTCTTTGGAGATGACTCTACCGAGATCCAACATTTGAAGACTCTGCTTTGGCAAAGGTGTTTCAAGTGAAGGACTTGGGTTTTCTCAAATATTTTCTTGGCATGGAAGTAGCAAGAAACAAACAAAGGCATTTCTGTCTCCCAAAGGAAATATGTACTGGATCTGCTTGAAGGAAAGCGGCATCTTTGGGGTGCAAACTCGCTATATCCCCTGTAGACCCAGGTCATACCCTCGCTACATGGTGACACTCTTTGTCAGAAAGAACAATATCAAAGACTTGTAGGAAACTCATCTACCTCTCCCATACAAGAGACTGATATTGCATATGGTGTCACCTGGTTAGTCGGTTCATGCGCCCCTCTTGAGCAACATTGGGATGTTGTGAATAGGATCTTGAGGTATTTAAAGTCCACTCTGGCCAAGGGTTACACTTCACCAAGTCTGGCCGATAGATCCATCAAGGTGCTTGATCGATGATTGGGGTTTGGATGCCACATAGATAGAAGGTCGACCACAAGCTCTTTGTTCTATGTATGGGGCAATCTTGTTACTTGGAGGAGCAAGAAACAACCTCTTGTTTTTCTAGAAGCGATCTTGAAAGTTGAACTCGAGCACTTGTCTTAGGCATTTGTGAAGCTCTTTGGCTCAAAAGAGTACTTATCGAACTCAGCTGACCTCTTGAGAACCTATCACACTCTCTTTGTGATAATAACTCAAAGACTATGCATGGCAGAGGATCCATCCATCATGACAAAACCAAACATGTGGACATTGTGAGACATTTTTGAAGGAGAAGATTGATGCCAAGATTATTCAACTCAAGTATGTTCCTCTCACAGATCGAATCGTCGATATCCTTACCAAGGCTATTCCACCTCTTATGTTCAATGAGACTAAGTAGCAAACTTGGTTGCATTAACATATACAACCCATTTGAGGGGTGTGGAAATATTACCTCAAAGAGAGTGCACCTCAATGCAGGTGCTCTTATGCCTCATTTGAGGACATGTTCAGCAGATCTCTATTTAGTGTATTATATTATTTGTACACTTTATTTATTTGTAAAAGACATATTAATTGTGATACATATAAACAATTAATATGTCAAACTCTAGTTTACTTTATGTCATAGACATAGCTTTTACTTTTACTTTTTGCATGCTTGCCGCCCACATCTACATACTCAAGTGGCCGCCCAAGCTAGCTAGCTAGTCTCTCTCTCAATTGTATCTATTTATACACCTTTCATATCAATGAATAAACTAAGTTGAAGTTTACTCTTGTGTTAACACATTCTCAAACTCTCTTCAGAGAGTTCACCGGCCAATATAAGAGAAAAAGATACAAAAAATGATTAGAATTTATATATGCTATTTCTTTCTCTTTGGAAAGAGGGAAGCGAATCTGGAGCCAAGACGCACGATCCTCGCATAATAAATAGACCGATAAACGTGAACCTTTGAGTAGTACTCGGTTCCCGGTCCATCTTGCCCAATTGACTTGACCTATGCGATACAAAATACATAAAATAGCAACAAAAAAATGGGTTGTTTGAGGGTTGGAATAAAGGGGACAAGCATTCTCGTGACGCCTAGCTAGATTATGAGTTGGAATAATGTGAGTCTATATATGTTACTGCTGTTTGAGAGTTATTAGACACACACCGGTTCATGAATTGAATATTGTTTAATGCGTCGCTTACGGAGATGGGTTGGCATGATTCTTATCTCGGCTTTATGACACTTATCCGTTTTTAATTAACTTGTATATTGGCCCGGGGTTCATTTTCTTTCGCCTTTTTGCTCGGGACGACCAAAAGATAAGTGGGGGGTACTTGATTACAATGAAATTAGTACTATAAACTATACTTTTATTTACCCCGAATTATGCTCAATTGATGAGTGACATTTGGATTATTGTGTGAAATACAAGTCAATTGCCAATATCGATTCCTTGGTCATTAATTGACTTAATTCTGTATCTATACGTTTTATCCCGTAAATATGGATTTGTTGTGTCTCGTTTCTATGATTTTCAGATAAACTATATTTGGAGCTGAATAAAGAGTGGATCCGAGTCAAAAATGTCATTGGGCCGAAGACAACAAAGTCTGTGAAGAGTCTGCTGGGCCTAAAAGGAAGGCAATCAGGCCCGCAATTGCGGAAACCCTAGCCGCAGTTGCGGCACCTTGGAGGACACAAAACTGAAGTTACTGTAATTTACATTAAGTTGGCTAGGTTTAGGTTAACTAGGTCGGTTCACAGCTCTATAAAAAGGCTATGCCAGTCTATTGTAACATATACTCGAAATATACTCAAATTCACATTACAACTATCATATACTTTGATGAAATAAAGAAGTTCTTGATTTTATTTTGAGTTCGTTGCTTGGTTATCTTTTCCAATCCATCAACTAGCTTGAGTCGATCAAGCTAGATCCGACATTGTTAAAGTTATGAAGCTTTGAACGTTTATTTATGTATTTATCATGGTAGATTAGTTGGATTAAAGCGATGTAATTAATCTGCATTCTAAACGAACCGTAATTAACCAGAATTAATTAGAACAGAATGATGATATTCTAGACGTAGGGACCACCACTCCCGCAATTGCGGCTGTCTTTACCGTAATTGTGATGCAACTTTTAGGTCGCCCTAAGTCTGGAGATTTGGCGTCAGCTACGTTGATCTACAGATTTAATTTACAGTAGGTTTGATCTGGCCAATCTGCTTATTGTACATCGTAAATTAGCATGAAGGATGATAAAGTGAACTGTTAGTTAGGACATAGTCTGGATCAATCCCTAGGAACGTGCTAGTCAATCCACGATAACTGCTTAGGCAGGTTTTCGGTCTTGAGCCGGCATATTCTAGAACTTATAGTGTGTGAGTTAATACAAACAAAAAAGGAGGTTAATTGCACATAGACGTCTACTGTCCTTAAAATGGAAGTAGATAAGGTTAGGAAATTGCACCCGTAGCTAAAACTGAATTCGAAACACGTGTTCTGGTTAAATCGGTGAATTACGGGAAAACGCAGACATAATGATTAATTATATCAAGTTTGGAGATTGGTGAGGAGGGATAGACCAATTACTTTTCTAGCTTTATGTTGGTCTAGGGACCATTGTTTGTCTTCTTAGTTTTGTGAACTATTATTTGTGTTGAATAGTCTATGTGGGATCAACCTTGACTCGCCCATGCTATACATCGATTGACCTAGTACTCTTGCTAGTATTTTGTGAGTAGATTAACTTACACTGCGGATAAACAGGCCTTGCGGGTAATCAGGCTGAACCCAGCAGAAGTGCACGTTCGATGGGAGATAACCCCAGACAAAGTAAGGGAACCGATATACGGGCCTACATCATTGAAAGGGCTAGGACTCATGGAATCCTTGAGGCCGCCACTGGCCAAAATAAAGGAAAAAATGTTGCGGAAGTTTCCCGACAAGGACAAGAGCGGGGAGCATCCCCGAGCGCAGGGGTGAATCCATACCCAAGTCCGCATGCTATAGCCCTACAGGCCTACATGGACTACTTAGAGCAGATGCAAGAGATCAATCATAGACTCATAGTGGAAGGATTTCCACCTCGCCCGGTTAAAGACTTCGTTCCTCTCATTCTAGCTCCAATGAAAGTCCCAGAACATGCAGTAGTTCTGTGACAATAAGCTCGATTCCATCACTCTAACAGGGAGACGAGTAGTCATGCAACCTCAGTACCCGAATGAGAAAGAAGATAAGCACTTGATCGCCTTAGGCCCACGCTTGAAAACGCGGTGCAGCACATGAGCGAGACAATACTTAGCATCCAACCAGATCCCATTATGTCTGAGCCCGACTAAGAGATGGCCAGGGGGAGTCGCATAATGGGTTTGAAAGGGATGACGCAGTGAGCATTCCTAGATGTCCGGCTGCGCCTTCTATAGAGAACAAAATGATCATAATGCAAAGGAAGATTGAGGACTTGTAGAGATGCAAGGCTATAAGGAGGTTAGACAAACCTAAGGAACAAGCGTCCTCGACAATGAAATTCTAAAATCGGCTCCGAAGGAGGGCATCCACGATCCCACCTTCCAGAAATACAGTGGAACATCTTGCATGTATGACTGGTTATTAGCTTTCCAGTGTAAGACCGCCCTTAAAAAATGCGTTGTATTTCGCTTTTGTAGGCACCATGCACGACATAAAGGCGTCATGGATTTGCAGCCTGGTAAACATGTTTACAGCCGAATTTAAATCCGTCGGGCAGCCCAAGAAAATGCATTGATCTTTATGAAGTCCGACAAGAGGAGAATTAATCAACTCACTGCTACTATAAGCATTTCAACAAAGTATACGAGATGACAAGAGGTTTGGCCGACAATGTGGTCATGACAAGTTTCGAAAGTGGGTTGTCCAAGGGCTACTTAAAGTCTCATTTTGCCCTTAATCCGCTGGAAAATCTCCATGAGTTGCTCAAAAAAGCATGGAAATACGCAGCATATGAGCCCACACAAGCATCTTCCTCTCATAAGGGCAAACAAAAGGATGAATCCAGTCCTTCTAAAGATAGAAGCCACAGAAACTGAGACTTTAAAAAGCCCAAGAATTTAGGGAGGATGATCTGACTCCCCTTACCGTCTCTTATACTCAAATCATAAATGAGGTAAGGGATGAGCTCCTCAATCCACATCTGATGAAGCAAGACACGCGCCGTGATCAGAGCAAGTACTGTAACTATTAACGGGATATTGGGCACACCACAGAGGAGTGCAAACTCATGAAAAGAGAGGTTGAAAAGCTGGCAGCCCGGGGCATCCTGAATCACTATAAACAGGATAGGGGAAACGTGAATCGAGGCATCCCTAAGCTTATCGATATGACAAGGAAATCCAAATGGTAACTGAGAATCCTCCCAGCAACAATCAACTCAAGATCCGGATTAATTCCCTGAACCAGCATGTAGAGCAGCAATTGTCCTGCGTGGGAATGAGCAGCCGCTCTCCTTCACCCACAGCGAACTAGGGAGCTCGCCCGACATTCTGGATATGTGCCTTAACATATCAATTGTTACAAATGGTGGTTGCATTAGTCGGGTACTGATTGACACCGGAGCATGCCGAGACATCTTGTACTATGATTGCTTCAAAAAACTTTGCTTCGGTGACTCCAGTATGAGGCCGCACATTGGTACTGTTGGTCTCTTGAAAGGCTTTCGATAAGTTTAGAGGGGGGGGGGGTGAATAAACTTAACATTTAAAACTTTTTGGAGTTTAAAATAGATCATCTAATCTATAGTCTACTGACTATAGGGTTTGTTGAGTTTGACTCAGTGGAATATTAATTAAGCATTTTTACTTGTTGCAAACTTGATAATACTAAGTATTCGATACTCAACAGTGTAGTGTGTGTGTTCAGTAGCTAGTTCACCAGATTGATGTTGTTATGCTTGCAGTAAATGTAAATGCAGTAAGTAAAGTAGAGAAAGATTTATAGTGGTTCCAGGTGGTGTAATCCTATGATTCCACTATTCTCCTGTAATTTCCACCATTGATTGAATGATTAATCCAATGCTTGATATCCATCCTTATCCATTTAATCTTCCAAAATAATATTTGGAATGGATTAATTAAATGATGTATACTCAACTGATGTCTTGATTATGAGTCTGCTGAGAAATACTTTTGGTCAACTGAACTCTCATCTGCTGTGTTCTTGATTGAACACTTCAGCTGACTGCTTCTCATCTAACTTTTAATTATGAAGTTAGAATACACCATTTTAAACATAACTAAGTCGCATTCATCGTATGTCCTTTTTGGGAACTTATACTTTCAATACATGGTATATTAGATCAGTTTAGGCCATCACAGACTCACCAAAATTTTGACCTCATTTTGGATTTTAACTCTTCATTAGTGAGCTCGAAACCTCAGCCTTAAATCTGTTAGGTGTAGTGCCCGAAAGACAATTTGTGTAATTGTTTTTGATAACAGAATTTATCTCACCTTATTACTTGCTTGGTGCTTGTAAGTAATACACTGCTGCAAACCCTATGTATATCAGTATGTAACCGCTTAACTCAGTGTATGGCATGCACAAGAGGATTGAGTTAGTGGTGATATACTTAAACTGTTAGTCCGTGGTGAACTTAATCAGAGTTTAGGGTCTCTTGATTAAAACACCAATAATGCGCCCAGAACACCTTAGGGTGTGATAGTCTTATCCGGACTATCGGTAGAGGGTACCTACGTGGGGCATTTTTATATGATGGAATTCATATAGGACTGGACCGATTTAATCTGTATTTCTCGATATAATTCCGTAATCGAGGAATCTTATTAAATCATTAGATGATCATATATGGACCAACCTTAATCTTGAGGTGATCACAGGGTGCTACTTGTCTCGGGGTAGTGTTTGATGTGTTAGTTACGGTTCACTTAAATATGTGTTCCAAGTCACTTCTCATTGGCACTATCTCCTGATGAGTGAGTTGTTCTGATTTTCATAGATATGGAATCCATTCCTTCCTACGGGAGTAGAGAGACAGTCCCCTTATTTGTTAGCCCTAAGAAAGTGATCGATCCCGGGAGTTCGCATTTGACTAATTAGCTACTAGCAAATATGTGCACTAATTGATCATCAGGGGGTTAATGGTAAATAAGGATAAGATATTCTGTGTCGAGTTTACGGAGACATCCCACACAGAGTGGACAATCTATGGAGGGTTAATCTGTATGTAGTGATTATATCAATGGACGCTTATTCACTCTATGGGTTGAGTATAATTACATATCTATAATTGGTAGAGTTCAGTTTCGGGTTTATGGTAGCGTAATCCCGGAATTAATAATTATATATATTTATTCTGTTCGATGAATATTATATTTAAATATTGGAATTTCTTGGTTATGAGTCGTATTCCCAATGTGGCATATATAATTCGGGCTAATATTCTTGTTTGTTTGGGCTCGAGAAATAATTAATTGGTTGGGTAATTAATTGATATCATGAATATTATTTAGTTGAAATTAAAATAATATACACTGTGAAAAGCACATTTCGTGTGGCGCAGTGAGCTTAGTGTGGCGCCAATATGTCTTGGATTTTCCAAGAAATTAGTTTTTTTTGGATAATGACATATTGTGTAATTAGTTATTTATTTGTTAAATAATTAATTGGATAAATAAAAGAAAATAATTTATTTATTATTTATCTCTTAACTATAAGGATAATTATATTTTTTTATTATAAGATTATAATTATCTCATATTTTTATTGGATAATAATAATTAAAATTATCTCTTTTATTTTGTTAAACCGATTGGGTATACGTTTTCTCTCTTGGATTTTGCCTATAAGAAAAGAGTTCTCCCCGAGCCCTACGTGAAGAAACAAATCCACGAAATTCATAAAGAAAAAAGGCTAAGGAGTTCGATCCTTAGCTCCACCCGGTTGGAGAAAAACTTAGGGTTTTTTCTCGGTTGCATATCAAAGAGGTTCCAATTCCAAGAATCGGTGTCCACCAACCACCGTTTGGAGAACACATTGGAAGATCAAGGCTTCTCATCCTAAGATTAAAACTTTTCTTCCTTACTATTGGTATGTTTTTCTTAACCCCCTTGTAGTAATTAAATCCTTTGTTTATGTGTTATAATATATGAATCGTGATCCATCCGCTGTGCATAGATCTAATTCGTTTAGATCTAAGATCCTACTTCCTATATGTGGTATGGGAGCCAGGTTCCACGATTTATGTAGTTATAATCATAAAGGAGTGAAATTGCATGTAGATAAATTTTAACTTTTTATATGCATAGATAATGATTGGTTGTTGTGGTTGAAGAGATGGATTGAGGTTGGCACTGTTTACCCGTTAGATCTATTGTAAACTCATATAAACGAAGAAAATTCGTTCATATGAGTATAGGAAATTATGTAATTTATTCTATGTTGCAATTTTAATTTCATAGAAGTAGATCTGTTTTCTCGATGTTTGGTATTTTCGTTTTTTCCGTTGCTTGAGCCGTTGAAACGACAATCCTTCCGGTCATAATTAAGATTAAAATTTGAAGAACAATCCATCCAAATTTGGAGTCGATCGGAGTCCGTCTCAATATCCGTTCGTTGCAATAAAGTGACTGCTGTAACAGAAAAACGCAGGATTCACAGAAACCCTAGCTGTGACTTCCTCGAATTTATGGAAGAGTTTAGACCGTTGAAACACACATCCGACCTGTCAGATTAATAAACATGGAGTTATTGACATGCCATAAAAATTTCAGGTCGATCGGATTTCATCTCGATTCCCGATCGGCCTCGGGAAGTCACTGGTGCGCTGCTGTAAGACACAGATTCAGCAGCAAGTTAGGCGGCTCACTGGAGAAAATTGACAAGTCAAAACTCCGATCCAACCGTCCATATTGAAAACCGAGGAGTGAAGAACAGATCTGCAAAGTTTCGTCACGATCCGAGTTCGTTTGTTTTCCCGATCATTGAAGAATTTGAACAGCTGCAGATTATGTTAGAAAGTAGTAAACCCTAGTTAGGGTTTGGTTATTTATTTTCTAAATAGGTTAGATACGGGGGTGCCAACGGTCCATCTCGGTGTTTATTTTCTTCGCTAGAATACATGTTTAGATTGTATGTGTAGAACCAGAAAATTGCCATGACATGCATCATATCATGAATTCCACTCCATATGCATACATGTAGAAATTAATTCGAGGAATTAGTTAGGCATGTATACAACACGCGATTAGTTTTAATTAATTGTTTGATATTAATTAGAAACTAATTAGGGTAAAAACCGAGGATGAAGGGTTTTGTCAATCGTCGAGGTTGGGTGATGGATTCTCGGTGAATCCCACTCTGCAATGCATAGGGAGTAAAATCCCGAAACCTCGTGGTTAAGGTGTTGGATTCTCGGTGAATTCCACCTTACCTAGACGAGATTTCGTTTTTGTCCGTAGTATCTACGTGAAAGTTTGATGTTAAGGGATTGGACAATTATGGGCGAATATGGTTCGAAAATGGTCAAACCATGGTTGGGTGGTCAACTGAGCCACGGATCGATCGACTTAACCCTCCACCTGTGGCGATTGCACGGGGGTCCGGCAAGACTGAGCCATCCGACGAGCCACTACGGCTCAACGGAGCTCCCCTAGGCTTGACCCGTCCGACGGCCACATATGTTCCAACGAATAGGTCGGGTGGGCTAGGCCACATAACCGACACCATTCGGGCCTATGATTTATTGTTCATTAATGTAACATCAAGTCCAATAACGTGATCAGTAAACCCACCACTTTTTCAAAATATTGAGTGGGAGCGGGAGATGCCACAACCTACCCCACAGCCTCTACTGTTGACTCAAGCACCGTGAGAGAATGGTGACGCCTCGTGCCGGCTTTGATTTCGGCCCCCTAAGGAAGGCCTTCACCGCTATCAAAATTCAAGGCTTGGTCTCCGAAAGGATAGGATTTTGGGTACTCGCTGAGTCACTGACCGACCCTAAGGCGACACACTCGGGGTCTTACTAAAAATCTGAAACAGTAGGTCACACTCATAAAGAGTATTTTGGTAATACCTTGGCTGAAAAAGGAAAGGTGATTGACGATCACAAATGAGATGTTCGATTCTCAATTTGATCTTCAATATTAATCGAAACCTCTTTGACCTACCCTAAGGCGGCACTGAGGTAAGAGATTAAGTCCTTGGAACGGTAGGATAGACTATACATTTAGTTTATAGTTCCTAAAATTTATTAGTAGTGTATAATTTGGATTTATTTTCTGTCAATTTTATTTACAACTATTTAAATATCTCTCTAGGGTACTAGACTGCTAGTGTATGTATTAAATTTACTAGTAACGACTTCGTTAAAAAGTGGTAAGTAACTAGAACATTGTACTTATTAATCTTACATGCGATTAATTTTTCGGAAGAGATATTTCTCTTGAGCCTTCAAGACTTAAGTGACGTAAATAAGTATAAACATCTTTGTCACTCGTGTTGAACGAGAGACAACCATAGTTAGTTTGAAAGATGATTGGGACGGTAAAATTCTTTTAGTGAATTTTAATTGTGTAGTGACTACACGAGAAATTTTCTAATAGAAAAATTGGAGAATCATAAATTAAAGTGTTGCTAGTTAGACGGTATTTGGAACCGATAAACTAGTGGGAGCTTTAATATTATGTTTTATTGTTTTTCTAATTTATTAGAAAATTAGTCCCACTAGGTAACGCTTTCATTAGACATCCCACAGTTCACGAGTAGTGTCTACTCAAAACGAACTGCTAGTTCAAGACTATTTCCTTTTAAGGAAAGTCAAGAATGGGAAAGAATGTCTACAAGTGTTAATCATCTAAACTAAGTTTGAGGCTAAACCGAAATATTAATTAAAGAAAGTATAGGATAAGGAACGTGATTTCGGATCACTAACCAATGAATCCTTAGCGACTTTCTTAACCGAGTAACTCGACTCGGGAGCTAAGTTCTTTGGAAGAACAAGGAAGCTTTGCATTAACGATTAATAGAGTAACAACGAGCAGTAATTTCAGCTAGAATAGTGGTAGTGGTATGAGGAAATGAATTTTGGATTCGACGGAAAATTAATTTTTCTGTTTTCAGATTCGTTGGAACAAATGGATTCACTTTCAACTCGACATATTGTTGCCTCATAGAAAGTGAATATGACATTTGTAGTACGAATCCGAGACTTGGACTTTTGTTTGATAAAGTCAGAACCACTAAGAAATGCTGAAAAGGTATATGTAACACGTCTTAAACTATTATAGGCAAACGGTTTCCGTATTAAGATAAATGATTCTTAAAAATCTATTAATTAGTGCATATATCCTAGAGATAAGACCTAACGACTGGCTAAGGGTGATTCCTATCTCCCAGTCTCAGAACACTGTCTTAAAGGAACAATGACTAAGCTTCTTTTCAATTGGGAAAGGGTAATAGATCTGAAGAAGTAACGTAGCTTGTTCATATTGACCTTCGGGGTCTAGTGAGAGATACAAGCTAATGGGAGCTTTTGAGTGGTGACATTTTGTCTGATAACTACTCGAAACACGATTTAGTTTATCTAAAGAATGCGAGGAGGAGTCTCTGATTTTAGCAGATAATAGAGTATTCTATGCTCAGAAATTGGCTATCATATAGTCTTGGGACTGATGCTCGGCCTGCCTTCTAGTGGAATGTTTTTCACTGAGGAAGAAACCATAGACTTGCCCTATATAGTTATTGATGTACTACAATACACTGCTAAACTCGATTAAGATAATTGGTTGCAAAATAACGGTTAACATTATTATGTAAACCGAGAAATCTACCTAGAAGATGCTAGTGAATTTATGGATAAGGAGTGAATTCGGTTCACACCACTTCCGCAAATGTAGGCATTTAGCACTTAAAGCTTGAAGGTAGGACTGGAGATTTTGCGCATACGTTCAGATTGTGACTGTTTGTGCAATATCTTAATGAGAAGAGTGAAGGTTGGTTATAAGATTCTTGAGATCAGAAAGTGACGGTTGAATTGTCACAAGCCTTCTCATAGAATCTGTAAGTGACAGCCTTAGACCTTGGAGTACGGTTACCCAAAGGTAGTTACTATCTGATTTAATCAGACCACGTCCAACATCGGTGTTTGGTGATTACACTGATAAATACTACTAGATCAGAATGTCAATCCACCCAAAACGCAGTGGGAGTATGGTTTAACCGTTGACCCATTGTGGTATGTGGACTTTACAGTCTGCTGGGGTGATTGATAACCTATGGCTCTTGGTCGGCTATATAGAATTCTGATCATAGAGGTTGGTTTGAATGCCTTAACCCTGTGAATGGAGTTTTGGTACTCCAGTTCTGTTCAGCCTCTTGTAGAACCACCTGAGTGTCTCATGCCCAATGGGAGCAATTGGATCTACACGGAAAAGAGTCAAATGAATAGGAAAGTTTAAACTTTGGCAAGAAAAGTGAGTGGTCTAGGGTGATTCACGACAAGTAGAGAGTTAACCAGACCTTGAACTCTCTCACCACTCAGTCTTGCTAGATTTTGTTAGAAAGCAGAAAATAGGGGTGATTCCCTGAGACTTTCTTGCCGAAAAACCGGAGTGTGGATTCATTCGAACAGAAGGGTCTTGGTTAGAACAAATGGCAGGATGACTGCCGGGGCTTATATCCTTTGTGGATTTAAGAGAACCTCTCGGTCATTTAAAGTCACATGTTTTAAAATATGTGGACTTGACCAAAATATTGATAAGTCTTTCGTAGACTGAATATCAATATTGGTAAAGTAGTAGTATTAGTGTTTATAAATGATTGGAAACAACATGGGTGTTCTATCTGAAGTCAAAAACTGACACGCCAAGATTCTCTGGATGAGAGAATTGGACTATATTCTAAGAATTTGATTCGGTCAAATTCACAAGAATGAGTCATTGGCTATCCCATCCGTCTTATTGGTTAAGATGATCTTGCATATACGGATGCAACATTCAACGAGAGTAGTCCTAACCTACCTCTCAGGAATGACTCTCTATATCTTCGGATAAAGAGATAATGGGATAGAGTCTCTCTTGGATAACGGCAAGTCAGTAGTAGTCGAATCTCGGATTCTAGCATTGAATAGCAGTTTAGTACGTCCTCAAGTATCTTTGAAGAACGAGGAATAATGTGCTTGTATATTCAGGTGCAAACTTGAATATGGTTGACTACACTGATTCTGACTTATAGTCAGATTAAGGATGATCGTTGGGACGATCTCAGGCTCAGTGTTTACTCATTGTGATAGAGCTGTAGTCTGGAGAAATCCAGCACCGCCAATTTGATTTTAATTAATCGGATATGTAGCAGCTTTCGGGGCAGCTGAAGTGGCGATATAGCTTAGGAATTTCCTTCCTGATCTGGGAGTAATTCCAGGTCTAGTGATCCGATATAACTTCATTGTGAAAATAGTGAAGAGATATCTTAGAAGGATCTTCTCAGTCACTAGAGGTCAAAAGCATATTGAGAGAGAGTACCGCCTGATTAGATGGACCGGCGACGTTTCGATCCTAAAGATCGTCTCGAGCCGACAACATAACTGATCAGTATACCAAGTCGAGTGCTTGGAGGGTATGGCATTGAGGGATATGTCTCATATGCTTTTAGAGCAAGTGGGAGAGTGTTGTGAATAAGATGAGAAAGGGTGTGCTCTAAAAAAAATCGTTGCTTGTCATTTCGTGCAAGTGGGAGATTGTTAGGTGTAGTGCCCGAAAGACAATTTGTGTAATTGTTTTTTATAACAGAATTTATCTCACCTTATTACTTGCTTGGTGCTTGTATGTAATACACTGCTGCAAACCCTAAGTATATCAGTATGTAACCGCTTAACTCAGTGTATGGCATGCACATGAGGATTGAGTTAGTGGTGATATACTTAAACTGTTAGTCCGTGGTGAACTTAATCAAAGTTCAGGGTCTCTTGATTAAAACACCAATAATGCGCCCAGAACACCTTAGGGTGTGATAGTCTTATCCGGACTATCGGTAGAGGGTACATACGTGGGGCATTTATATATGATGGCATTCATATAGGACTGGACCGATTTAATCTGTATTTCTCGTTATAATTCCGTAATCGAGGAATCTTATTAAATCATTAGATGATCATTTATGAATCAACCTTAATCCTGAGGTGATCATAGGGTGCTACTTGTCTCGGGGTAGTGTTTGATGTGTTAGTTACGGTTCACTTAAATATGTGTTCCAAGTCACTTCTCATTGGCACTATCTCCTGATGAGTGAGTAGTTCTGATTTTCATAGATATGGAATCCATTCCTTCCTGCGGGAGTAGAGAGACAATCCCTTATTTGTTAGCCCTAAGAAAGTGATCGATCCCGGGAGTTCACATTTGACTAATTAGCTACTAGCAGATATGTGCACTAATTGATCATCAGGGGGTTAATGGTAAATAATGATAAGATATTCTGTGCCGGGTTTACGGAGACATCCCACACAGAGTGGAAAGTCTATGGAGGGTTAATCCGTATGTAGTGATTATATCAATGGACGCTTATTCACTCTATGGGTTGAGTATAATTATATATCTATAATTGATAGAGTTCAGTTTCGGGTTTATGGTGGCGTAATCCCGGAATTAATAATTATATATATTTATTCTATTCGATGAATATTATATTTAATTATTGGAGCTACTGGTTATAAGTCCTTGGTCTCCAATGTGGCTTCTATAATTCGGGCTAATATTCTTGTTTGTTTGGGCCTCAGAAATAGTTAATTGGTTGTGTCCATTAATTGATATGCATGAATATTATTTAGTTGGGATAAATAATATAATACATAGAAAATACATTTTCTGTGGGCCTGGTGGGCTTAGTGTGGCGCCAATATGTCTTGGATTTTCCAAGAAATTAGTTTTTTTGGATAATGACATAATATGTAATTAGTTATTTATTTGTTAAATAATTAATTGGATAAATAAAAGAAAATAATTTATTTATTATTTATCTCTTAACTATAAGGATAATTATATTTTCTTATTATAAGATTATAATTATCTCTTATTTTTATTGGATAATAATAATTAGAATTATCTCTTTTATTTTGTTAAACTGATTGGGTATATGTTTTCTCTCTTGGATTTTGCCTATAAAAAGAGAGTTCTCCCCGAGCCCTAAGTGAAGAAAAAAAAGCCACGAAATTCATAAAGAAAAAAGGCTAAGGAGTTCGATCCTTAGCTCCACCTGGTTGGAGAAAACTTAGGGTTTTTTCTCGGTTGCATATCAAAGAGGTTCCAATTCCAAGAATCGGTGTCCACCAACCACCGTTTGGAGAACACATTGGAAGATCAAGGCTTCTCATCCTAAGACTAAAGCTTTTCTTCCTTACTATTGGTATGTTTTTCTTAACCCCTTTGTAGTAATTAAATCCTTTGTTTATGTGTTATAATCTATGAATCGTGATCCATCCGCTGCGCATAGATCTAATTCGTTTAGATCTAAGATCCTACTTCCCACAAAATCTTCAATACTGAGTTTGAACCCTCAGCCTTCAGTCTTCAGCAGGTCCTAGACACTCTACTGAATTCTAACCTAGACTGGTCTGCTGACCTAGTCGGCTGACCACAGTACATCGCTTGTTTGATCAAACCTATACAAAGATTAAACTCTAGTAAACCTATACGTCAAATCTAGACATCTTTTTTCATTGCCCTATAACAGCTAGTCTGGAACTCATCATTAAAACTAAATTATGTCTTACAATTTCTCACTTTTTAGTGATGATGCCAATACTCTCCTTACAGCAAAGAAAAAAGATAAAGACAATAAAAATAGAACAAATTTCATATATTTATATGAATGATGTTCAAAATTTGTTCACAGCTATTACAACTACATTTAGCGGAAAATAAAAAGTCACGTGGGTCTGCTGAACTAGTCTTTGTCTTGTTCTTCCTTCCTAATTTATTCTATGATTTCTCTTTTCATGTCTCCCATCCAAGCATTCTTAATAGAAGATATTTCAATCCAAGCGTGTAAATTTCTCCAGTAAGTCCATGCCTTAGAAATTGTCATGGGTACCTTGAACAAGAAAAGCCTTTCTCATATAGTTATACTTGAATTCATCTGGAGATAAGATCTGTTGGTCCCTTGGAAAGGCTTCAGACAAGTTTAGAGGGGGTGAATAAACTTGTCCTATAAAAACTTTTTCGCATAAGTTAAAGCTTATAACTTAAAAGAAACTTGGAGTTAAGATAACAGAACTGAGATTCAGTCTGATGACTAAATCACCAACTGAGTTAAATGAATCGTAATATACTTTAAAGCCTTTTATGTTCGTAATATCAGTTATTAAGCTTTCTTTGAAATATGCTATGAAGACTTAACTTTACTGGTGTAAACTGAGTATGTGTTAAACTAGATAATGAAGTAAAGTAAACAAACACACAAATGCAAATATAAAATACTGTACGTGAATGCGTAAGTAAAGAACACAAAGTATATAGTGGTTACAGGAGGTGTAATTCTGTCAGTCCACACTTCTCCTGTGATGTTAGAGGAAATTAACTATGTTCTTGAGGTTACAGTTACAAGACACTAAGTAAATAATGATTGTCCTTGACTATCCCCTAGCTTCACAATTTTTGAGCCTTAATCCATAACAGGTAGAATTGTAGTATCACTAAGTGTGCTCCACTGGTCCTTGATGGGTGTTATTGCCTCTTCACCAGCTCCACCACAAACACAGTCTTCCTGACTGCACCTCAATTGTCCTTCAAACCACCTTGGTGTTTAACAGTCTAGACCTTTGATTAAAAATCAAAGTTGACACTTGAATCAAGTAAGTGATTCAACTTCTGTGTGAGCTTCTTCTTCTTCACATATATAATTGGCACAGTAAGCTCTATTTCTTCATGTATGATAATCCTTTGAATATTTCTTGAAAGATCTTGAATACTTGAAGTTTTATGGATCTTGCAATATGGACTTAGCAAGAGTTCTTAAAAGATTTCTTCCCTCTTAATTCTTGATCTTTTAGAAAGCTTGCTTATTAAAATTCTGAACTCCGCACCTCATCTATAATGATAAGTGCTCTATTTATGGGGGTCATTCCAACGTTTGAATTTGAATTCTGATAGCCGTTGGTGGTCCTGATTAGTTGATCCGTGGTGTAAGTCACTGTACTCACGAAATACTAGCAAGAGTACTAGGTCAATCGCAGTATAGTAAGGGCGAGTCAAGGCCGATCCCTCAGAGACGATTCAACACAGATAATACCTCAAAAATCTAATAAAGATGACAAATAACGGTCCCCAGACCAACGTAAAGACATAAAAGTAATTGGTATATCCCTCCTCACCGATCTCCTAACTTGGTGTAATTAATCATTATGTCTACGTTTCCCCGTAATTCCCCAATTCAACTAGAACGCAGGATTCTAATTCCGTTTTAGCTATGGGTGCAATATCCTAACCTTATCTACTTCCATTGAAAGTACAGTAGATGTCTATGTGCAGTTAACTTCCTTCATTGTTTGTATTAACTCACACGCTATAAGATCTAGAAAGTGCCGGATCAAGACCGAGAACCTCTCTATGAAGCTATCATTGATTGACTAGCATGTTCTTAGGGATTGATCCAGACTATGTCCAAACTAACACTTCACTTTATCATCCTTCATGTTAATTTACGATGTACAATAAGCAGATTGGCCCGATCAAACCTACTGTGAATTAAACCAGTCGATGAACGTAGCTGGCGCCGAATCTCTAGATTTAGGGTGACCTAAAAGTGCCTCGTAATTGACGTAAAGACCACCGCAGTTGCGGGAGAGGTAGTTCCTAATTCTGAAATATCATCAAACTATTCTGATTAATTCTGGTTAATTACAATTCGTTTAGACATGCAGATTAATTACATCGCGTTAATCTAACTAATTTTTAGACATATTTTAGTTTTAATGATGAGTGCCAGACTAGATGTTATAGGGCAAAAGCAAAAAGATGTCTAGAATGAATGTATAGGTTTACTAGAGTTTGATCCTTGTATAGGTTTGATCAAACAAGCACTGTAAAAAGGTCAGTTGTTTAGGTCAGTAGACCTATCTAGTCTAGGTGTTCAGTAGAGTGTCTTGGACCTGCGGAACACTGAATGCTGAGAGTTCAAACTTAGTATTGAAGGGTAAGCGTTCAAACTTAGTAATGAAGACTTAAAGCTAAGGACATGGGATCAGAATTTAGTTAAGTCTGTGATGTCCTAAACTGAACACATATACCTTGTAATGAAGGTCTAAGTTCCCAAAATGGACATGTGATGGATGGGACATAGTTATGTTTAAGATGGTGTTCTCTAACTTCACAAATAAAATTTAGATGAGAAGCGGTCAGTTAAGTGTTCATCCAAGAACACATCATGCCATAAGTCAGCTGACTAGTGTATACCTCTGCAGACACTCGAATCAAACATCAGCTGAGCATACATAAATTAGATTAATCTATTTCAAGGATTAATTTGGAAGATTAAATGAATAAGGATGAATTACAAGCATTGGATTAATCAGTCAATCAATGGTGGAGATCAAAAGGATGTTACAAAGGATTTAGAGCCAAATCAAATTGGAATTAAGCCATTGGTTGACAATCTGTCTATCAGAAAGACACTGGCACACTGACATGGAGTACGCAGAGGCAATTTCAGGGAATAATCAGAAAATCCAATAACGGTGGGATTTGAAATTCAAAATCAATCACAGGATTTTCACCAATAAATAGAGGACCCCTAGAACTAGAATTATTACCGAACTTACATGAAATCAAGAGCATTACACCCTGCTAAATTGAGCGTACATATTGATCCAGAAATTATTAAAGTGTTACTGCATTGAATTATCATCTAGTATACACACTTGGAGGACATACACTCCTGATCTTTTCATCCTTATCAAAAGCTTGTAAAAGCTGAATCACTTTCTTGATCCTTTGTTTATCAAACAAACCTTAAGACAGAGAGGCACTGCTGAGTGTCAAGAACTATTGTTTTTGTGTTGGAGCTGGTGAAGAGGCAATCCTACCCTTCAAAGACCAGTGGAGTACTTAAGAGCAGCAATACTATATGTTCTTAGTATTCAGTTTGTGAAGCCATAGTTATTGGTCAAGAACAAACAATTTAGGGCTTTTGTAACCGCAACATCAAAAGAGTCTAATGAATTTCCTGCAGCATAAGAGTAGACTGACATGATTACACCACCTAGAACCACTACAAATCTTGCCTTACTTTATTTACTGCATTTACATTCTGCATTATATTTACTGCAAGTTTATCCACATCAATCTGCTGAACTAGCTACCGAATTCACACACATATCACTATTGAGTATCTAATATTTAGCATCATCTTTTAACAACAAGTAAAAATGCATAATTAATTTTCCACTGCATCAGACTCAGCAGACCATATAGTCAGTAGACTATAAGATCAGCTGATCTGTTAAACTCCAAAAAGTTTTAAGTGTTAAGTTTATTCACCCCCTCTAAACTTAACTACAGCCTTTTCAAAGGCCAACTATTGGTATCAGAGCAGAGCTTCTGTTCTGAAGTGATTTTCACTTGTTTTTCTTGTGAAAATCTTTGAATTTTTTTTTCTAGTTTCGGTTTTCCAAAGACTTTGTATCATGGATAACAACCAGTACGCTAGACAGATGTTGATGTGTAGCATGGATAGGTTTGATGAGTACAAATTTCGTATGCAGGCTTATCTAGATGCTTCACATGATGACATGATGGATGTTCTTACTAATGGACCTTTCCAAATCACTCAAGCGGTAACTGTTGATGGAGTAAACACCGGAATACCCAAACCAAAGAAAGAGAGCAAATCTGAACAACATTGCTATTGATATCATTTACAGAACTCTGGATAACAATATTTACATGAAAATGAAGGATCGTAAGATGGGCAAATAATTGTGGGAGAAACTGCAACCAATCTGTGAATGTTCTGACTCAATCAAAAAGAACAAAGTCATTGTGGCCAATCAAAAGTTTCAGGAGTTCAAAATGAAATCTGGTGAAACCATTGAGCTAATGGAATCTAGGTTCAATGCAATTCTGGATGAAATCACCATGCTGAATGTGGTTTACACAAAGGAAGAGATCAACACTAGAGTTTTGATGGCTCTACCTGAAATCTAGAAAATGAAGGTGACTGCTATGGATCTAGGGATCTTCAAAATGAGGATACTTTCAAGATATTCTTAGATCTAATTAAAGTAAATTGTAGAATGTAAATACAGAAGTAAATAAGACACAAAATTTTTATAGTTGTTCAGGGTGGTGTAATCCCTTAATCCACTCTTCTCTTGATGATTGGAGGAATTCCCATTGTTTTTCACCAATACAATAGTAAGATTTTCCTTGGCGACACAAGCTTCACAATCTGCAGACTATCACTCCTTGGCTATAAAAGCTTCAGTGACTCAGTTTTCAACACTACCTCTTGGGTGCTAAACCTTCAACAACTATCACACAAGTTTTGCAATTCGTTCTAAGAAATCTGATTCAATTGCTGGTTTGAATATGAATTGGATTCACAAGATTTCATAAAACCAGTCTGAATTATGACTTTTAAGCCTTGTTTTTCTGAGTATGATTTTCTGGATATTTTTTGGAATATCAAAGTTGAAGGCTTGTGATTTTGATAGAGTTTTATCACTTAGAATTTTTGGGATAATCTTTTTGTTCTTCCTTTCTGTCAATGCCTTATATTTATAGCCAAATCCCTTGATTTTGAATTTTCATCCGTTGGCTATTTAATGCGGAGAATAATCCTTGATTTGCTTAATTTGATTCTCCATAATTTCAGTGATCTGGATTTCTTTCTCAACGTCCATCACAAAATCCGGTCTTGATTGATTCTGCATTAATTGCATAGTCCTCATATTTACCACATGTCAGATTTGAGTAATCCACTCTACCGGCTGACTAACTTAGCTGTTGTATAGTTGATAGATAACTTCACTTGACTGTTGTTGATTTAGTCAGCAAGCTGGCACTTTACTTCACTGGTCAAGTTACTGCTTCACTTGGCTGCTTGATTTTTACTCTTCCAGTAAACACATTAAAGGTCACTTGGCTGTTGTTACTCTATTGTAGCTTCTCTACTGTTACTTATCAGCCAATATAAATTTACTTCATTGATTTTAATTTGAGTGAGATCAGTGTACACCATATTTGATAAAATTGATTTCCATCACGTAATTGATATCATAGACTTACCCAAGGTCATCACAGACTTCCATGGTTGTAAGTCAGTTCATACAATCTTCACTTCACCGTGTTGGTTCCTTGGTCATCTTACTCAGCTGGTCTTCTATTCTTCACTTCACTGAGTTGTCTTACCAGACTAGTACAGTGCTTGTGTGACTAAAATTATACAAATGCCAGACTTCTAAATAAGACTTATACATTTGATTTCTAGCTTATTTCAGGCTAGCTATACAGCTAGCATGGCCATCATCAAAACTATAAAGTGTTCCTAACAATAGGGGATAACATCCTTAGCTGTTAAAGATCTAAAATTCACCATAGGGTAGATCGATATATATGTTGGGGGAAAAAACTAATAACTCATAATTTGGAACTAATACCTTTAAAACTCATAGAATTGTGTTTGTGTTTGTTCTTGTGATTGATTGTCACCAATATTCTTCTGCACCGTTGTTAGTCGTTGACCGTCATTGTGACATTCAACCTTGATTAATTTGGGTTTTTATGAGTCTCTTTGGGATTCGACCTTGACTCGCTGATACTCTGCTATGATAGACCTAGTCCTAATGCTAGTATTTCGCATTTGCACCTCATGCGAAGATCAAGGTTTTTGGCGCCATTTCCGGGGACTCGTATCAAAAACACTTTTTTAATTAAGATTGAGAATTTGTATATATTTTTCTTCCTGTAAATATTTTCGTTTTCTGTTCATCAAGTTTGTTTTGCAGTCTGTGAATATTTGAGTCGTAACTGGTTCTGTTGTGTTCGTTTCTGAAAGGAATTTGAACTTGGAATTGCGAGATACCCTCCCGCAATTGAGAGAGTTCTGGGAATAAACATGATCGCTTATGTTTGGTCAGAGTCGCGTCAGTAGTCAAATTCTGTAGATTTTAGTCTGCCAGGCCGGCCAGGGTAACAACCGGCTAGGCAAGTAACTAACTTTTTTTTTTCTTTTTGTGTCTTATAGTACGCCACATGGATTTCAGCAGCCAACTTGAGAGATTTATACCTGAAATAGAAAAGTTTGAGAAAAAGAATTTCTTAGAAGCTCGAAAAAAGACAAAGAGGCTGGCAGACAACGTGAGCTTGCATGAAGGAAGTGAGAAGGATAGATACGAGGAAATTCCACCTTTGGAAGACCCTTACGAGACAATGGCATCAAGAGAGAATGAAAGAGAGAACATAGGAGAAAACGGTGTCAATTGAGGAAAAAATGGAGCAATGGTAGCTGTAGATAGAAGAACTTTACAGAGCTATGCCCTGCCGACAATTGAGTAGTTTTTACCAGCAATTGTTCAGCTAGAGAATGTAGTTGAGATTTATCACCTGAAGATTAATGTGATTCAAATGGTGACCAATTACACTACCTTTCACAGGATGACTAATGAAGATCCGAGTGCACATGTCACCAAATTTCTGGAGATAATCAGCATTAAGGGTGGTAAATTTCCCGATAATCCATAATCCCCACCCGTCCCGAATCCCATCCCAAAAAATCCCAATCTCGAAAGGTTCCCGATCGCGAGTTTTGGGATTTTTCCCGACCCGAAAAATGTGGGAACGGGCTCGGGTATAAAACTCAATCCCGTCGGATTTCCGATCCCGACCCGAATATATATAGGTGGGTTCTATCGGCACACCCCAAATTACTATTGGCACCATTTTGGATTATTTTTCGGATGAAAAAAAGTCAATCACACTGGTGTTCCTTGTTGAATACCAACGTCAGTGTCACTGACGTTGGTATTCAACAAGGAACACCAGTGGAAAGTCGTGGACTGACGTTTCTAAGTTTTAACATTTTTTATAAAGGGAACATCAGTCACAATGGTGTTCCTTGTTGAACACCAACGCCAGTGTCACTGACGTTGGTGTTCAACAAGGACACCAGTTTCACTGACGTCCCCTTTATAAAAAATCACCGGGTGCCGAAGTAATTTTTTGTGGCGCCAGGAGTAATAGGGTGCCTGTAGTAAATTTGAGTGTGTCAATAGAACCTCCCTATATATATACATATATATGTATAACATTTTTCATCCCGATATAAATACCCACAACTCTAAATACTAAAAACATAAACATACTACACTCTATGCTTATGTCTTTCTCATTTTCTCTACACATCTCTTCTGCTCTCTAACATACCAGAGTGTTCTTCCTCACAAATGCCACCCGCATCCACCGGCCGTCGACTTTGTCGCCGTTAACACATTTCTCCGCCCCCACCTTTTGAAATATTGTTTCGATCAAGTAATTATTGTCATTTTTTATATTAACATGAATATTTTTTAAGATCATATGTTCGGGACATTCATTCTCGACCCGACGGGATCCCAAACATTCAGGTATCCCGATTGTCGGGACCGGATGCTTATCGGGTACGGGATAGGGAAGAAAAATTGAATCCAGAATCTTGTCGGGATAGGTTTTGGGTAGGAGGTTTACGGGTCTGGTCCCGACCTGATGCCACCCCTAATCAGCACAGTAAGGCTAGCATGAATACTTAGGATAATTTGAAGCTAAAGATGTTCCCTTTCACATTGAAAGACAAAGTTAAGCACTGGCTTTTGTCTCTTATGTTCAAACGTGGACTGACCCCCTATAGAAATTCATGAATAAGTACTGTCCACCTGGGAAGTCACTTCAAATGAGCCATGAAATTATGAACTTCAAGCAGAAACCGAATGAGATGTTTGATGAGGCTTGGTAACGATTCATGGAAGCACATCGGTGATGCCCACATCATGATATCACTTTTCCAGTAAGGATGCACCATTTTTTCCATGGATTACGGCCAAGTGAGAAGATGAGAGATGCGGAAATCAATGAGAGTTTTTGTGCTGTTGTCACCTGATGAGGAAATAGAGAAATTGGAGCTGATAACACTTACTAGTCAATGGGAAACACATGAAGTTGAAACTGCGCGATCAGTTGAAGGTTTATTTAGAGAGGGTACCTCACAAAAAATCTTATACCAGTTGTTAGTAATGAATGAGAAGATGTATATGATGCAAGATCACATTGACAAAGTGGAGAAAGCTCAAGGAGTAGAAGCAACCAACACCGAGGACGTGAATTACTTAGGATAGAAAGGAAATCCTTAAAGGGGCGGATGTCGCCCAGGTTCTCATGACCATCCTGGTTTTGGATACGGTGATATTAATGGCGGCGAGAGACCAAAGAAAACTGGCGGTTTCATGACTCAATCAAATAGGTCCGGTGGTTGGGAGGCAGGTATGGACAAGATGAGCTCAACCAAGACCCATACGGTCAATCAACTTACTAAGTCCATGACCGAGCTTAGCACTAATTTCATGTAATACTGTCAGAAGAATGATGCAAGGTTGACAAACCAAGAGGCGTTTGTACAGAATTTGTTGCACTAAGTGGGACAGATTGCAGAACAAGTGTCAGCCCATCCTCTGGGAGGTTTGCCTAGCAATACAGAAAAGAAACTAAAGGATGCCAATGCAATCATGATGAGAAGCGGAAATGAGTTACCGTTACCGGTTATGCCAATTATCCAGGAAGAAGCAAAGATCAATCGAAACCAGAAAAATGAAAAATGAAAAAAAACAGGGGAGGTGCAATTGCGAGACGGCCACCCACAACTGCGACCATCTACGGATTCATCAGATGATCAGGGAAAGCAGCAGCAGGCAGCAGATAAGTCATCTTGAACTGTAACTATTAATTCTGCATATTTACCCTATCCCCCTCGTAAGTCTAAGCCAAATCATGATGATGCTCATTATAAGTAGTTTATTGAGATGTTCAAGAAGTTGTAAGTTACCATCCCCTTAGTAGAAGGTCTGGCAGGAATGCCAGAGTACGCGAAATTTCTGAAGGAAGCAGTCTCTACTAAGAGGAAGCTGTTGGATCCTGCGAGTATTTGTTTGAACGAGGAATTCTCGGTAGTTATACAATGCAAACTGCCACTTAAGTGCAAAGATCATGGGAGCTTCCTTATACCTTGTACCATTGGAGGAGTGTGCGTAAACAAAGCCCTATGCGACCTTGGAGCCATTGTCAATCTGATGCCACCGTATATATTTCATAAGTTAGGCATGAAACAGTTAAATGAAAAATCCATAACCCTTCAGTTGGTAGATAGATCCCTGAGGCAACCATGTAGAGTTGTGGAGTACGTTCTAGTGAAATTTGATAAGTTTGTGTTTCCTGTAGACTTTGTGGTGCTAGACATGGAAGCCAATTAAGATGTACCCCTGATCCTTGGAAGACCTTTCCAAGCAACTAGTAAGAACTTGATAGATGTCCATAAATGAGAGTTGATTCTAATAGTGAATGAAGACAGTGCAGTATTCAATGTGCTAAAGACAATGGGTTATTCAAATGATGAAGGAGAAGCATGCTATATGCTAGATGCCATTGATGAACTTGTCTTGAAATCCCAACATCAAGTGGCACTAGACCCTGAAGTAGCAGAGACGTTGCTTTTGAAAGAAGAGGAAAGTGATGAGGAAACATGGCATGGATGCAACAAAAGGTCAAGTGTTAGAAGTAGAGCCTGTATCTTCTGTGGATATAGGTAGATAAATTCATAGACCTTCATGGCACAAGTGCTTTGACCTACAGTTGACCGGTAAGTTATTGAAATCATCGTTGGAGGAGCCACCAAATAATTTAACGTTGAAACCTTTACCTTCACACCTGAAGTAAGTGTTCTTACAAGACGATACTCTACCCATTATTATTTCATCGTCATTATCACCTTTTGAATAGGAGAAACTATTTAGAGTACTGAGAGAGAGCATAAAGGAGCCTTTGGGTGGACTATTGTAGATATTCGAGGAATAAGCCCCTCTGTTTGTATGCATGAGATCTCTGTAGATCTAGAGAAGAAAGCAGTGGATCAATGACAGAGAAGGTTGACACCACAGTTGAAAGATGTTGATAAGGAAGAGATTATTAAGATGTTTGAAATGGGAATCATTTTCCTAATTGTTGACTGTGAATGGGTAAGCCCAATTCATGTGGTGCCCAAGAAAGGAAGATTCACTATACAACCTAATGAGTTCGATGAGTTAATCCCTGTGAGGTTGATTACTAGACATCGAGTTTGCATTGACTTTAGGAAATTGGGTGATGCTATTTGTAAAGATCATTTTCTCTTACCATTTATTGATCAGATGTTGGAGAGACTAAGCGGTCATGCTTTTTACTATTTTCTAGATGGGTATTCTGGTTATTACCAGAAACACATTTCCTCTGAGGACCGCAAGAAGGCTATCTTCACATGTCCCTATAGAACATTCGCGTACAATAGCATGCCTTTTGGAGTTTGTAATGCACCATCAACATTCCAAATGTGCATGATGTAACTTTTTACGGACATGGTGGAAGATTTTCTGGAGATTTTTATGGATGATATTTCGGTGTTTGGAGATAGTTATGATGAATTCTTGGAAAATTTGGGTAAAGTGCTTAAAAGATGTGAAGAGACCAACCTTGTGGTTAATTGAGAGAAGTTCCATTTTATGATCACTAAAGGAACTGTGTTGGGTCACAAGATTTTGAAGAAAGGAATGGAAGTGGATAAGGCAAAAATTGAGGTCATCGAGAAGTTGCCACCTCCAACTAACTTAAAGACGTTGTGAGCCTTTCTTGGCCATGCAGGATTTTACAGAAGGTTTATTAAAGACTTTTCTAAGATTTCTAGACCTTTGATGGAATTGGTTGCAAAGGATGTGCCTTTTGTGTTTGGAGATGAGTGCAAGCAGACATTTAACCCATTAAAGCAAATGCTAATAACAGCTCCAATTCTGGTAGCCCCAAATTGGAACCAACCTTTTGAGCTGATGTGTGATGCTAGTGATATGGAAGTTGGAGAGACCTTGGGAAAACGAGTGGAAAAAAATCTTTAAACCGATCTATTATGCCAGTCGTACCCTCAACAGTTCCCAAATGAACTATGCGACCATGGAGAAAGAACTCGTAGCTGTGATCTTTGCATTTGAAAAGTTTAGATCTTATCTGATAGGATCCAAAGTCATGGTATTCACTAACCATGCAGCTTTGAAGTATCTTCTGACTAAGTAGGACTCCAAGCCAAGATTGCTGAGGTGGAAGAAAAAGTCTGAAAACCAGGTGGTTGATCACATGTCACGGTTAACACTGATGGAAGTGGAACAACCTACTGAGATCAAGGAATGCTTTCTTGATGAACAACTTTTTGCCATCACAGTAGTAGCTCCAATTGAATCTCAGCCCAGACATGTTACATCAAGAGTGTGTAAGGCATACCCTTGGTTTGCGAACATTGTGAATTATCTAGCAGGAAGATACCTACCGCCAGAATTCACAATCAATAATATGAAGAGATTCTTTAATGAGTTGAAGCACTATTATTGGGATGATCCCTACCTATACAAGATGCGCCCTGATAACATTCTTAGGAGATGCGTCCATGATGAGGAGATACAAAGTATTATGGAACAATGCCATTCAAGAGAAGTGGGAGGCCACTATGGCCCTAACAAGACAACAACAAAGGTACTGCAATGTGGATTTTATTGGCCTATGATATTTAAGTCTGCTTACTAGTTTACAAGATCCTGTCATTCATGCCAAATGACTGGGAATATTTGTAAACAGAATGAGATGCCACTGCATAGTATCCTTGAGGTTGAGTCATTTGATGTATGAGAATCGATTTCGTTGGACCTTTCACATCGTCATGATCTAATCGTTACATTCTGGTAGTAGTTGACTATATTTCAAAATGGGTAGAGGCGATGGCCTTACCTACAAATGATGCTAGGGTTGTCCTGAGATTTCTGAGGAAGAATATCTTGACGAGGTTTGGGGTACCACGAGCCATAATCAGCGACGGAGGGAGTCATTTTCGCAACACGTTTTCTGAAAAGTTGATGTTGAGATATAGAGTGTGACATAATATTGTGGCATCTTTCACCCTCAGACAAGTGGACAAGTCAAGGTGACAAATAGATAGATAAAGAGGATATTTGAGAAGACGGTTAATCCCACGAGGGTGGTCTGGTCCCTGAAATTAGATGATGCTCTCTTGGCATACCGAACTGCATATAGGACCACGATTGGGATTTCTCCCTACATGATCGTCTTAGGGAAAGCTTTCCACCGGTTAAACTAGAGCATCGTGCCCTGTGGGCTACTCGGTTCTTAAATATGGATGAAAGTTTAGCCGGAGAAAAGAGAATGTTAGAGTTGAACAAATTGGAAGAATTTCAATTTGCAGGCATATGAAAATGCTACTATTTACAAGGAAAGGACAAAGCGCTAGCATGACAAGAGGATTCTGAACCGCACCTTCCATGTTGGAGATAAGGTGCTGGTATATGATTCGCGTCTTCTCATCTTTCTTTGGAAGTTGAAATCATGATGGTTTGGACCATATGTTGTCATCAAGGTCTTTAATTCCGGCGCATGTGAAGTATGAGATGAACGCTCTGGTGTGGATTACATTGTCAACGGCCATAGGCTGAAGCATTATGTCGAGCGTAGTTATAATCCGGAATTGGAAGTCTTAGTGTTGGACGACCCGCATTACGAGTGAAGGAGCCCTATGAGTACAGTCGACCTGATGACTATAAACTCATAACTACTTTTCTAAACCCTTATTTACTGTTAGGAACATTTTAATATGTTTTGATGATGGCTATGCTAGCTGTTATAGCAAGCCTGAAGATAAGTTAGAATTCTCTGTATAAGTCTTTACTTAGAGTCTGACATGTTGAATAAGTTGAGTCAGACAAGTATTGTACTAGTTGGTAGGAC
This sequence comes from Gentiana macrophylla, assembly GCA_026214975.1. NCBI lineage: Eukaryota > Viridiplantae > Streptophyta > Magnoliopsida > Gentianales > Gentianaceae > Gentiana > Gentiana macrophylla. Next base: position 57,762,575 of record CM047814.1, read on the forward strand.
GGCAAAGTAAAACATATTTTCGGCAGAGTTAAGCTAGCCAAGTACCAGCAGAGAAGCATAAAGACATTATGGTCTGACTTATAACCAAGGAAGTCTGTGATGACCTTGGATAAGTGTAAGTTATGTTTCAAGTGATGAAACTCAATGTTTAAATATGGTGTACACTGATCTCACACAAATCCTCACACAAATCAAGGATCAGTGAAGTACAAGGATTCTCCGGAACTGAAAAGAATGAAGGAAACAAGGAATCGGGAAAGTAAACTGACTTTCGGCTGAGTGAAGAGAAAGCAGTGAAGGAAGATCTAAGCGGCAAAGTCAGAAGGATCACTTGACCGTTCAGAGAATGGCTAAGTAAACATTACTAAATCAGACTTTGAAATATGAAGAATATACAGAAGATCAAGCATTAAATGCACAATCAACAGAGGATCAATCAAGGACGGATTTTCTGATAAACGTTTGAAGAAAAATCCGATCACTGAAATTAAGGAGAATATAATTAAGGGGGAATCAAGAATAAAATCAAGGATTATTCCCCTCATTAATATAGCCAACGGACGGAAATTCAAATCAAGGATTATCAAGGCTATAAATAGAAGGCATTGACAGAAAAAAGTAATAACAAGAAAAAACGATCAATAAGCAGAAACTCTGTCAAATCAAAAAGGCCTTCCTAAGGAGCAGTGAAAGAGACTGAGTCACTGAAGCTGTTTCAGTCAGGGAGTGATAGTCTTGAAGATTGTGAAGCTTGTGTAGCCAAGGACAATCAGGCTATTGTATTTGTGAAAACAATAGTGAATTCCTCCAATCATCACAGGAGAAGAGTGGATTAAGGGATTACACCACCCCGAACCACTATAAACCTTTGTGTCTATTTACTTTCAGCACTTTACTTAACTGCATTCTATATATCTGTGATTGCATAATTTACTTTGAAACAACATATTAAGAAGGGACTTATCCGCTGACCAAAAGCTTTTAAATACAAGAAAAGTTTTTGAAACTCCACTATAGTCATTCACCCCCCCTCTGACTATAGTTTCACCCTTCTCTAGGACCAACAATTGCTATCGGAGCAGTGTTCCTAGTATCAGAACCTGTTCAGATCTAATTTCTGGTAACAAGGAGATCACATATTTTCAAAGTAGTTTTCAAATTTGTGCTTCCTATATATACACATATATATCTCTTATTTGTACTTATGGATTCCTCAAAATTTATGTCAAAAGTACCTGTTTTCAATGTTAATAATTTTGATGAATATAAAATATGAACGTTGTCTCATCTTGCAGCAACTCATGAGGAGATGCTGGATGTAATTAATGATGGCCAGATCGTGATCATGACTGTGGTAGCCACAGGAGCAGATCAAGGAAAAGAAGTGGACAAACCCAAGAAAGATTGGACAAAGGATGACAGGAGAAGAGCAAATCTAGACTTTGTTGCAAAAGATGTGATTTTGAAGACCCTGGATAGCAATACGTTCATGAGAATCAAAGATTGCAAAATAGCAAAGGAGATGTGGGACAACTGGCACTGATAAATGAAGGATCTGAAGCAGTTAAAGAAAACAAATTATCTATTGCAAAACAGAAATTTGAGAACTTCAAAATGAAGGTTGGTGAATCCATTGATCAAATGGACAATAGATTCTCAAGCATCATCAGTGAACTACAACAGCTTGGACACACATATCCTCAGAAAGAAGTGTGCTTGAAGATCTTTAGAGGATTACCTGAAAGATGGAAGATCATTACATTAGTAATCAGAGGGACAATAAATCTTGCAAACACTGATACTCTGAACCTGATGTCTTAGCTAATGGCTCATGAATTTGAGTTGAACGGTAAAGACAGTGCACCAGCAGAGGCACATAAGGCCAGTGCACTGGTTGCACCCCGTCAAAGTCAAACAGCTAATGCAAACCGCAAAGAGACATAGGAGCTGAAAGAACAGGTAGCTTTATTAGTAAAACGCTTTGACAGGTTTTGGTAAAAAGAATATATTCAAAGTAGGATCATCATCAAACAAAAACTCAAGCACAAGCAAAGACACCAAGAGAAAAGATGATGAATGGATGCTTCAACTGTAATAAGAAAAGGCACTTCAAGGGTGATTGCCTCAAGAAAAAAGACAAACTTGAGGATAAGAAGAAGAAGTACAAGACAATGAAAGAGAAAAAGCAAGATGGCACTCAAAGTGAATCTAGCGGTGAAAAGAATGAAGAATCATCGAAAATGATTCGATGATGATGAGGTGATGGCTGGACAATGAAAAAGCCTATCTATGTCTTATGGCTAAAGAATCAAATGAAACTGAGGTAACATCTAGTTCATGCTAATCATCTAATGCATCCACATCTAACACTGCACAATCTTCTATTCTCCCCTTAGACTCTGCAAACCTGATCCAATATCTCATGAGTAAATTTGAACAAATTGAGTTGAATCATGAAATTCTGGAACGGGAGTGTGAGAATCTAATAAAGGAAAATAAAAGACTAAAGAAAGAATTGGATAAAGCAAAAGCTGAACTAACTAGTAAGGAGACTTACTCAAATGATCAACAAGCAGCAGATGATAATACATCTGGTGTTGACAGACCAGTTGAGAAAATCCCCCTACCAGTTAAGAACACCACTGTACCTTTAAATGCACCAACTTACAAACCTTCAAAAAGGTTTGGATCCAGATCTGGTCTTGGCTACAATAGTCAGGATGAGAATAGAAACAATGGACAACACAGTTTTGAATCTAGGACCAACAATGGACCAAAGTTCAGAAAAGGACAGACCATAGTTTCAACCACTCATCCTGTACCGGTGAAGTCAAAACCCAGTGCAGTGAAACAACAGACTAAACCACCAATCCAGTCAACCAAAAGCAAAGACTTTCTGAAAGGTAAAGGAAGACTTTATCCTTCAGAGGATAATTGGAATGTTGCACCTCCAAAATACAAGAAGAAACCATTTCATTCCATGCATCATGTGTTTAAGAAAAACCAACCAATGTATGTTCCTAGACACATGAAGCAACATAGGTTTCCCACTACATATTGGAAAGTGAAAAAGGATGCAAATGCACCAAGAAGTAGAGAAAAATATCAGAATGCCTTCAGTAGAAATATTAGAAGCTATTCTGCCATGCCTTATACATATGAAGTTGATGACTTTAATTATCCAAAAAAAAGATCATTTGGATACACACTTGGTATAAGAGGCATGACTGCTAACAGGTATGGACCCAAACAGTGTTGGGTACCTAAACATAATTAATTTGTTTTGTAGGATGTCTGGTACATAGAGAGTGGATGTTCCAGACACATGACAGGAAACAAGGGATGGCTCACTGACTTTAAAGCTTTTGATGGACCCAAAGTCACCTTTGGAGGCAAAGAAAACCCTGGTAAAATTAAGGGGGAAGGCACAATGCTCAAGAACAATTTGAAGATTCAAAATGTGGCATATGTTAAGGGACTAAATTTCAATCTGCTGAGCATCAGTCAATTCGGTGACAAAGGCTACAATGTGCACTTCATCAATGAAGGATGCAAGGTGATTCACAGTCAAACCAACACAGTGGTTCTTGCAGGAAGAAGAGAAGATAACATGTATGTTGTGGATTGGAGAACAGCTAAAGCAGAAACATGTTTGTTTGTCAAAAATAAACAATCAACCATCTGGATTTTGCATAGAAGATTAAATCACCTAAATTTCAAGACCATCAACATATTATCAAAGAAAAAGTTAGTTGAAGGCCTTCCAGAGATCACATTCAAGAAGGAAAGTCTCTGTGACGCATGTCAGAAAGGAAAACAAATCAAAATCTCCTTCAAGTCAAAGCCCTATCAATCAACAACAAGAATTCTACATCTACTACATATGGACCTGTTTGGACCAGTCACACCAGTAAGTGTAAGTGGTAAAAAATACACTCTAGTAGTGGTTGATGATTTCTCCAAATACACCTGGACCATATTCATGAACAAGAAGAAAGAGACACTCAAGAAGCTGCAAGATTTGCTAAGTAGAATTCAAAATGAGAAAGAACTGAAGATCTCAAGATCAGATCAGATAGAGGCACAAAATTTCTAAATGAAGTTATCAGAACCTATTGTGAAGAAAGTATAGTACTACATCAATTATCAGCAGTAGGAACTCCACAACAAAATGGTGTAGCAGAAAGAAGAAACAGAACTCTCAAAGAAGCAGTCAGAACAATGATTGCAGAAGCATGCCTACCAAGAGGTTTTGGGCTGATGCAGCAAACACATCATGTTATACACAAAATAGATCTATCATCAACAAACATCATGGAACAACTCCATATGAAATATGGAATGGAAGAAAACCTAACATCTCACATTTACATATGTTTGGATCTAAATGTTTTGTTTTGAACAGAATCAACTACACACCTTTGATGGAAAAGCTGATGAAGCAATCTTTATGGGATACTCAGACACCTACAAAGCTTTCAGAGTACTCAACAAAAGAACATTGGTGATTGAAGAATCAATACATGTAGTCTTTGATGAACCAAACACAAATGGTGAAAGTCTTCAAGAACAAGAAGAAGAAGCAACACAAAGACAAGTGTATATGAATACAATAGTACCAGCTACCATTCTGAATCACAATTTTGGAAATCAAGATGAGCCACAAGTCAATACAACAGAAGAAGCACCAGAACTTGAAGCTCATACACAACCTGAAGTGGTAGAAGCACCAAGTGAAGAACAACTTCAACCTGACCTCAACTGGCTAAGAGATCATCCTGAAGATCAAGTCATTGGAGACATTCATACAGGAGTTAGAACCAGAAGACAACTGGAGCATATGCTAACATGTTTTCTATCACAAGTGGAACCCAAGACAATAGATGATGCAATTCAAGATACTGACTGGATTACAGCTATGCAAGAAGAGCTAAATGAATTTGAAAGAAATGAAGTCTGGGAATTTGTTGACAGACCAGACACAGCCAACATCATTGGAACAAAATGAGTATTCAGAAACAAGATGGATGAGCAGGGAACAATTGTCAGAAAAAAAGCAAGGCTAGTTGCAAAAGGTTACTCTCAAGCAGAAGGAATAGATTATGTTGCACCAGTAGCAAGATTGGAAGCAATCAGACTCTTTCTAGCTTTTGCTGCACACAAAAACTTCAAAGTCTATAAAATGGATGTCAAGAGTGCATTTCTGAATGGACTCTTGGAAGAATAAGTATATGTGGAACAACCTCCTGGTTTTCAACTCAAAGGAAAATAAGATAAAGTATACATGCTCAAGAAGGCTCTTTATGGACTCAAACAGGCACCTAGAGCCTGGTATGAAACATTATCACAATTTCTGATCAAGAATGGATACAACAAGGGAACTATAGATAAGACTCTATTCATATTAGAGGAATGAACAAGTACATTGCTAGTATAAATCTATGTTGATGACATTATCTTTGGATCAGAGGATGAAAAGCTGTGTGAGAAATTTGCAAACCTAATGAAGAGTAAATTTCAGATGAGCATGATGGGAGAATTAAATTATTTTCTTGGCCTTCAAGTGAAGCAATTGAAGGATGGTATTTTCATTAGTCAAGCCAAGTACACAAAAGACCTAATACACAAGTATGGTATGGACACAAGTGGCACAACAGATACACCAATGTGCGCAAGAGTCATTCTTGGAAAATATGAAGCTGGAAAAGATGTTGATCAGAAAATGTATAGAGGAATCATTGGATCCTTACTATATCTAACTCCAAGCAGACCTGACATAGCATTTTCAGTAGGAGTGTGTGCAAGATTTCAAGCTCAACCTAAAGAATCACACCTTCTAGCAGCCAAAAGAATAATCAAATACCTAAAGAACACCATCAATGTTGGAATTTGGTATCCAAAAGATGGAGGATTCAAGTTGATATCATATTCAGACTCTGACTATGATGGATGCAAAATAGATAGAAAAAACACCTCTGGAACATGTCAGATGCTAGGCACCAGACTAGTTTCATGGTTTAACAAAAAGCAAAACTCCATATCTACATCAATAACTGAAGCAGAATATATAGCAGCAGGCAGTTGTTGTGCACAAGTACTATGGATTAGAAAACAACTAAGGGATTATGGAATGGAGGAGAAGACAATTCCAATTATGTGTGACAACACAAGTGCCATATCCATTACTGAAAATCCTGTGTTGCACTCAAGAACAAAGCATATTGATGTAAGACATCACTTCATCAGAGATCATGTTGAGAAAGGAGATGTTATTCTAAGATACATACCCACTGAAGATCAACTGGCTGACATCTTCACAAAACCACTCAGTCATTAAATATTTAGCATGTTGAGAACTGAGTTGGGAATGATTGAAATTGACTAAGTACCAAATAGCGGCTAACTGGAGTAATCAGCTAAGTGACTTCACCAGCTGATTAAACCTTTGCAATTACCGGAGATGTAGCAGGTAAGGCACTGTACTCAGTGAAGTTAACTTCACTGATTGTTAGGAACAGTTAAGTACAGCAGCTCAGTGAAAAAGTCACTACACCGGCTAAGTGACCAGCCAAGGCACTCCACCGAAATAAAGAGTGGACTCACCAGCAAATTAGAGTGTGAACCAATTTACAATGGAAGTTTACCGAAATAAAGAGGATTATACTATGGAAGTTTACACACGTGGAGATCAATTTACAATCGTGGAGGTAACCATTAATATTTTTTTTGAATTACAAACGCCTCGATTCCCGGGATCTATCATTACATACCTCAATCCACTCCCCCACTTCACTCGAATCGGGATTTATATACAAAAAATCATGCCATTACATCATAAAATCCTTCCATATTCAACCACGTTCACACCACCCAAATCATCCTATATAAACAACACTTAGAGGTTTTTCAGAAATCTTTACGCTCATTTGCAAATTATAAACCCTACTGTGTTTTATCTCTGAAAATTCGAAGCCTTCATTTCAAAATCTCAAATCTTCAAACAATGGCTTCATCCTCCTCAAACACTCAAACTGGATATGAGAAATCGATTGCTACTGGATCGTTCTTTCAAGAAGAACACTACTTAAAACTGTGTGGAAATGACGAGGAAACAAGACGATTGGCAGCTGGATGCAAAAACCTATGATTATCCACTTTTCTGAATCCTCTTACCACCGAAAATTTTCTATGAAAGTCTAATCTCCTTCTGGAAGACTGCAAAATATATCTCTGGGCTCCCTGCAGAAGAAGGTGACGAGTGGAAGGAAGACAAGATTGTTGCATCTGTCAACGGCACAGAAGTGGTCATTACAGCAAAAGCAATTCGCACACACCTTTAACTTCCAAATAAGGGTCAAGCAAAAGTGACCTTGGTACCACAAAACTTGGATGATTTCTGGACAACAATCGCCAAGGTCAATTGTCTAAGATCCGCTTTAAAGAAACCGTTCAGTGAGTTCAGTACCCTAATTGGAAAGAGCATTAAAGGAAAGCTAGGGGCAAATAATGCCATGACAGAGGCCCAAATACGACTAATGGGAATCATCTACAACAATTTGGAGTTCAATTGGGCAACCTACTTCTTCTAGAGAATCAAAGAACAAATCCAGGGAGAGGCAACTACTGCTAAAAAGGGATTAGCAGAAGGAAAGACGAAAAAGGGGATCTTCTGGGAAAAGAAATCCTATGGGATTCAATTACACTATCTTTTGCAATGTTTGAAGGTTCCTGTTGTACACCTCCATAAGCTGCATGAATCCAAAACAATGTTTACCTATGTCAAACAGTCAAAGCAAGCAGGAGGAGGGAAAAGAAAGAAAAGCTCAACACATCCTTCTGGCCAAAGGAAGAAGCAAAATGTTCAAAGAAATTTGGACAAAGAAAATTTTGGAAAGCTAATTGATGAAGCAGAAGCAGAAGATTCTGAAGGTGAGGCAGAACAACCAGAAGAAGAAAGTGGCAGTGAGGATGAACAACCTCAAAATGAGGAGACTGCAGGAGACACTAGAGATGATGATGAAGATACTCCAGAAGAACCGGCACAGTTGTCTACAAATGATATTGATGATCGCATTGCAGCATATCTTGAATGGAAGGAAGGTGATTCCAGAAATCAGCTTCAAGACTCAGAACGCATGCTTGCTGAGGAGGCCTGGTTTTTCAATTTTCTTGGGATCACCACCCTGGTTGGTGTACTTGATGAATCTCCACTCTGGGACATGGTCGATGCAGCAAAGGCAAAACTACCATAGATCTCTGACCAAAATAGTGATGACTCGGAAGATGGTGGAGATGATCATGATAATACTGATCAAGATGATGGTGATGATCATGATGACAATGATGGTGATGATTCTCATGCTGATGATGGTGATAAACAAGGAAAAGAGGATAATCCTACACCAGATGCAATTGATGATAACATTCTCCTAAGTTCGTTTCTACAACCACAAGGTCCGGCAAAGTCAATCCCAGCTGAGGCAACCTCATCAACCCCACAAACTGCCCAGCAAACAATGCCAGCTCACAACCCAGAGCCGATTCCATAAACTCCTGTGGATACTACAGGTGTCCCGACGAGAGTATTAGACATCGGCTCATTCGCCGCTTGCCACTCAGCCGAGAAAACCCCAAAGATAGAGCAAGGGGGAATAGCAGCCCAAGCCACACCAGCATACACATCCACCCAAATACTTGAAGATTTGGAAGCCGATGTAGATATCACTCAACATCAATCCAGAGGACAGCAGACAGATCCTGAACACACTCATATTCGCGCTCAGGTACCTGATCCATATACGGGTGTATCACAAGAAGAATTGAAAAAGCTGTAGACTTATTGGCCGAAGAATTGGAGTAGCAAGCCATGTACCTCAGATCCATGACTTCTGCATTTAATGACAAAAGTTACTCCATTGAGAGAAATTTCCAGGCCGTTGTTGAATATATTGATGCACAAAACACTGTTGTGCAACGACAGGGAAACTTGATAAGACAGCTCAACATAAATATCACCAACAATCTTGCAGGTCTCAGACAACACATCTCTCAGGAAAATGATTCGATGGCATTGGCATTTGGTACCAGATTCCGCAGTGTAACTGAGAAGCTGACTGCTCATGACAACAGATTCACATCCATTGAGTCAAAATTAGACAATCTGATTGGCACAGCAGAGGCTACAAATAGCATCTTACTCCAGCAAGGGATGATGCTGCCAAAAAGGGGGAAAGAAGTGACAAGCCTGAACAAGGATCTACTATTAGACCTCCAAACTTCACTGAAGAACAGCTAAGAGCAAGGGACAGAGAAATAAGAATCATAAATGAGGCTGAAGAGCAGCAAAGGAAGGACAGAGAAGAAAGAGAAAAAGCCTCAAATAAACCGTGCATAGGGTTTCCTCATCCTATCCATAGAAGGGATGATGATAGAGATAGACCAGGTGGACAGCAAAGACCTGGATCAAGTCAGCAAAGGAGATCAGCAAGAGAACACAGAACCAGTACAAGCAGAGAGAGAAGAAGTTTCCCAACTCACAGAAACAGGCAAGATTATGAGGTTGAGATTCTAGATCATGTAAGAGAATTTTTCAGAGTTCAAGAAGGGTTGTATCCAAATCAAACACAAGATGAAGCATGGGCAGACTGGCTAAGCTATCAAGATTAAAAGAAGAGAGTTGATATGGCCAATATATACAATTATATTAAAAGACAACATGCATCTCTCCAGCAAAGTGTTGGAACCAGCAGACCAAGTACAGCCATACCACTTTCTACAAATGGACCAGAAGATCTACCAACTGAGCAACAAGAGGACTTCAACTATATGGTCTGACTTCAACCCTATGGGGAGAATGAACAAACAAGACTAATGGAGTCTGTACAAAAATCTCAAGTTTGCTGACTCACACATTGCAGAAGCTAGGGATAGACTTGAGAAGTATTTTGGAGAACCCAAGGCAAATGAGACTATGCCTGATTTCAACAGACTCTTTGCCAAGAGAATTTTTCAAGGAGTATCTGAGTACACTGCTATGGCATACTGGAAGTGGAAGTTTCCAGAGATCGATTGGAAAGACATTGAGGAGGTTCACACTACAAAATTCAAGAGGTACAAGGCAGAATTAAATAAGATATAATTACTGTACCTTCAATATGTTTTGAGCTCATGTTTTCTGATTGCCCTTAAATGGATGAATAAAATTGTTGAGTTTTATTCCAATGTTTATTATGGTATACTTATGTTCAGGCTTATGAGGGTTTTGGCATCATCAAAAAGGGGGAAATTGTTAGGAACATTTTAATATGTTTTGATGATGGCCATGATAGCTATTATAGCAAGCCTGAAGATAAGTTAGAATTCTCTGTATAAGTCTTTACTTAGAGTCTGACATGTTGTATAAGTTGAGTCAGACAAGTATTGTACTAGTTGGTAGGACGGCAAAGTGAAACAAATTTTTGGCAGAGTAAAGCCAGCCAAGTACCAGCAGAGAAGCATGAAGACATTATGGTCTGACTTATAACCAAGGAAGTCTGTGATGACCTTGGATAAGTCTAAGTTATGTTTCAAGTGATTAAACTCAATGTTTAAATATGGTGTACACTGATCTCACACAAATCAAGGATCAGTGAAGTACAAGGATTCTCCTGAACTGAAAAGAATGAAAGAAAAAAGGAATCGGTAAAGTAAACTGACTTTCGGCTGAGTGAAGACAAAGCAGTGAAGGAAGATCTAATCGAAAAAGTCAGAAGGATCACTTGACCATTCTGAGAACGGCTAAGTAAACATTACTAAATCAGATTTTGAAATATGAAGAAGATGATCAAGCATTAAATGCACAATCAACAGAGGATCAATCAAATACGGAATTTCTGATAAACGTTTGAAGAAAAATCCGATCACTGAAATTAAGGAGAATATAATTAAGGGGGAATCAAGAATAAAATAAACGATTATTCCTCTCATTAATATAGCCAATGGACGGAAATTCAAATCAAGGATTATCAAGGCTATAAATAGAAGGTATTGACAGAAAAAGTAATAACAAGAAAAAACGTTCAATATGCAGAAACTCTGTCGAATCAAAAAGGCCTTCATCTGTGCTGAAAAGAATTATCTAGTGATCAACTCAAAACTGAGAGCTACTATATCAACATCAAGCATTGAGATTGGTCAACAAGTTTTGTGAATCCAATTCACTTCAATCAAGCAACTGAATCAGAGAAATCTGAGAAGGAGTTGTGTTTGTGATAGCTGCTGAAGGATTTGTTCCCAAGGATCAGTGAAAGAGACTGAGTCACTGAAGCTGTTGCAGTCAGGGAGTGATAGTATTGAAGATTGTTAAGCTTGTGCAGCCAAGGACAATCAGGCTATTGTATCTGTGAAAACAATAGTGAATTCCTCCAATCATCACAAGAGAAGAGTGGATTAAGGGATTACACCACCCTGAACCACTATAAACCTTTGTGTCTATTTACTTTCAGCACTTTACTTAACTGCATTCTATATATCTGTGATTGCATAATTTACTTTGAAACAACATATTAAGAAGGGACTTATCCACTGCCCAAAAGCTTTTAAATACAAGAAAAGTTTTTGAAACTCCACTATAGTCATTCACCCCCCTCTGACTATAGTTTCACCCTTCTCTGGGACCAACATTTACTTTGATTTTGATTTTTGTTGTGTCAATAAAGTAGCATGACAACGGAAAGGTTTTTTTTCATCATATATATCTTTTGCCTTCTGACTCTTGATATATGTGGTTTTTTCCTTCACGATTCTCATGTGATACCCTCGTAAAAGTTTTCGCGTCTTGCAACGGTCCATACGGAATAAAGTGGCATAAACTGTTTTGGCGCATTCCTTGTGATTGCCCAATTACCGCCATCTTATTTGCTTATTTACCTTTGCATGTTATTCAAAGTTTTTGGAGTGTTTGAAATACAGGTTGATGGAGCACCTAGGAACTAATGGACGACAATCACGTTCCACGATTTACAGAGACACTTGGACAGCCAATTCCAGATATAAGTACCTTTTCTTTTCTTTCTTATTAGTCATTGGAGACAAGGACAATAATAAGTGGGGGGGCAAGGGTGGTCTTAGCTTGAATTGAAAAAGGGGATAATTTTTTAAATTTAACACTATTTTTAGCTTGTCTATTGAACGTCCTGAGTAAGGAATTGGTAGAAAAAGAGCCCAAGAATGATTTGAAGTTGTCTGTAGCATATTCAATTTAGTATGGATGAATGAGCATGTGTTATGTTGGATGAAGTAGTGACTTATTAATTGTTATTTTATCATTGCATTCAATTTTTGAGCAAGTAATCTAAGTGAGAAGTATATAGATGAGATGAAAAGTTATCTTAGACCAAGAGTCGAAACTTGTCGGTGGATGTACTTTAACCGGTTGTTGTAGGATAATGGTAGAAATCATGATGCCAAAAAATGTAAAAGGGGACAAAAAGAGGGCTTGTGGGAGAGTGAGGAAAAAGAAAACCAGAGAGAAATCTGCCAAAAGAAAAAAGGAATAAAAAATTTCATAAAAAGAAGAGAAAATGCAAAAATCATAAAGGAATTGAGGGAAGCAAACTCGGAGTGCAAGACGCACGACCCTTGCATAAAAAATAAAACAAATAAGGACCTTTGAATAGTACTCGGTCCCCGAGTCCACCCTGCCTGATTAATGTTTCATGTTGTTTGCCTAAGTCTGAAGGCAAGAAGAGCGAGTATGCACACTGATAAGTTGAGGTTGTGGGGTCGCTAAAACTTGATTCTTTTCACGAATGCACTATCACAAAAGATTTATCACACGACACATTGATGCATTGGTAAGTATTTTTTAATGGGTAACTTATGGATTGTTGCATGATACATGTTTTGTCCAAAATATTTATTGAACATGTGGTAGTTGATGTGGATTACTCTTGGAGGTACATTCATCCATGATACTCTGCTCAGGGACGAGCAGAAGGCTAGTGAGGGGTAGTTGATGACACTCAAAATGATACATCTACGGAATCAGCATTTCACCCATTCTAAGCTAAAAGTAGTTCTTTTCGGCCATTTATATGAACCATTTGTAGTGAATGTCAAATATCGGGTTCATGATTTGAGTATTTTGCAATTAATGTTTATATTCCCCGATTCGATATTATTTAGTGTGTTATTGAACTATTTTCAGGTAGCTAAATTTGGGTCAAGGTCTGGGACGGATATCGGAAGCGTACTGACAGGGTCGCCCCTAGGGGAGGGCCAAGGGGGCCATGGCCCCGAGCCCCCCCAAAATCTATGAATTTAAGGGTCCCACGAAATTTTAACACAACAGTATATATATATTGCACTTTTAAAAATAAATATGGTATTGCTCTAATGGTAAGCAATCAAGTATAAGTTGGTAAGCAACCAGGGTTCAATTCTTGCTAGAGGCAAAAACAATATTTTTTTTGGTTAACCCTTTTTTTTAGTAGGGCCTAAAATAATATTTGGCCCCGAGCCTAAATTTGGACAGGGATGCCCCTGCGTACTGGATAGAATAATCGGGCCAAGGGTGTTCCAGAACCTTCAGTTAATTCGGCATGATGGAAAAGTATGAAAATACCCCCGCAGTTGCGTGGAGAGAAGCCACAGTTGTGAAGGATCCAGAAGCCCCGGGAAACACATTTTCTTGGATAAAGGGGTAGCTTTAGATGCTAGATAAGTCGGTTATTTCGCTATAAATAAGAGGCACCAACCTCAGTTGTAAAGTGTGACATTGAGTACAATTTTCTCCAAGACAAATACCAAGCAATAAAAGTTATTTTATTCTTTTCTTTAGTTTTTTATTTTCTATGAGTTCCAGTCATAGATCTGACAGATTCACCTTCTAGGGAGAGATCTGTGGAGGATCTGTGCTCGTCTTTGAGGGTATACGTTTCTATCTTTTTCTTGATGTAGATCTGTCGTTGTTCTTATTTGATTAGCATGGATTGATTGTTTAATTTGGTTCTAATTATGTACTAGTTAGTTTATTTACACCATGTATGTATAGATATGATTCGTTGGTGAAGAAATCATGAAATAGTGGTTGTGTTCTTCAGATCAGCTACGTCTGATTGACATATTTAATTTACATGTCTTTAGCCTGATCACCTAATAGCATGTTGATGACGCTCAAAATGGTACCAATAATTATACCCTTATTCACCCCGAATTCTGCTCAAGAGAGGATAGATAGGCTCGTTATTATGTGGAATATATGTTAAATGCTATGTGAGTGTTTCCAGGATCGTAATTCTGCATCTATGTGATTTCCCAAAGATTTTGTACTGTTTTGTCTCATTTTGCATGTTTTATAGGATGTAACGAATCTGGAGCATTGGAGAATAGATCTGGACCAAAATAAGTACATTGGGCCAAGTGATTAAATTCCAAGAAGAAGCATGTTGAAGAAAAAGGAGAAAAGTCGGCCTGGTTACCGAGGGCCAGGGCCGGTAAACCGGTGGCTTATTTGACATGAAATTGATTCTGCCGCATTATCTAGGTTGGAGGGTTTTAGAGAGTCTTAAGTTGGCTATTGTATCTATATAAAGACGCATATGCTGAAAGCTTTCATATGATTCACAGTTCTTCAATAGTTTTCAATTACATTATACAATTTTGATGAAATAAAGTTATTCCAAGATTTTGAGGAGTTATTTCTGGTTTTATCCCTTTCTCTACCATCTCTAGCTTGAGTAGATCGAGCTAGATCACCATTGTTGAAGGTATGAAGCTTTGAGCATTCCTTTTTTTCTTCAATATGGTAGATATGTTCGTAATTATGTGTTTTAGTTAATCTTCATGTTTAAAGACCCCATAATTTACATATTTTAATTGTAATTGAGCAATGTAGATCCAAGAATAGGAAAAGCTGACCCTGGTAACCCGGCGGTCTATACCGGTTTGCCGAGGCATTATTTCGAAAACCTAAAACTGAGATTCACTACAACTACGTTGATCGACATGTTTAATTAATGGTAGGTTAGATCTGGCCAATCTACTTATTGTAATCGTAAATTGGCATGAAATACGAATAGTGAAGTGCTAAGTTTGGACATAGTTTTGAATGGACCCTAGGAACGTGCTGATCAATGTCGACAGCTGTCTAGGCGGGTTAGCGGTATGAGTTAGCGCTCGATATCGGCAATTCTAGTTCTTTATACGTATGGGCTATTACGGACCAATTAAGGAGCGTAGCTTGTGTATAGATTGTCTACTACCATTGTCGTAGTAGATAGGAGTAGGAGTTGCACCCGTAGCTAATAATGATAATTAAAACAAAAGCTCGTGATTAATTTAAGGAAATTATGTGGGGAAGTAAACACAACGATTAACTAATCCAAGTTAGTAGATCGGTGAGAAGAGGGGGAGAAATACCAAGTTTGTTTTCTTATTGTTTATTGTTTGTCCATGACCGACTCTATGTTGCTTCTTAATTAGGTTAGAATCGTTTATACTTATAGTTGCATTGTCTCTATGGGATCGACATTGACTCTCATTTACTATACTACGATGTACCTAGTATTATTGCTAGTAATATCGTCGTTAGTGACTTACACGCGATCAAGATTTTTGGCGCCGCTGCCGGGGACAATGGCCAATTTTAATTATAAACGTTTTAATTCTGATTATGAAGTCGTTTTTATTTTATTTTATTTTATTTTGAGTCTTGAGTCGTTCTGGATCAAACCTGCACTTGTTAAACTGCCAGAAGGAGAAATTTCAGGGCCGGTTTACTGTGGTTAACCCCCGGGTTACCGAGGCCTGGAAAATTGAATTCTCATAGCCCCTGTTATTTTGTGTTATTCCCTATTGATTTTAGTTAGTAGGTCCGCAACAGTTGTGATCATACCCAACTGAAGCGGAGGTTTCTAACCTTTTTTTTGTTTTATTTTGTCTTTTCGCGGGAAGATCAGAACACTTCAGAGATTCGATCAAACCAGAGTTGAAAAAGAGCAAACAAGTCAAGCAATATGCCTAGAACAATATTGAACATTACACTGATTTCCATGTATCCTGGATCCGCCGTCAGAGAGCAATATGAAGCGGATAAAAAGCGGTTGGAAAAAGAGAAAGAAGCAATCAAGCAAGAGCCTGAAGAGAACTTAGAGGAGTATAGCACGTATCGTCCAGGTGAGTTCCCTTGTGAGTTAATTGAAATATCATCTTCGGATTATGATTCTGATGATCCTGAAGAGGATCCAGACATGATGTTTTCTGAGCCAGAGGATTACCCAGACTCAGACACCGTGGTGAAGTTAGGAGACCCTGGCACGTTCCGACTCATGATTTATGTTAATGGTATATCAGTAGGATTAGGTCTCTGCGACTCTGGTTCGAGTTGCAACATTCTACCTTTTTCCCTCTGCCAAAAGATTAAGCTTCCGGTCGTTATGAATCAAACTCGAACCATGACTTTTGTCGATAGAACTAGAGATATGCCTGCCGGTCTGCTTAGGAAGTGCACGATTAAGGCAGGAGGGTTCAGTTATCCAATTGATTTCACGGTTATAGACGTACTCGAGGACCCAAGTGCCCCAGTTCTGTTGGAAGACCTTTCTTAGCGACTAGCAGAGTAGTCATGGATTTTGATGAGGGGGAGATTACTTTGAGGTTGAATAATGATGCAGTATCTTTCAAAATCTTAGAACCCCTAGAGAATAGGCCGGAAAGTTGCAAAATGGCTTATGATTCAGGGAAGGTGGAAATTATGGAGATAGAAGGGCATAAGCATAGAGAGGTTGTAGTAGAAACCGTTGAGCAGGAATTCATGAGACTAATGCTGAGAAAGAGAGAAGAGAAGGACCACAACAAGATGATCACAGAAGCTAGTCCTTCCGTGTTGCGTAGTGAATGCTTTGAGCTTAAACAATGAAATGTGGAGTCCTTGGGTCTAAAGTCTAAATCTCGACATAGAGGCTGACCTAGTAAGCAAGAAAATGAGAGAGGCGTGCTAGGAAGAGAGCTCAAAAAGTTTCTAGAAAGGTACAAACCTCTGGAACGAAAGCGTGGCGAGTTAAAGCTCCAACCCCTGAATGATCGGAGATCTGAAGAAAGTCAAGCTGGTGACTATAAACTCAGAACTATTTCTTTAAACTCTTAGGTAGATTAGGAATGAATAAAAGTATCCGGATGAAGGGACGAGCTTTTTTTCATCCTACCGCACCCTTAGGCTTGAAACCGATGGTTGTGGAAAGGTTTTTTTTACTCATTGTGTATTCTAGTGAAGTAGGTTAGGATTGAGTTGGAAATAACAACAAAAGAAGTAAGAGGCTAGTCAATTTGAGGTCAGAATTGAGCAGAGAGGTTGAGCAAAGTGTGTAGTGAAGGAGATAGAGAAATCTGGGGAAAAAGAACCCCCGGTAAACCCTAGGTTACCCCCGGGTTACCGAGCTTGGATTTTTAGATTTCTGAACGTCAGTTTATAAAGCTGAATTTTTAGAGACACGTGGAGGACACACGATGCATTAGACACCACCAGTCAGCAGAAACCGTCCCATTTTCCCCTCTTTTCAAATTTTCATCCTTTCCCACACTCCACCATAACTCCACCTCAATCCCATCAATCACCTACTCAAATCCCTTACCCTAATTACTTTTCTCCCACTATCCCACCAAATCCTTCCACCTTCACTCATTTTTCTTATTTAAGCCACCCACTCACCACCATTATCATCATTCCATCTACTATCTTCTCCTCAAATCACCAAACTTCTCACATATCTTCTTCTTCTCCAATTCAGTCGGCAACCATCACCACCACTATCACCACCAAACCTCCACCAAAATCAAACCTTTCTTCCATATTCACTAACAAAAACACTCATTTTCTTCACCCCTGTTGCTGTCTATTGTTGATGTGCAAGTGAGCTGCTGCAGTTCTTCATCTTTTATCATCAGAGGCACTGTCCTAGAAAGAAATCAGACAACTTCAGGCCGGTAAATCGGAAGTACCTGCCGGTTTACCGAGGTAACTTTTTCAGAACCAGGATCAGTATCAGCTTCTATCATCATCCAGGATGGGTCCCAAGCATAGCTGATCAGCTGTTCATCCCAGTGGTTATCAGAGCATATACGGAGATGCTAACCCTTTGATAGATGGGGTTGAGCAATTCCATTCTTTAGAGATCTACGAGTCGTTCCGAGGGCATTGGAACACAAGACCAGAGGCTCGAGAACGAGGGGTAGAACTAGACGATTGTTGTTCGATTTTGCCACGAGCCCTACAAAAGCAAGACATTTTGGACATGGCAGACTCACCGACTCGGTTCAACGCCATGGTGGTAAGAGAATTCTACGCTTATGTTTCGCACAACCCCGGAGTTACATTTGCTATGGTCCGAGGGGTTAAGATTGATTTTTCTATTGAGCGGATCAATGCTCATTTTCGTGTTCAAAATCCACCGATGGGCCCGGATGAGTAAACATCCTCAAGAAACATTGAAGATCTTGAGAGGATGAACATGATAGCTGAATATTTTGGGGTGCAATGGAAGTGCAACCCTATGGGAGCCCCCACCATCTTCCTAGAGAACGAGTTATCCTGGGATCGGAAGATGGTCAACAGATTTGTTTGTGCCTGCCTTCTATAGACCAAGCACACGGTATTTGTCACCATGAAGAGGGTGGAGTTGATGTTTTATCTGGAGCAGTGATCTCCGGTCAACATCGGTCTACTGATGCA
Source organism: Gentiana macrophylla (assembly GCA_026214975.1). NCBI lineage: Eukaryota > Viridiplantae > Streptophyta > Magnoliopsida > Gentianales > Gentianaceae > Gentiana > Gentiana macrophylla. The sequence goes on from CM047814.1 coordinate 57,781,281, forward strand.
CAGCCATATTCACGAGCTTGCCGCCACATCCGAGCGTGAGCTGTTGCCATACGGGCCGATGATTGACATGTTTGCCTTAGAGGACGAGGTGAAAATTATCGTCAGTGATGATTGGGAAGACCCTGAGCCGATGTTTAGTTCGCAGTTGGTTCAAAAAGTTCCAAGACGGGTTGGAAGAGCTAAGAGGGAGCGTACTCCGGTCCTCGGAGCACCCAGGACTCAGAGAGCTCTGCTAGAGGAGCACTCGCGAGAGATTGTGAGTTTGCATCGCAAAATGGATAGGATTATAGACTTCTTTGGCGTACCTCCATCGACCACACCACCTAGGACTGCCCCACATCACCGAACCTCCTCTTCGGCCGCTGTTGCCTCTAGTTCTGGTCCACCTCAAAATTTTGAGCCTAGAGATGACTGGGAGGGTTATTCTGATGAGGATTAGTTTTTTTTTCGTTGTTGTTGTTTTCCATTTTTATTTTTGTTTTTCTTCCCTATCTAGTTAATGTAGCAGAATTTTATTAATATAATGTTTTGACGGCTTAATTTGTTTTGGAGTTCATTATTTTCTCTTTTACTGCCACCACTTTATTATACGGTATCTTGTCACCACTATTCGTTTTGGTTTGTTTGAGTTACTTAGCGCAGATTCTTTATGGATTACTTACATGAGTCCGATGATTTATATGACGATCCGATTCTTCTATGGTTCCACCCTTAACCGAAGCTAAGTTCCTTTTCGTTTTTCATTTTTCATTTTTCATCTTACACATTGGGAACAATGTTTCGTTTAAGTGAGGGCTAAGGAACGTCACTTAGCTTCTTAGCACTATATTCCATGAATTGCATGATTATCTTGATTCTCTTTGATGCACGATTCACCACTTAGAATTTGATTCATTTCGACATAATTTTGAATATATATGATATCTTTGATCTTTTCGAGTTAATTGACTTCATCCTTGTTTCACGACGTACGAGTGAAAGAAATGCCCACTTCTGAAGTAGTGGCGTATTAAGCGCATATTCTGTTACGAGCCACATATTCTCGATAGCATTTTTCTTTGACTAGAGTTGACCCTGGCTTCATCACGAATCATGTTTCACCGACGCATATAAAGGCAAAGGAATTTCGAATTCGGTAGTTTATCATGAGTGGGGCCGTGAGGATAGCTAAATCAATGAGAGTTCACCCGCCAAGAAAGAGAAGTGCATTGAAATATATACATTTATAATCTCTTTGGCAAAATCTGAGTCGATGGAGCGTAAGATGCACGACTTTCGCATAAACCGATAAACGCGAGCCTAAGAGTAATATATACTCGGTTCTCGATCTTCCTTGCCAGCTCAATTAATTAATAAATAACATGTTCGATACTGGTTAGTTCGACTACGGGTTGATGTAATGTGAGATTGTCTTCATTACTAGGCGGTTGTGAAAGTTATTGCACACACACATTGGCTAATGAAGTGAATAGTGTTTAATGCGTTACTGATGGATATGAGTGGCATGATCTTGATCTTGACTTTGTGAGGCATAGTTGCTTTTAATTAACTTCTGTACTGATCAGAGTGTCATGTTTCTTTTAGCTTTTTTGCTCTGGACGATCAAAAGCTAAGTGGGGGGTAGTTTATAACGCCCTAAATGGTACCAATAATTATACCCTTATTCACCCCGAATTCTGCTCAAGAGAGGATAGATAGGCTCATTATTATGTGGAATATATGTTAAATGCTATGTGAGTGTTTCCAGGATCGTAATTCTGCATCTATGAGATTTTCCTAAAGATTTGGTACTGTTTTGTCTTGTTTTGCATGTTTTATAGGATGTACCGAATCTGGAGCATTGGAGAATGGATCTGGACCAAAAGAAGTATATTGGGCCAAGTGATTAAATTCCAAGAAGAAGCCTGTTGAAGAAAAAGGAGAAAAGTCGGCCCGGATTACCGAGGGCTAGGGCCGGTAAACCGTTGGCTTATTTGACACGAAATTGATTCTACCGCATTATCTAGGTCGGTTAGGGTTTTAGAGAGTCTTAAGTCGGCTATTGTATCTATATAAAGCCGCATATATAGAAAGCTTTCATATGATTCACAGTTCTTCAATAGTTTTCAATTACATTATACAATTTTGATGAAATAATGTAATTCCAAGCTTTTGAGGAGTTATTTCTGGTTTTCTCCCTTTCTCTACCATCTCTAGCTTGAGTAGATCGAGGTAGATCACCATTGTTGAAGGTATGAAGTTTTGAACGTTCATTTTTGTCTTCAATATGGTAAATATGTTCGTATTTATGTGTTTTAGTTAATCTGCATGTTTAAAGACCCCATAATTTACTTATTTTAATCGTAATGAAGCAATATAGATCCAGGAATAGGAAAAGCTAACCCTGGTAACCCGGCGGTCTATACCGGTTTACCGAGGCATTATTTTGAAAACCTAAAACTAGGATTCACTACAGCTATGTGATCTACAGGTTTAATTAACGGTAGGTTAGATCTGGCCAATCTACTTATTGTAATTGTAAATTGTCATGAAATATGAATAGTGAAGTGCTAAGTTTGAACATAGTCTTGAATGGACTCTAGGAATGTGCTGATCAATGTCGATAGCTGTCTAGGCAGGTTAGCGGTAGGAGTTAGCACTCGATATCGGAAATTCTTGTTCTTTATGTGTATGGGCTATTATGGACCAATTAAGGAGCGTAGCTTGCGTATAGATTGTCTACTACCATTGTCGGAGTAGATAGGAGTAGGAGTTGCACCCGTAGATGATAATGATAATTAAAACGAAAGCCCGCGATTAATTTAAGATGGGGAAGTAAACACAACGATTAACTAATCCAAGTTAGTAGATCGGTGAGAAGAGGGGGAGAAATACCAAGTTTGTTTTCTTATTGTTTATTGTTGGTCCATGACCGCCTCTATGTTGCTTCTTAATTAGGTTATAATCATTTATACTTATAGTTGGATTGTCTCTGTGGGATCGACCTTGACTCGCATTTACTATACTATGATGTACCTAGTATTCTTGCTAGTAATATCGACGTTAGTGACTTACACGCGATCACATGTCATCGTAAATTATCATGAAGGACTTATAGGGTGAAGTGTTAGTTAAGACATGGTCTGGATCGATCCTTAAGAACATTCTAGTCAATCCACGATAGCTTCTTAGTGATGTTCTCGGTCTTAAGCCGGCTATTCCTAGATCTTATTGCATGTGAATTAATGCAACCAACGAAGGATGTAAATTGGATATAGGCACCTATTGACCGTACCATGGAAGTAGTGTAATATTAGGGGATAGCACCCATAGGTGTTAAAGATCCGACATTCACCACTAGGTAGATCGATATATATGTTGGGGAAATAACCAACAACTCATAATTAGGATGTGTTTGTTTTTGTGATTGATTGTCACCAATATTCTTCTACACCGTTGTTGACCGTTGACTATTATTGTGACATTCAACCTTGATTCATTCGTCTTTTTATGAGTTTTTGTGTGATTCAACCTTGACTCGCCGATATTCCGCTACGATAGACCTAGTCATATTGCTAGTAGTTCACATTTGCACCTCGCGCGACGATTAGAGATCAACAGACAAGCAAAACATTTATACATTCATAAAAGCAAAGGGCAAGCACAAAAAGCCGAGCGAGCTCAAAAGTTGAAAAAAAATAAGAAATAGGCCAAAATGCACGTCCAAATCAAAAGTAAAGCAATTACAACGCCAAATCTCAAATGTCGGAGTAAAAGTCGGGCAAAATTAAATTTAGAGTTATAGACCAAATGTTTCAAAAGTTCAAGCTGAAAAGTTTTTGAAGATAAATGCGGGCAGGGCAGAATACTACAATGATGTTCGAGGTGGATTCAAGTTCGTCACATCAACGTCTTGGTCAAGAGAGTCCATAAGGGGATCCACGTTCGTCTTTCTTCCCATCATTGTCGCCCCCTCGCTAACGAAATGAGACAATGACTATTCCTGAGGGATCCCTTGATGATCTGGGGTGACCTGACCTTCTTCCAGAATTACATCCATCAAATCTGATAGGTTGCCCAGCTCGACCTGTGGAGGAACCCACACCTCAGAACCCTTATCTTGAAGTGTCTTCATATGGTTAGCAACCTCGGCATCGGTATAAAGTACCAGGTTGTGTAAATCTCTCATGCTTGGGTTGAACAGCTTATCGTTTGCCCATCTCACAAACTGTTGTAAAGAAAGATCTTGGACATGTAAATCCCTCAGAGTAGACAACTCCATGTGAAAGATGCCTTGATCGAAACCTTTTATCTTGACAGTGAGCACAATCTCCTAGTTACCCTAAGACGCTTGAATACCAGCAACTGCCTGTGCTCGGGTTTCTTGCAGCCTGGCTTCAAATGCAGCCTCAGCGGCCTCAGACTTCTTGGAGAGAGTATCCGCCTTTTCTCTCTCATCAACAAGCTACTTCTAGGCCAACCCGAAGGACTCTTAAGTGAAATCCCACTCTTTCAAAGCCATGTCAAGCTCTCTAGCCCTTTCCTCAGCAACGACAAACTTGTTGCTCAGGTCATTCTCCAGCTGGACCCTGTAACGGTTCGCCTCATTAAGCTCCTTCTCCAGCTTGCCATCAGCATTGACTACCCGTGGTTTCTTCTCATGCTTGCTTCTCAGATTGACAACATTTTTCTTTCACAAATCACAATTCTTTTTGATCTTTTGGCATTCCTTAACGGCCTACCCTGCTGTAGTCACCATCTAAGAAAAGAAACAGGTGATTCAAATCACTGAACAAAGAAAACAGGCTAAAAAGGAAAAGGTTTTGGAAGTTAAGTTGAAAAGAAAACTAGCCATGCTCGAAATCGTGCCTACAAAGCCATATATATCATCTAGATGGGATAGAAAATCAGTCAGATGATCCATCATAGCAACTCTATTGGACACACCAACCCCCTGGACAAGGACGCCCCATTAAGGAGGGACATGTCAAAATTCCTCATCTTAAAGACCCCCTCTATCAGATCGACAGCTACAAGCCTACCCTTATCTCGAGTTTCAGGCTGACGAAAGTTATCCCATAACCACACTGAGCCTTTTCTAGGAGACTGATTCTGCTTCGCCGGGCTGATTCTGTGTTAAATCTTGACCGGCCTATATGGTCTCGATGATTGGTTGTTTGTCATGTCGCCTTGAAGAGCTCTCAACCTTGGCCTCAACAGACCGGTTAAAAGTAGTTACAATGGGTTCCGGATTCAAATTCTCTACCTCAATAGAATTACCAGCATCACTATCAGATATCACCTTCTTGACTCTCTCTCAGCAATGGGGGAAGTCTCCTTCGAGCAACCCAGCTTGACTACCCCCTCAAGTCAGCCCAATAATTGAGTTCTCTGCCGAATATTAAAGCCATGATCTCGACATATTCTCCGGGCCGCAGTACGATTCGCCTCGCCCTCAGCTTTGACCTCAACCTGGGCCGGATCAGCCACATTGGGACCACTTACCACCGTCGGCAGAGTGAAATGTCTTCCCACAGCTAGATGCCGTTCTCTTTCAGCTCTATCATGCTAAATCCTCATGTTCATCTCAGATCACAACGCAATGGGGTCCATGTTCTCTGCACATGTATAAAATCATTTGCATGCAAGACAATAATTAAATTTAAGCTACAAAAGATAAGCCCTAACACTACATAAAAGGCATTTGTACTTAGCGAAAATCTTCATGAAAAAAAGAAGCGAGGCGAATTGAAATGAAAATGTTAAAGGCATTTACCAGGGTTAGGGGCGCGATTACGCCCGTACTTGAAGACGTACTCATGGTTGGTCAAAAACTCACCCTCATGCATGTGGCAAACCAATCGAGATAAGGATTAAGAGGGGTGACCTGAACCAGAGGCTGCACGCCTGGCACCAAGGGCCCGTTATCCCAACCAAAGCTTCGTAGCGTTCCCCGGTGCCTGGAAGTCACCAATTCAACGTTTTTCAGTCTGTTAGTCCCTTGGAGAAGGCTAGACACAAGTTTAGAGGGGGTGAATAAACTTGTCACAAAAAACTTTTAAAACTTGAACAAAACTAGGTTCAATTAAAACTTTTGTGGAGTTAAGCTGACTTAGTTGAGTGTAGTTCAACTGAATTTTGCTCAATCTGAGTTAACCGGGAGCGGATAAAGTGTTATCCTTTTTAAAAACTAAATTATTAGTTTATAGATTTGAAATATGTTGTGAAGACTCAGTAACTGGTGTTAACGGAGTTAGTGCTATGATGGATTATGCAATGATAAGATAAGAAAGCAATCACAAAAATAAATGCGTAAAGTAAAGAATACAAAACGTATAGAGGTTCCAGGTGGTGTAATTCTGTCAGTCATCTCTTCTTCTCTGATGTTGGAGGAAAAACTGTAAGGAAATCAATTGAGTAGCGCAGTGGAATTTCAAAAATTGATTTCCCAATCCAGGATCGACTCGTTTAAAAAATAAACATATAAGAGAGGGGACGGTGTTACTACCTTGGTTGATCTAAAAGATCGACGCTTTGACCGTCCGGTAGGTTTAGATGTAAGCGAGCCATCCACAGGTCCGGCCTCTACCAGTAATCCACACGAGCACCTCACCGGTATCCCCCCAAGGATTGGTACTAGAAAAACTCGACTGCTAGGTCGACCTTTTCTCTCTCTCAAAAACTCACAAGAAGCTCTCTTTTATTTTTCACAAGAATTCTAAACTCTTGGAATAATGATGATACAAAAGAGCTAGCCAACCCCTTTCTTATATAGGGTGTGTGGCGCCACTTATCAATCACAATCTGATTGGGAGAAGTTTCCTAGTACATTGAGGAGAAAGAAAATCTTTTCCTAATAAAATAAGGAAAATATATTTGATTGGTTTATCTCATTAATATTCAATATCTTATATTAAATATTTCCAAGATATATATTGACACTATCTTATATTGAATATATCTTATTATATTACCATAAATCAAAATTTACACATGTGTGCAAATTTATATATGTATATTAATATCTAATATTAACACATAATATAATACAAAGATTGACCAACTTGCATATTCACGTGTATCAACATATACACATAAATGTGCGCATATATCAATATATATTTTTTCAATTAGTCAACATGATTAATATAATACTATGATTAATTAATTTACAAAATACATGTGTATCATATATACATATTTTCGACTTACATAACTAATATATGTATATTTAATTAATCAACATAATTAATATCTTGTATTATATTTATTCATAATAAATAAATACCACCATATTAATTTAGGGTTAATTACTTAAAAGTATAGTTTTTTATACTTATTAGCCTCATAAGGACATAAAGGAATCTGTTGGACTTATAAGGACATAATATATCTACATGTACCAAAATACCCCTAATCTAATAAAATAAGCGAAACACACGGCATTAATGTTCTTACCATTCTATATCAGACATATAATAGCGGCCACCCCTCGTTCTCTCCACCTCCACTCGAGAAAGACTGTCAATTGCTACCCCAAATTCCTTTTCTCTTCCACAAATTACACCTAATCATCACCGCTCTTCATTTCATCTTCCTAGTCTAAAAACCCACACGATTTCGGAGCATTTCTGGGGCGAATTTTCAAGTTTTTCCAAGCTTTTTCCGGCAACCCTATTTCGGCGAGCAACTCAGCTACATAGTTGCAATGGCAGCTTTTTAATTCTAGTGAAATTCAAGAAGAAATCTTGAACGAATGCTCATTAATTTCAGGAATAAAGAGAAAGTGGAGAAGTTAATTGACGATTTAATCTCTTCATTTCATCTTCCTAGTCTAAAAACCCACACGATTTCGGAGCATTTCTGGGGCGAATTTTGAAGTTTTTCCAAGCTTTTTCCGGCAACCCTATTTCGGCGAGCAACTCAGCTACACAGTTGCAATGGCAGCTTTTTAATTCTAGTGAAATTCAAGAAGAAATCTTGAACGAATGCTCATTAATTTCAGGAATAAAGAGAAAGTGGAGAAGTTGAAGATGAAGAAATGACTATATGAATTTCGTTGTTGTTGCCCGTTTTATCCCCTTGTTTGTCTACTGAATCAGTTAGGAAACTTTCTGATTCGGTGTTCGTTCTTCTGTGTACTTGGCTGTGCTATATTGATTCTGATACACATCTTGCCTTGTACTATTTGCTATGATTGCTGAATCCTGCACACACTCTGATCCCATTGTAATGCACTTAATCCTTGCTAAACTTATCTGTGTATTTAATATTTTTTTGTCTGATCTGCTGCACTCATTACTGATGAGCCTCATATTTGATGTTAACTGCTGCCTATGCACAATATGCACTTTCTGTGCATCCATACTTGTTGAAGTTGTAAAATGTGCATCTGTTGTGTACCATGCACTTCCTGCACCTGCTAAGTGTTTGCTGGACTTTGGCTGGCTTGAAATCGCTTCTTAGGCTGTGCTGCTTTTGTACCTTAGTAAATCTTTAGAGCATAACTGCTGAACTTTTGATGCAACTGTTGTAGTGCTGAATATTTTGTAATAAACTTAGTTTTGTTACTTTGTGGTCTGCTGTTCCAGTTTGTACTCAGTATAGTTTTAACCTTTGGTTTTAACTATCACCTCTAAGAATCAAATTGAGTCTTGATTTGATATATTTTTTTTGAGTCTTTTCACGCTTTATTCATGGGTATTTTTTGCGCAATATTACAGTTTCACATTACTACTATGGAATTTTTGTCTTCATGTTTACTGTAGAATTTTGTGTAAATATTTGATGAAATTTCCGGTGGATTTTCTTCATTGCATAAATCGATATAATAAGACATCACTGCATGATGTCACTGTATAACTCGATATAATACGATGTCACTGCATGATGTCACTGCATGACGTCACTGCATAAATCGATATAATAAGACGCCACTGCATGAATCGATACAATAAGACGTCGCTGCATAAATCGATGCCATAAAACATCACTGCATAAATAGATATAATAAGACGTCATTGTAAGACGTCACTGCATAAATCGATACCATAAGACGTCACGACATAAATTGATACATTCTGATGTCACTGCATAAATCGATACAATATGACGTCACTTCATCGTGGTGTCTCTGTAATGCGGCGTCTCTAAATCACAGTGTCTCTGCATCAGGGGTGGTCACTGCATCGCGGTGTCTCTGCATCGCGGTGTCACTTCATTGCGGTGTCACTGCATCTCAGTGTCACTTCATCGCGGTGTCTCTGCATCGTGATGGTCATCGCATCGGGCGTCACGGTGCATTAGGATGGTCATTGCATCGCGGTGGTCAATGCATCGGGGTGGTCAATACGTCGTGGTGGTCATTGAATCACGGTGGTCAATGTATCGGGGGTGGTCATTTTATCGCGATGGTCAATACATCGGTTTTTTATAATTTAAATTAAAAAAAACATGTACAGCGCCATAAAAAATTAAAAAAAAAACCTGTACAGCGCCATAAAAATAAAATATAAAAATAAAAATACAAAAATACAAAAAAAAACTGAACAATGCCTTTTTTTTATAAAAAATAATTAAAAAAAAACATTACCAATGCGCCAGTTTTTTTATTTCCTTTTTATTTTGTTTTTTCTTCATTAAGGGTATTTGAGTCTATCTATCTAATTTGTGTCCTTATAAGTCCAACAGATTCCTTTTTGTCCTTATAAGTCCAATAAGTCCGTTTTGTGTACTTTTGGGTCTTTGGCCCATTGATTTATCACTATAACATTTTATAGTCGAGATAAACTTTCCTTATTTGGTTATCGCTATAACCGCATTTTAATCCGGCTAGATGTTCTTATGTGTGTGACCCGATAGGCTTCTGAATATGTTGGCCGTCGACATAAGGCGCAATTACGAAAATGTCCTTCAAATCTAACGATCACGGATAGCGTCTAGCAACACGTCCATGACCCCCAATCATCGGAAGAGTCATTACGCAATGATTACTACCTTTCATGTGCTCGGTTAGCGTGTAAATAGAATCCTATCGCCATAGTAATACCCATATGATCGTATCCAATATTCTGGATATCAAGATCTCTCGGAATAACTCATTTACTCCCACTTTGCAAAGATTCACGAGAACTAGACATTCCTTATGGGAAGGCCCTTTGATATTCACTCCTACTCATAGGGTACGCGATTCCCAGATGACCTAACATGTATACTCCGCATTCTTCAGTATCACACCCAATCACTACAGCATGATCGCCTATGGCTAGGGGAAACCTCAATAGTGTCATAGCATGACAATCCACACCGTAATGCCATGTAGACTCCGGTCCTAAGGATAATTACACAACCGTCATATAGTGTGACACTTAACCGTGTAATTGGGTCAGTCTAACGTACGCATTCTCTAATACACGTCCATGTACAGTCCAAGTGTCACTACACTTCGATAGACGAGATCTATCCCTGCCCTTAAAGACAGAAGACATCTAATACATGCTAGTCTGTTCGTACTATCAACGCCTTGTTCAACAGTATATCAGCATGGAGACAATTAAGTATCAAACTTATTAAAGTGATTAGAGATCTCATCAACCATAATCACCTATCAGGGTTTCTCTATCACGGTTTAATACTAAGTATGTTATCATATAACAATTCATAATTGGTTCTTTAAAAGAACAAATTTATGAAAATAGAAAAGCCATTTATTATATATGTATAATCATAAAAAAATAGTAGAAATGTTCCAACCCGGTCGGATCCTGTCCAACCCGATTGGGTTTAGGACACTATTTCAACAATCTTCCACTTGGCCTAAAACCAATCACTCGTACACACAAGACCAAGTTGAAATACAAGAATCTCATGCAATACTCGCATCCAGCCCTAGCCGTGAACGGATCGCTATCCGTGAGGACTCAGACAATCTTCATACCATTCTCCAAATGACCAAGTCAAAAGGAACCACCTCAACACACATGAATCTTTGACGAGACCCTGGTCCTTCCTTCAAGAAATGAATCCACTACTATATCAGTTATATAGAAAATGTGGAAGAACCGTACAAGGTTTAGGAATGAACCTTCTAGATCCATGTACTGCTACCGCTGTGCCTCCAAGGAAATACTATGTTTTGGCTCAGTTGTAGAATTTACTGTGATCTCTAGCTAAGAACATTTCCAGCTCACTGTAATCAAGGTGACTGCAAACCCAGACTGTAGCTCCTACTCGCCTTCGTAAGACTCGGGATACACGCATGTATATCTATATTTATCCGATTCCAAGTTTCGATACACTAGGAAACCATTCTTAACTTGTTTAAGGATATTCTTGACATTCACCCGATTTACTTTCATACTTGCTCATGACTCTTCATGGACTATGAACATCTGGCATTACTTTTATGATGGTTCCTATCGCAGTAGCAAAGGAAACCTTCCATAAGCATCATCTTTCACCTTATCCATAGGACTTACGTCCTAACATAGATAGATCTTGAGAACACCGGCTAGCAGTATCTCACGAACTATGCTAAACACTTTTAGCATCACATCTATATAGATAAACTATTAACTGACAGTAGTTAAATCTCTCACTATAGATTCTTATTTCTAAAAATAAGAACTGCTAAACCACGTGCTTTCGTAAAGACCTTGAACCACCAAACATTAGTTGATTGTGACCTGGGGTGATAATTCCCGAGAGAGATAGCCAATCCTTTACTCAAAATCGTAACACACTCCCACTATCCCTCTTGCACATTAGGCATATCCCTTCTTTTGACTAAATCACACTCCTTTGATTATCAAACAAAGAAATTGTCTAGAGAAACTTTTTTGAGTCCATAAATGGATCTTATAGGCCCGCATATCATGTTATCATCTATGAACATGAGGTGTTTGCCCAACATCTTCAACACTACCATATAGCCATAATACGAAGTTATAATAAGCATAGTCTAAATAGAACTGGCTCAACTGGCAGCATAAAGGTAATTACAAGGATTACACCCTGTACCCTTCAGCCGTCACTATAGCCTTATGGTAATCATATTACTATCCATGTCAGACTTTCAGGGACATTCCCTCTAGGTAAGATAGACTAGGTTCACAACCTGGTTGTCACTGATGGAATCTAATTCAGTTATTATGGCTCTTAGCCATATCTCTCAATCTTGCCTTTCAAACATTCCTTCATAGGTCGTGATAAATTCATTCTACATAATGAACATACCAACAGTCTTTTCAGGCTTGAGGTTATCCACAGACTTATATAACATTTGTGTGCACTGTGCAGTGTTCTACACCTCATCACTATGTGGCATCTGCTCATGTTTCTTTGGTTGAATCTCTCCTTGTGGCTCTCATACTCTTTTGAGATCTCACTTACTCCCACTATCTCTTTTGGATGAAATACTTTCTTTAGAAGACAGCATGTTTGGAGACAAACATTTTGTTCTGCGGGAAAGTAGACAATATCTAGCATACTTTCCAAGATATTCCACAAAGTTGCATATGTTGTACTAGGCTTCAAGCCTTTCTGACTTTGCCTATGACAACTTCAAATCATCGGTTAAGATAGATTCGACATTATCCCCTTCCATATCGAATATGGAATTTATTCAACCTTATTCTTTGGAACTCGGTTAAGTATGTGTTGTGATTAAGGGCACTATCCCGAAATGGGTAAGGGATTCTTTGCATGGATTACGTCACAACTTTATCGTATAAAGAGTCACTTACATTTCGGAACCGCAATCCGATCGCGCATCTTAAAATGATATCCTTTTAGGGAGAATCTGATTCCTTTTCAGATGACTTCTGAAACACCCTTCAGTTATTAATTGCTTCAATGCAATTGAAGATTAATTGCTAAGTTTCATTTATCACATATTCGTACTAGCTTAAACTTTTCGGGCTTTCATAATTGTCGTACTTCAATAAGTACATTCAACTATTTCTAAAATAGTCCAAGAGAGAGATAAACAATTATTTATGGTATAAATTGTCATAAGCCAACAAACATCAATATGTTTAGGCTCTAGTCAATCTTCTAGATTTTATAACCATTTTCATAAAATGGTATTTTAGTCCTCTTTGGATAACATACGTATAACCCACATGATTCATAATCATATGGTTCATACATCATCAAAATGACATTTGATTACACGTTTCCCTTCCACGGAGACTATGTCTAGAACAACCATAAAATCAAGGATAACAGCCATATAATTTTGTTGAGATTTCATCACTAATATCGACTATATAGTGACAATAATCTAGCATGTTTGATTCAGTGACTGTTCAACCTTATCGGAATAACATTTATTCCTTACAATTGAATTTGTTCATTAAATCCTAACGGATAACTGAAAATATGTTCTTCATAAGAACCGGAACATAATAACATTTATTTAGTTCCATTATCAGTTTACTTGATTCAGAATATGGTAAGTGTTACAACATTTGCTTCACCTTCCAAATCTGTATTTAATCTTTCTAATTTAATCACACTTGTAGGATATCATATATCCGAGAGTTGACTTGAGTTTAGATAGATTTATCCGAATGTGCTTTCCTGAAATAGAGACTTCAATAAGTTCTCTTATTTAAGCACATGCCCTAACTTTCAATTTTAATCCTTCAAGCTCTTGTAAATATTTCTTAATTTAGTCTTCATAAGACTTAAGAAAAATTACAAGAATTGTGTCTTCAATTTTCTTTCATAAAGAAAATCCAACGTTTGTTAAATAGTCTATTTAACCTTTTTGAATCATATTCAAAACATGAACTATTTAATTTACTTTCAAGCAATGATTAAATAATTAAGTCAACACTTAAATCTTACAATTTTGAAAACAATCTTTCCAAAATTCAACGTGGTCATCCTTATCCAATCCATCTAATGTTTGAATAATCATCATCGTATGACGGAGTGACCCATTCGATATCGTTATGTCCAATATGTGAGCTTCCGTTAATAATTAAAGTCTTAGAGGACTCCATCAAATATGTAGCCTCCTTGTCTTCAACTAAGAAAACAGCTCGTGTCATTGCTTATTTTAAAAGGATTTATATTACTTAACCAACTTGAGAACTTTTCTCAAAAGGTAACAGTCATTTAATTTTGGTTTTTAACTATCGAGAATACAAAACATAAATATAATTTGCTAAAACTACAACATAAAATAAAGATAAAAAAGTGTTGTTGTTTATACATGCAAAATCAAATATGGTCTTTGGGATTATGATTTTCTCCCACTAGTCAACAACTCCCAATTGACTTTCAAGAATTTTCCAAAATTCTTTAGTGGCTGGAATCCTATCTAGTTGACTCGATCCCCGACGTGGGCCGATCGACCGGGTCAATTTCGACGGGTAGGTACTTCTTATCAATCGCGTCCAACGCGACTTCCAGTGGTTTGACTAGTCAACTCTTTGACAATTCACATCGTCTATGTGATAGTCAACCTCATTTCTTTAAAACCATACGGTCCTGACGTGGGCCATTCACCGTAAGATTCTTAGTCGAGTCGTACCCCAAGTATTCATGAGATCTCATAATGATCATATCTCGATAATGATGATATACCCGAGGTAGGTCAACTCCCGACGTGGGCCGATCAGTTGGATCCGAACAAGGGCTCTTCACCATCACTATAATAGTGGGAGACATATTATAACTCGATTTTTGTCGTGGGAGTAATTTTATATTAATTCACTTAATTAATTTTATATTTAATTAGGGTCTCATCTCTTACGTGCATATTTCTACAATATCGTATAAAGTAAAACATTCACAACATTCCGTGCACAAAATTAACCGGTATGATCATGGACTTTTCCTAAGTGTGGTTACGAATACAAACTCACGAAACCGCACGTCACAAACTAAGGGTAGCTGCAACCGCCAATGGATCTTTAATGCGCCATTCTCCAATGGAATCCTTATTATTCTTTCTTTGGTCTCCATCTCGTCTTCAATTTATTTTAAAAAAATCTATCTAATAAATTTTACACAAGCCGCACACGGGGGGAGCTTGTGGGAGTGGGATAATGCAGAAATTAAACTAGGTCACGTTCTTCATAACGGCGTAGGACAACAATGAAAACCAACAAAAAATAAATCATTCACATCTATCATATTGGTTGAGTCCATTATGAATCGGGGTCCATATAATCATATTATATCTACTATCTAATCCATACAATCAATATCTTATGAAAAAGATAAAATTTAAATTTTAACCACTTGCGGCTTATAGCATCCAATCAATTAATTAATTAACGATTAATAATTATAGTTCAATCGAAATAATATTAACCATTAATAATAAATCGATTTTAATTTTAATTTTTCTAATTTAAAACTATTAAAATTGAGTGGGTCTCTTTTGTTTCTTTCCTTTTGATTCTTAATCAAAAGGATGCATTTGGTTTGGTCCAAACCAAATTTAAAGGCATCTTGGGCCCTTTCCAAAAATCCAGATTGTGACTTGAAGTCATCCTTGTCAATTTGAAAACTGGTATATGTGTAACCTCGTAATACTAAATCATCGTTCTCGAAAACCAGGAACATATCCCTAGTACGTCTCATGTACTTGAGAATATTCTTGACTGCAACTCAGTGACCATCACTTGGATTGGACTGGTACCTACTAGTCGTACTAAGAGGGTACGAGACATCTGGTCTCGTGCACAATATGGCGTACATGATGGATCCAATAGCCGAAGTGTAAGGGACATTACTCATTTTCTCCCTTTCCTCCTCTGTCTTAGGACTCATTCCTTTCGACAGGTAGACCCCATGTGACATGGGGAGCAATCCTCTTTTGGACTGCTCCATGCTGAATCTCTTCAACATCTTGTCTATATAGGTGGATTGCGACTGACCGAGCAACCATAGATATATCTCTATAGATCATGATTCCTAGAATATAGGCTGCTTCACCCAAGCCCTTCATTGAGAAGTTCTTGGATAACCAAGCTTTGACTGACTGTAACATACGCACATCATTCCCTACGAGCAATATGTCGTCGACATAAAGCACTAAGAACACAATGACGCTCCCACTAACCTTCTTGTAAGCACAGGGCTTATCTTCATTCTTGATGAAATCAAACTGTTTGATTATCTCATCAAAGTGAAGATTCCAACTCCGAGAAGCTTGCTTTAATCCATAAATGGATCTTTGCAGTTTACACACAATCTTGTCGTCATTGGTTGTGAAACCCTCAGGCTGTGTCATATACACCTCCTCAGACAGGTTCCCGTTAAGGAAAGCAATTTTCACATCCATCTGCCAGATTTCGTAATCATGGTATGCTGCAATAGCAAGCAAAATTCTAATGGATTTTAACATGGCAACAGGCGAAAAGGTTTCGTCATATTCAACTCATTGTCTTTGCTTATAACATTTTGCCACTAACCTAGCTTTGTAGGTAGTCACGTTACCATCCATGTCGGTCTTTCTTTTAAAGACCCATTTGCGCCCTATAGGAACTATTACTTCAGGTCGATCAACTAAGTTACAAACTTGGTTGTCTTTCATGGATTCCATTTCAGAATTCATGGCTTCTAGCCATTTCTCTTTGTCATGCTTCCTCATAAGTTCTAGGGCCTCATCTTCCATGAGATACATGCCAGTATACCTTTCGGGTTCACGGCGTTCCCTGGTGGATCTTTGAGGTGCTAGTGTGTCCACGGTAGAGATTAACGTCACATCATTGTGTGGCGTTTCCTATACTTCCATCAACGGAGTGTTATCCATAAGTGGTTCTTAAATTTCTTCAAGATCAATCCCACTGACCCGATTCAGAATAAAATCTTTCTCCAGAAAATGGCTAGTCCTGGTAACAAACACCTTTTGTTCCTCAGGATGGTAAAATTGGTACTCTTTGGTTTCCCTAGGATAACCCACAAACAGACATTTGTTAGATCTAGGTTCCATTTTGTCAGGCATGGTCCATTTCACATAAACGGGACATCCCCAAGGTTTCATGTAACCAAGTGTTGGTCTCTTCCCTTTGAACACTTCATAGGGAGTGGACTCAACCGTCTTTGATGGAACTCAGTTCAGTGTATAGGATGCTGTTTCTAGAGCATACCCCCAAAATGATTTTGGGAGAACTGCGTAGCTCATCATGGATCGTACCATGTCTAACAAGGTACGGTTCCTCTTTTCAGACACACCATTAATTTGAGGTATTCCAGGAGGGGTCCATTCAGGCATAATCCCATTCTCCTTTAAGTAGTCTTGAAACTCTCCATCTAGGTACTCTCCACCTCGATCAGATCGAAGTGTCTTGATTTCTTTACCTAGTTGTTTCTCAACCTCACTTCTTTGAAATTTTCAAAGGCCTCAGACTTATACTTCATTAAGTATACATAACCATAACGTGAATAGTCATCAGTGAAGGTGATAAAATAAGAGTATCCTCCTTTGGCTTGAATTGACATCGGGCCGCACACATCAGTATGTATGAGCTCAAGTAATTCATTGGATCTTATCCCTTTGCCACTAAAATGTGACTTTGTCATCTTGCCAAGTAAACAAGCTTCGCATGTATCAAACGATTCCTAATCGAAGTGATCCAATAATCCATCTTTATGGAGTTTGGAAATGCGATTCTTGTTTATATGGCCAAGTCTACAATGCCATAAGTAGGATTCATTCAAGTCATCCATTTTGGCTTTCTTGTTGTTTATTAAGAACGTCAACATTCATATCTAATATGTAGAGACCATTGCTAAGCATGCCAGTACCATAAAAAATTCCATCACGTGAAAAATAACAACATTTATTCTTGAACGTAAAAGAAAATCCTTCAACATCAAATGTAGAAATAGAAATAATGCTCTTCGTAAGAGCAGGAACAAATAATAGTTATTAAGCTCTAGTACTAGCCTACTGGGCAACGAAAGAAAATAAACTCCTACGGCCAGTGCAGCAACACTTGCTCCATTCCCAACGCGTAGGTCCACCTCTTCTTTCCTCAGTTATTAGTTCTTCTTAGTGCCTTCATATTCATACAAATATGAGAACCACAACCAGTATCTAATACCCAGTGGTTAGACTTAGAAGAAGTAATATTGATCTCAATCATAAACATACCTGAAGTCAAAGCATCAGAATGCTTCTTCTTGGTACTCAAGAAGCCTTTGCAGTTTCTCCTCCAATGTCCGGTCTCACCGCAATGGAAGCAAGCATCCTTGGATTTATCTTTAGCTATCTTAGGTGTTGGCTTAGGTGCAGCCTTCGCCTTCTTGGACTTCTTTGGGCTTAGCTTTGCCCTTTCTTGAAGTGACCAGCAACACTTGCTTTCCCTTCCCCACAGTGCCATCACTAGTTTTCAACATGTTCAATAACTCCACAAGGGAGCAATCTATCATGTTCATGTAATAATTCATCACGAACTGCGAGTATGAATCCGGTAGAGATTGCAGAATCAAGTCAATACTCAACTCTCGTTCAAACATATGGCCAAGCTTCCCAAGCCTCTCTATGTACCCGATCATTTTAAGCACGTGTGACCCCACAGCAGTTCCGGATGCCATCTTACAACCGAATAGGGCCTTCGAGACCTCGTACCTCTCACTGCGAGACTGAGAAGTATAGAGTTCCTTTAGGTGAACCATGATTGAGTAGGCCTCCATGGACTCATGCTGTTTCTGCAGTTCAGGTGTCGTAGAAACAAGCATAATACATGTAGCATCAGTACTGTCAGAACAGTGATTGTTGTACTTCTCGACAGCATCTGCAGCCAAGCCCTCTACCGGCTTTTCCGGTAGGGCTTCGTCCAAGACATAGCCAATCTTCTCCCGCCACAAAACAATTTTGAGGTTTCTTTCCCAGTCCAGAAAGTTGGTTTCGTCAAGCTTATTGTCGATGATAAAACGAAGGTTCAATTTGTTTGACATTTTCTACAACAGTAAATAAAGATATAATAAGTAAAAGTTCATGTATACAAAACCCTAAAATTGCAATTAAAATTTTTATTAGGTTTTGCTCCCACTAGCCAACTATTCCCAATTGGATTTCAAGAATTCAATTAATTCTTTAATGGCTGGGATCCAATCTAGTTGCCTCAATCCCCGACGGTGGTCGATCAATTTTGCCAATTCTGAGAGGTAGGTACTCCTACCAGTCGCATCATATGCGACTCCTAGTGGTTGACTAGTCAACTCTTTGACAGTTCGCATCTCTTTGTGGTAGTCAACCCCTTATCTCTAAAGTCAGACGGCCCTGACGGTGGCCAATCACCGAAAGACTTTAGTCGATTCTTAACCCAATATTCATGGGATCTCGTGCGATCATATCTCAATAACGATGATATACCCGAGGTAGGTCAACTCCCGATGGTGGTCGATCAGTTGGATCCGAACACAGACTCTTCACCATCGTTATAATATTGGGAGACAATTTTGGCTCGATTTTGGGTGTGGGAATAATTTTAAATTAATTCTCTTAATTAATTTCATTTAATTATGGTCTCATCTACTATGTGCATATTACTACGATATCTTATAAAGTAAAACATACACAACATTCCGTGCACAAAATACCCGTATGATCATGGACTTTTCCTAGGTGCGGTTTCGAATACAAACTGACGAAACCGCGGGTCACAATCTATGGATAGCTGCAACCGCCAATAGGATATTTATTGTTGTACGCATGGTCCTTTATCTCTCTTTGGTCTTCATCTTCTTGCTCCATTCTTGTTACATAATAATCTATCTAATAAATAATTACGCCTGCCGCACACGGGGGAGCTAACGGGAATGGGATAAATGTAAAAAGTAAACTAGGTCACGTTCTTTATAACGGCCTAGGACAATTTTGAAAAACCAACATAAAGAAAACATTCCCATCTATCCTATTGGTCGAGTCCATGATCAATCGGGTCCATATAATCACATATCTACACATCTAATCCATACAATTATATCATATGAAAAAGATCAAATTATAATTTTTAACTACTTATGCGTCTTATTTTATCACATCAAATAATTAATCAACTTTTAATTACTTAAATGACCTAATCGAAAATAAAATTAAATTTTAATTTTTAATCGATTCTAATTTCAATTTTATTAATTTGGAACTATTCAAAATTAAAATCAAAATTAAAAGGACTGGCCACTTTTCAAAATCAAAATTAAAATTAACTTTTCATTTTAAATCCGCCTTTGGTTTCCTAAACCAAAATTAAAATTAAATTTTAATTTTAAATCCGCCTATGGTTTCCTAAACCGAAAGGCATCATACTAAACCAAATTTGGTTTAGGTCTAGCCACTTTTAAAAATCAAAATTTTGAAAGTGGCCTAGGCCTAGGCTTTTTCCAAATCAAATATTTGAAATAGGGCCTAGGCCTATTCCAAACAAAATTTGGAAAGACTGGTATTTTGGTTAATATGTCACTATGGTTTCCCAATGGCCCAAACTATTGGTTGACCATATGACACAACTAAACAAAAGAGATATCAATGCACAATAAATATCACAAAAACGAAAACAGATCGATCTCCCCTTTTGGAAGAGAGCAGCGGACGACGGCAGCCCTAGAGCCGCCGCCGTGGATGAGTGGGGCCGCCGCCAGCCGGCCTAGCCCCCAATCGATGCCTTTTTTTAAGCATTTTGTGAATCTAGATCTTGCATCTATCAATTAATTACTACGCAATTAAATTGTGCTTATTGCTTAAACTCGAAGTCTGGCTTTGATACCACTGTTAGGACATCACTAGTTTAACGCAGCGGAATTTAAATTTTGATTTCCTTTTCTAAATTGTCTTCGTTTAATGCAATAAACACGTTAAGTAGTTTGACGGAATATACCTTGGATGATCTATAAGATCGTCGATTTGAACGTCAACTGAGAGTAGTCTTGTGCGCTTGTTAGGTGTAGTGCCCGAAAGACAATTTATGTAATTGTTTTTGACAGGATTTATAATTCATCTTAATATTTGCATTTATGCTTATATTAATACACTGCTGAAAACCCGAAGTATATCGGTATGTAATCACATAACTCAGTGTATGACATACACACGAGGATTGAGTTAGTGATGATATGCTTAAAACTAGTTAGTCCATGGTGATTTAATCAGAGTATGGGTCTTGTGATTAATATACCAATAATGCGCCCAGAACACTTTACGGTGTGACCGACTCATCCGGACCGTCGGTATAGAGAACCTAGTGGGGAATTTATATATGATGTCTATCATATAGGACTGGACCGATTTGATTTGAGTTCTCTATATAATTCCGTGATCGAGAAATCTTATCGAATCACAAGATGATCATATATGGATTAATCTCAATCCTGATGTGATCACAGTCTACTGTTTAGTTCAAAGTAGGGTTTGATGTGTTAGTTAAGGATCACTTGGATACATATGATCTGAACACTTCTCGTTGGCTCTATTCTGGAATGAGTGAGTAGTCTGTGACTTCACAGATATAGAATATATTCCTTCCTGCGGGAAGTAGACAGACAGTTCCCTTATTTGTTAATCCTAGAAACTGATCGATGGGCCCAGTTCATATTATATTAGTTATGAACTAATTGATCAGTAGGGGTTAATGGTAAATAAGGATAGGGTTTACGGAAATATCCCGAATCAAAACGAACAGTCTATGGAGGATTTATCCTTTTGTAATGATTATATCAATGGACGCTTTTACTCAATGATTAGAGTGTAAGGATATATCTATAATCGATAGAGTTCAGTTTCAGGTTTATGGTGGCGTAATCCCAGAATTAATATATTGAATAAGAATTGTTTTGTTCGATGAATAATTTTATTTAATTTATTGTAGCTATTGGTTATAGGTCCATGGTCCCCGATGTGGCTCCTAACATGCATATGTTTCTTGACGTTAGGCCTCAATGATAATTAAGTAGTTGACTATTTAATTGATGTGCGAATAATTATTTAGTGGGCTAAATAATTAAATACATGGAAAAGACATTTTTCGTGGACTCGTCCCATTATGTGAAATTTCGTGTGCTAGCCTTATTTGACTGAGGCATGGCGTGTTGTGACATGTTGTAATTAGAGAGAAATTAGTTTTCTTGGATAATTACATGTCATGTGATTAATTGTTTATTTGTTTAAAATTAATCGGGAGATATTAGATATTATCTATTATATATATCTAAATTAGTTTTAGAATATATTAGATTTATCTTATATTTAATAAATGATTATTATGATTGATTATTTAATTAATTATTAAATCCTTGGAGGACAAGGATTTCTCTCCTATAAAAAGAGAGTTCTCCTAAGCCTTTTATTAAGACACAATAATACGCATACATACACACAAAATAAGCTTGGAATTTTCGGCCAAGCTTAGGGTTTAGAGTTGGGAAAATCTTCGGGATTTTCCGGGTAGCATATCGAGGAGGTCAAGCATCAAGGATCAACATCCCCCGGTTGTTGCTTGGAGATACACATCGGAAGACTGTGGCATCTCAACGATTTGGATCTCGGCTTCTCAATCTTTGGATCTAATCTTTTGATTGGTAAGTAAATCTAACATTCTCGTAGTTTAGATCTATTTATTTTATATGCTTTAATTCATATTGATCGTGATCCTTTTTATTCCGCTGCGTAATCGGGCGGATCTAGATCCGTCCGGCGATATTACATCCAACAAGTGGTATCAAAGCCTCCGATCTATAAATTAAAGTATATAATTGATAGATCTAGAAGTGGAAATTGCATGTTTAGATTGCGTTGTTTTTATCGT
Source organism: Gentiana macrophylla (assembly GCA_026214975.1). Lineage (NCBI taxonomy): Eukaryota > Viridiplantae > Streptophyta > Magnoliopsida > Gentianales > Gentianaceae > Gentiana > Gentiana macrophylla. Next base: position 57,804,029 of record CM047814.1, read on the forward strand.
TTTTTAAAAATTCGAAAATCATGATGATGAATGCTTTGATATGTTATGGTTGAAGAGACGGATTCGGGTTGGTACTGTTTACTCGTTAGATCTATTGTCAACTCATATCTCGTTTATATGAGTATAGGAAATTTTGTAATTTTAGTTTCCTAGAAGTAGATCTGTTTTGTTGCTGTTCGGTTTTTTATTTATTCCTGGAGATTGAGCCGTTGAAACAACAATCCCTCCAGTTAGAATGAAGAATAAAAGTTGGTGATCAAATCCTCAAAATTTGGTTTCGATCGGTGTCCGTCTCGATATCAGATCGCTGGAATAAAGTTACTGCTGTAAAAGAAAATCAAAGCAGCGGTAAAAACCCTAGCTGTGAGTTCGTCAAAACCTGGAAGAGTTTCGAACGTTGAAACAAAGATCCGACCGTTCAGATTGACCAACATGGAGTTATGAACAAGCCCTAAAAATATCAGGTTGATCGGAGTTTGTCTCGATGCCCGATCGGCTCCGGGAAGACACTGCTGCGCCGTAGTTATAAACAGATGCAGCAGTTGGATCGGCGGCTTGCTGGGATCAATTGGTCCTTCAAAACTCGGATCCATCCGTCCATATTCAAGTACGAGGAGTGAAGAACAGGTCCATAAAGTTTCGTGACGATCAAAGTTCGTTTAGATGTCCGATCATCGATAAAACACAGCAGCATCAGATTAGAAAATAGTAAACCCTAGTTAGGGTTTGTTTATTTTTTTTAATAGTTTAGATACGGGGGTACCAACGATCCATCTCGGTGTTTATTTTCCGTAATTGCGTGTATGATCGTATTTATTTGTATAACCGGAAAATTGTCATGACATGCATCATATCATGAATTCCACTCCATATGCATATATGTAGCTATTTAATTCTGGATAATTAATTAGGTATGTATTCAACTCGGTTAATTAGTTTAATTTTTTAATTAATTGTTGTGGGAATTAATTAATTAGAAACTAATTAATTAGGCATGTATTGCGGGTTTGTTCCGTAGTGTCTACGGGAAAGTTTGACAATTTAAGAAATCAGAAAATCATGATACATGGGTTTGGAAATGGTCTAACCATGGTTGGGTAAGTTCAACTGAGCTACGGCTCGATCGACTCACCCTCCACGTGTGACGTTTGCACGGGGGTTCAGCAAGACTTAGCATATCCGACAAGCCTTTACGGCTAAACGGGGCTTCTCCTAGCCGGATCCGACCGACAGTCACATACGTTCCAACGAATAAGACGGGTAGGCTTGCCTATATTACCGACATGATTCGGGTACATGATTGTTATTTCTTAAAATATTGTCAAGTCCAAAACCGCGATTAGTGAACCTACCACTTTTTCAAAAAATTGAGTGGGAGCGGGGAAGGCGACAGCTGACCCCACGGCCTCTACTATAGATGCAAGCAAGTGAGAGAATGGTGCGCGCTCGTGCGCTTTGATTTCGCCCCCTTCGGATGGTGTTCACCGCTATCAAAATTCAAGGCTTGGTCTCCGAAAGGATAGGATCTTGAGGACTCGCGGGTCATCGACACGCCTACGTAGGCATACTCGGGCGCACTTAAAGGTGCGATATAGTAGGTCACACTCATCAGGATATTTTAGGAAATATCTTGGCTGAAAAAAGAAGGTAATCGACGAGTAAAATATGAGATGTACGATTCCCATGAGATGTTTGATTCTCAAAGTTTAATCATCGAGAGAGATTGTCTCAGTTTAACCGTCATCGTGCTGATACCGACCCCCTAGGCGGCGGTACGATGCGAGGTTAAATCCTTGGAATGGTAGGATAGACTTTTACAGTTTATAATTCCTAAAATTTATCTAGTCGTGTATGTATGTATTTTTTCTGTCAATTTTATTTACAACTATCATCTCTTGGAATGGTAGGATAGACTTTCACTGCTGTCACTCATGTTGAACGAGAGACGCACTTAGTTGAAAGATGATGTAGGACTATATGAAATTCTATTAGTGAATTTTAATTGTGTGAGTAATCACACAAGAAATTTCTAATTGAAAAATTGGAAAATCATAAATAAAGTGTTGCTAGTTAGACGGTATTTGGAACCGATAAACTAGTGGGAGCTTTATTCTTATGATTTGTAGTTTTTCTGAATCATTAGAAATGTGTAAAGAGATCGCACAATGCTTTTTCCATTCCTGGAAAAACATGAACAAAGCATTACTAGTTAGACGGTATTTGGAACCGATAAACTAGTGGGAGCTTAGTTCTGGTGATTTTCTAATCTTTGAAAAATCAAAAATAAAGCATTGCTAGTTAGACGGTTGATGTAAGTCAACCTGATGATATAATTTCCGATGATTCACCCCTTTTTCTGGTGCAATTAACGATATGTTGACATCAACTTGAGCAATTTGAATGATGATTGGGACCATATTTTGTGTAAATAGAATTTTCAGAAAAACCATGTTTCAAGCTATATTATATTAGTATTAGCAGAATTTTTTATCAGATTTACACGTGGTATCTTTGTGTCTATTTTGCAGCACAGATATCACGGTGGGGAGTGTGGATTATGACCTCAGGGTGGCTTTTGATTCTTTTGTGATGATTTTGTGCTGTGGCGAAGATTTCAGCCCACGAGAATTATTGATACACATTAGAGGGTTCAATCCAAGCGAAGTGGATAAACCATGATTATGTGATTTCAGATACAAATGACTCGAACCATGTCACATTGACCTGAGTCAAGGAATAGTTGAGCATTTAATGCAAATGTCATTCAGCCAACTACCACATATTGGACGTGACCTACGCCAAGAAGCTATGAGCCGCGCCAGTAGTGCATTTTGATCTTGACCTACGCCAAGATGGATTGACCTGAGTCAATATGGCACAGTCATCAAATAATTAATCCCTTTTATTCTTCCAAACAGAGAATTATCAAAAATACACTTCATCTTCTTCAGCTTTTCTATCTTGAAGGCAAAACCCCACCCCAAGGCTCTTATAGCCGAATTTTAGTAGAAATTGACTCTTGATTTTGATTGTAAAAGCTAAGGATTCTAGTTTAACTCTTCTAGTTGATTGGATTCAACACACTTGTGTTAGTTCATTAAAGCTTTTGGGAGTTGGATAAAGAGTACCAACTCGAATTTTTTACTCTTGGATTGGTTATTCTTAATCTTTATTTTTAGTCAATTGTTCTTATGGTTATGAATATTAATCTTGAGATGTTAATGTTTGTAGGCATGAGTGGCTAGGTTTATCTAGCCAAGATTATGTTGTAGTATTAGTTATCCACTTGTGATTGATTGGGAATGATTGTTTGTGTTGTTAGTTTTGATTGTTGTGAAGCTTTTCCTACTTGTACTGTATTGATTGCTTGCACTAGAGTAATTGCCAATGTTAGCATTTACATGTTTAACGGATACCGAACGGAGTTGTTAGACGTGGGAAGAGGGTAGGAGAATCGGAAGGTAAAATCGACCTCTTCGAGGCATTCGATTTCTTATCCGGGGATTCTTGGCTTTGCCATTGCATTCACGTGCGTAGTATACCAAATCATTAGGTTTAGATCGCCTAGACCTAGGAGGAGGTAGAGAGCAATTCCATTCACTCATATGAGGGGGATTTGCTTGCTTAGGAATGCACCGTTCACGCTCTCGAACACAGAAGGTAGGAAGTCGTCCCCATGACATTACGAGAGGATAGCTAGGCTACACATTATCCTGGTTAGTTTCTTTTATCATCTTTGTCATTACAAGCACTTTATTTATGCAATTGATTACCATTTCAGCAATTTGTGACCTAGATCGAATTAATATAAGCTTTTTAGTGTATAACCTCACAAGATAGTTCCCCGTGGATTCGACCTTGACTCACCAAACTAGACTACAATCGACCCGGTACTCTGTCGGTTAGATTGGACACCTCGTTTTGGTCCATCAAGCCTTCTGGCGCCGTTGCCGGGGAATTATCTTGAGTAACGGTTATTACTTGTATTAGTTTTAAAATTTTCGAGAATAGGTCGAACTTTTCTGACCTTACTTCTATTTACTTCTTTGGTGCTTACCGTTTGGTGAGTCACCAAGTGTTATTTTACTGTGCTATTGTTGTTTCTGCCTTGTAGTGGACGACCAAAAGGCGACGTGGTAAGGAACCACTTACTCCTCTTATCCCGGATATCAACACGTATATTAGGGAACGAGTAGCCGAGAACAAGGTTGGTCAAGCTCGTCGTGGGTTGGAACTTAGTGGAAATTTTTCCCAGGGATCGTCTACCCAAGGAATAGAGATGTACGAGGGCACCTTGAATGCACAAGTTGAACAAGGGCATGTGGATGCCCCAAACCAAGAACAAAACCCAAACTTACACATTCTTAACCCCCCAAATGCCAATGAACCACAACCACCACCAAACAATAACCAACAAAACCGCCATCAAAACCGCAACAACCGGAACAACAACAATAATAACCCCCCAAACCCAAGGCAACTTTGTGATCAAGCTGTGCGGAGGAATGAGACCAACAATCCTATTTTTTTACCGAATTCCGGAGCAAACAATTTTGAGGTTAAAGCTCATCTCTTTGGATTGGTTGTCACAAAGGCACAATTTCATGGACGTGAAGACGAAGACCCGCACCATCACCTTTACAACTTTGAGGAATTATGTAACACGGCCAAAAGTCAAGGAGCGCATCGAGAGTTGACAAGGATGTCTATGTTTCCTTTTTCTTTGGATGGGAAGGCTAAGGATTAGTTCATGTCACTTCCTCACCATTCCTTAACAAGTTGGTAGGAAATTCAAAATGAATTCTTGAAACAATACTTCACTCCCGGTCATAATTTAGAGTTGAAAGTTGAAATTGCAAGTTTCAAGCAAGGTGGACATGAAACACTTGGGGCCGCATGGGAGAGATTCAAGCGGTTGTTGAGGGCGTGTCCGGATCACGGTTACCCGTTAGACATGCAAATTCAGTTTTTCTGCCGAAAGTTAAGAAAAGAATCACGAGCCGAGGTTGATCAAGCGTACAATGGCTCGTTGATGATGAGCGCGGCTCAAGATGTATATGATGCGGTTGAGCAAATTACGAAAAACAACCGAATGTGGGAGACAGGTTCAAGCACAAGAAGAGTTTCTTTTGTGGGAGAGGCCACCGATCAAACCGAAGTGTTGGCCCAATTAGCCTCTTTAAGCAAGAAAGTTGATGAGATAAAAGTAAGCAAGAATTCGGAAGGAAGTATGTCCAGTAATGTGAGTAGTGGGGAATTGAAGAATGAAGAGTATGCACAGTTGTAGATAAATGAATCCGGTGATTATTCTAATAAAGAAGTGAGCTACATGCAACAACACCGAGCACTACATAATGCCTACTCCAATGCATACAATAATTTGCAAAGAGATTTTCCCACTCAACGTTGGTCTTCCAACCCGAACAAGAAATCATCTTTCGTCCCTCAACAGAAGACTTCCTTCAACACCAACCCCCCTCAAAACCAAAATTTCCAAGGCCATACTTCATACCAAACTCCACAACCACCCACACATTCCTACAACAACGCCCTACACAAAATATTCCAATCACTCAAACTTCAAGTTCATCTACGAAAAAGGAAGAGAGAATGGAAAAGATGATGGAGAATCTTATGGGAGTTGTCTCGACTCAAGCTACAAATATGCAATCTATCATGTCTTCTGTAGGTACAGTGACTAGAGATATGGGTACCTTAAGAACATCCATGAGCGGTCATGATATGAGAATGAAAAATATAGAAGCATCCGTGGGTAATATGGATTGAGTAGAGAGGGTGAGAGGAATGCCAGCAGACCACCGGGTGGATTTCCAAGTAACACTGAAAGAAACCCGAGGGGAGTGAATGCCATCATAACCCGAAGTGGAAGAGTTTGTGGGAGTAGAGAATTTCATGAGAATCAAGTTGGAAACGAGGTTGAAAATGATTTACACGACACCGAAAGTGAGAAGGAGTTGAGTGAAGAGGAGGAGGAAATTGTTGATGAGTTTTTGCAGAATGACGGATATGTCAATGTCGAAAAAGAGGACGAGGATTGGGTAAAAGTCCCGAGGATTTTGAAGAATCCGAGATCAAGTGATTTGAGGGCCCTTTTTAAGGAACATGTCTCAGTGACCCCCGCCAAGGATGAATTGACTCACACCAACAGTCACTGTAGCATTCAGAGAGTTTGGAGCCCGTTTTGACGCACGCCAAAGATTCTGTGACGCAGGCCACTGAAAATGGGGCTGAGTTGACGCACGCCAAGGATGCTTTGACGCAAGGCAATTCTCAGCAGGCGGTTTCTAGAAAAGGCAAAGAGAAGGTGGTGCACACCGGCAATGAATGGAGGCCACGAGCAGCTCAAACATTGAGGAAAGCTTCTGATGATGCATCCAGCGGCAAAGGTAAGGAAGGTATGAACTCTAAACCTAAAGTTATTGATCTTGAGTCATTGCCTTACCCCCCTAAGGAAGAAATTAAGAAGAAGAAGCTAGATAAAAAGTATGCTCGCTTCCTTGACACATTTAGACACTTGAATGCAAATCTTCCAGTCATAGAAGCACTCACTAACATGCCTGTGTGTGGTAAATTTTTGAAAGATATTCTCACTAACAAGAAGAGGTTAGAGGAATATGAGAACATTTGTCTCAATGAGGAATGTTCAGCCGTGTTGCAACATAAGCTTCCACCTAAGCTCAAAGACCCCGGGTGTTTTACCATCCCGTGTGAAATTGGGGGCTTTTTGTTTAAGAGGGTGCTTTGCGACCTTGGTGCTAACATTAACCTTATGTCATATGAGGACTTTATCAAACTTGGAATAGGAAAGTTGAAGAACACCGAGATGACTCTACAATTAGCACATAGGTCCATAAAATGTCCTAAGGGAGTCATAGAAGACATGTTAGTTAAAGTTGATAAGTTCTACTTCCCCGTTGATTTTGTGGTTATGGATATGGAAGAAGGGTATTCTACGCCCTTATTCTCGGTCGTCCATTCCTAGCCACGGGAAGGACTATGATTGATGTCCAACGTGGAGAATTGATTTTGAGAGTTAACGAGGATGAGGTTACCTTCAATATTTTCAAAGCCATGAAACACCCGTATAATTCACGAGAGTCATGTTCTTTTGTTGATGCACTATCTTGTGTTTGTATGAAGAATACTAACATGCAGGTCTTTGAAGATAAGCTTGAAGAGTGCCTAGCCTTATCCGTATTTGAATGTGAGAGTGAGGATGAGGAAATGCAAGCAATGATTTCTTATTTGGATTTCGGTCATACATTTAACAAACAACCGTGGCACCGATATCTAGAATTGGAGCATGATGGTCCTTTATTGAAACCTTCAGTGGAGGAGCCACCAAGGAACCTTGAATTGAAAACATTACCTCCTAACTTGAAATATGCTTTTTTTGAAAATGATAATCTACTTCCTGTTATTATTTCTTCGTCACTAACCAATGTGCAGGAAGATTTTCTATTGAGGATGCAAAGGAAACACAATAGAGCATTTGGTTGGACTGTGGATGACATTCAGGGAATTAGTCCCGAAATCTGTGTTCACAAGATTATTCTCAACGATGACGCTAAACCATGTGTTCAACCACAACGTCGTTTGAATCCCAATATGCAAGAGGTTGTCAAGAAAGAGGTTATCAAGTTATTGGAGATGGGTATTATTTTTCCTATATCTGACAGTGAGTGGGTGAGCCCTACTCAAGTCGTGCCTAAGAAGGGTGGATTTACCGTGAAGGAAAATGATAAACATGAGTGGATACCAACAAGGGAAGGCACATGATACCGCATATGTATTGATTTTCGACGACTCAATGACCATACCAAGAAGGGTCATTATCCCCTTCCGTATATTGTCCAGATGTTGGAGCAGTTGAGTGGGCATAAATTCTATGGTTTTCTTGAGGGTTATTCAGGCTACTTGCAAATATTCAATGCGGCTGGAGATAGAGAGAAGACGACTTTCACTTGTCCTTATAGAACGTTTGCATACAAGAGAATGTCGTTTGGCTTATGCAACGCCCTGGCTACATTTCAAAGATGTATGACAACCATTTTTTCTGATATGGTGGAAAGATTTTTGGAGATCTTCATGGATGACTTCAGTGTTTTTGGGGATTCTGTTGAGGAATGCCTCTCTCATTTGGAGCGTGTGTTACAGCGATGTGAAGACACAAACTTAGTGTTTAATTGGGAGAAGTGTCATCTTATGATGTCAGAAGGTATTGTGCTAGGCCATAGAATTTCTGAGAATGGTATTGAGGTAGACAAAGCAAAAATTGAAGTAATTGAGAAGTTGCCTCCACCGGTTAATCTGAAGACGTTGAGAGAATTTCTTGGCCATGCTGGTTTCTATAGGAGATTTTTTGAAAAAATTTCACGTATTACCAAGCCTCTTAGCCATCTCCTTGAGAAGAAGTACCCTTCAATTTTGATGAAAAGTGCATGGTGGCTTTCGAGACTTTGAAGCAAAAATTGATTAGCGCACCCGTTCTGGTAGCGCCGGATTGGAATATACCCTTCGAGTTGATGTGTGATGCAAGTGACCTCGCAGTTGGGGCCGTGCTTGGCCAACGTCCTGGCAAGGTACTCAAGGCCATTTATTATGCTTCTCACACGTTGAACTCCGCTCAAGTCAACTATGCAACAACAGAGAAAGAGTTACTCGCCATAGTGTTCGCCCTCGACAAGTTTAGATCTTATCTTGTTGGTTCTAAGGTCATCGTCTATACCGACCATGCAACTTTGAAATATTTGTTGAACAAGAAAGATGCTAAACCAAGATTGCTTAGATGGATTCTCCTACTTCAAGAATTTGATATTGAGATCAAGGACAAGAAGGGTAGTGAGAACGTGGTGGCGGATCACTTAAGCCGGTTGGATTTCATTGAAGAAGAAGGAAAACGAAGAGAGATTGATGATTACTTCCCGGATGAACAACTCATGAGGGTGGATGCTCCTCCGACAATGCAACTTATTCATGCTAGTTCAAAACCGAAGGAGAGCTCACCATGGTTTACCAACATTGTGAATTATTTTTCATGTGAGTATGTTCCACCTAATTGGACATGGAAAACGAAGAAGAAATTCTTCCACAATTTGAAGTTTTATTATTGGGAAAAACTGAACCTTTTTAGGAGGTGTTCGGATGGCATCATAAGGAAATGCGTTCCCGATAATGAAATCTCAAGCATTCTCTCCTTTTTCCATGGCCAAGATACCGGAGGCCATCATGGAGGATGGAAGACGGCATACAAAGTTTTACAATGCGGATTTTATTGGCCCTCACTCAACAGAGATGCACATCGTTTTGCACAGTCATGTGTTTCATGCCAGAAGTGGGGAAATGTATCCAAGAGGTATGAAATGCCCCTCTAACCTATTTTGGAGTGTGAAATATCTAATGTATGGGGCATCGACTCCATGGGTCCATTCCCTCACTCGTGTGGTAATAAATTCATTTTAGTAATGGTCGATTATGTTTCTAAGTGGGTAGAAGCACAAGCCTATCCCACTAATGATTATAAGGTAGTGCTAAAATTCTTCAAGAAAAATATTTTTACTTGCTTTGTAAGGTAGTGCTAAAATTCTTCAAGAAAAATATTAGTGACCGTGGCTCACACTTTTGTAATCGACCATTCACTAAGCTTCTTGAGAGTTATGGTGTAAGACACAAAGTCGGCACACCGTATCACCCACAAACAAGTGGGCAGGTTGAAGTGTCAAACCGTGAGGTAAAACAGATTATTGAAAAGACGGTGGACACTGACCGTAAGAATTGGTCGGTGAAGCTTGACGATGCACTTTGGGCCTACCGCACCGCTTTTAAAACACCAATAGGATGTTCACCATACAGATTAGTTTTTGGCAAGTCTTGTCATTTGCCCATTGAATTGGAGCACCGAGCCTTTTGGGCTATTAAGCTTCTTAACTTTGACCCTGAGCTCGTTGGTGATCATCGGTTGCTCCAACTCACCAAGCTTGACGAGTTTCGCCTCGATGCATATGAGAATTCCCAAATTTACTAGGAATGAACCAAGTCATTCCATGACCGGAAGATCTTTGATCGAGAGTTCCATGTGAATGATAAAGTGCTCTTTTATAACTCACGATTGAGATTGTTTCCAGGAAAGCTTAGATCGAGGTGGACAGGTCCATTCCTTGTTACGAAGGTGTATAAATCCGGTGCAATTGAACTTACAGATGGAAAAACGACTTTCATTGCAAACGGTCATCGCATTAAGCATTTCGTTGAAGGAGAGGGCATACCTCAAGAGGAGGAGGTGTTGTTCCTCGAAGACACCTCACTAGATTGAAGAATTGCATAGTCTAGCTATAGACTATAAATTTAGCACACCACAGGTACTATCTTCCAATTTATTTCTTAAGCATAATCTCTTGGTTGGCTTATGTGCTTATTTGCTACATGCTTAAGTGAGAAATTGTGGTAGTGTCCCAATTTGATAATCTATATAATTCCATTATCTCTACCGTATAATCTCGTTGAGCCAACGACGTAAAACAACAGCGCTATCGGGAGGCAGCCCGTAATTGATGATTTGCAGCCATTTAGTTGCTCTTTTGATAAGTTGGCTGAGCATTAGTAATTTTGGAGTTAAATGCTTTTGGAGGAGTCTCTTGACTCACGCCAAGGTATTTTGACTCACGCCAACAATCACTATTCACATACAGAGAGTTTGGTCGTTTTGTTGACTTGAGTCATTTTACCTCTGACCTGAGTCATTTTACCTCTGAATTGAGTCATTTTGTTCTCGGCGTGAGCCAAGAGACCTATTTGGCCCATATTTTGCGATAATTTTGTTTATGGTCATCTCATTTGTGTTGCTCATGCTGATTCCCCTTGTTTCCCTAACCGTATTGTCATTACTCACTTTGCATTGAGGGCATTGCAAGCTCGTAAGTGGGGAGTGGTATACAGTTAGTCTAACAACGGGTAATGCCCCGAATTGCTTGAGAAAAAACTTAGCTTTGATCATCTGCGAGAAATTTGGAGTTGTATAAATTATCTTTTGGTATGAATTACGATCCGGTAATTGATGGAACGAGTATTTCAATAAAACGAGTAACTTTGACGAAATAGGTTCATGTTATTCATAATATTTGTTGGTAGTGTGATCCATGGTGCACGTATATTCCGATTTATGTGTTAACAAACAACCCTTCATGAAATTGTGGATGCATACTCTAGCTGCAACATGAATTTAGGAATGTTATTCATTTGAGACGAATAACAGGTATTTGGAATCGGAATAGGGATGACGATTTTTGGCATTACTTTGACTCAACCATAGACAAATGGCCGCCCCGAACTCGCTTTTTCTCTTTTTGTCCCCATCTTAGCCTTGTAGAGTGGTGAGACCCCACTCGAACTAGCCATTCGTATTTAGCCACATTATAGTCCGACCCTTACACAAAATTTTGGTCTACATTCCTTTGGCCTCCCGCAAGCATAGCAAGATTTTTGTAATTGTGAGAGCAGTGGTTGGGACTAAGAGTTGGATGAAAGTGCTAGTAGGTTGAGATGGCATCTTGTGAAGTTGGTTCGGAAACCATTGGTGTGGTGTCATTTAAAAAATAAAAAAAAAACAGTCTCTTTTATTTTGTATATATTTCAAGATTCGAATAAAAGCTTCTAACAAAAAAAGACTCAATTGAAAGAGAAGCTTACAAATTGTAAATACATCACTAAATAATGAGTCATTGAAGGCGATTTTGAAGCAAATTGCAAGAGCCAAAGTGATGTAAGGGTAGGAAGTGACTAATTTGGAAGAATGGTGTCATGGAGGAGAAGGTGAGAATTCTTTCTATCTTGCCCGATTCTTTTGATTATCCTTTTATTCCTTTTCGGTTAGCCACTACCCTAGCCTGAACGTTACAAGCCGATTTGTCAACTACCTGACCTGATTCCTTGATTCCGAGTGCCTCATTAGTGGATATTGATTTCATTCCTAAGCTTAGGGTTGCATGTTTTGAGTAAGGCTTGCATGATTTCATGATCGTTAGTTGATAACAAGCTTGACGAATATTCACTCACACACTCCTCTACTTCCTTAGATCGTGCAGAACATGTCCTTGTGATTTTAATAGGTTGCATCGCCTAATTGGATCCTCAAATCTTGATGTTGCATGATCGTATTTTTGTGACTCCAGATAACCTTATCGCTCTAGTTGCTCGAGGATGAGCAACCACTAAGTGGGGAGTGGTTGATGTAAGTCAACCTGATGATATAATTTCCGATGATTTACCCCTTTTTTCTGGTGCAATTAGCGATATTTTGGCATCAACTTGAGCAATTTGAATGATGATTGGAACCATATTTTGTGTACATAGAATTTTCAGAAAAACCATGTTTCTAGCTATATTATATTAGTATTAGCTGATTTTGTTATCGGATTTACACGTGGTATCTTTTTGTCTATTTTGCAGCACAGATATCATGGTGGGGAGTGTGGATTCTGACCTCAAGGTGGCTTTTGATTCTTTTGTGATGATTTTGTGCTGTGGCAAGGATTTCAGCCCACGAGGATTATTGATACACATTAGAGGGTTCAATCCAAGCCAAGTGGGAGAATAAACCTTGATTATGTGATTTCTGATACAAATGACTCGAGCCATGTCACATTGACCTGAGTCAGGGAGTAGTTGAGAATTTAATGAAAATGTCATTCACCCAACTACCAGATATTGGACTTGACCTATGCCAAGAAGCTCTAACCCGCACCAGTAGTGCATTTTGATCATGACCTATGCCAAGATGGATTGACCTGAGTAAATTTGGCAGAGTCAGCAAATAATTAATCCCTTTTATTCTTCCAAACAGAGAATTATCAAAAATACACTTCATCTTCTTCAGCTTTTCTATCTTGAAGGCAAAACCCCACCCCAAGGCTCTTATAGCCGAATTTTAGTAGAAATTGACTCTTGATTTTGATTGTAAAAGCTAAGGATTCTAGTTTAACTCTTCTAGTTGATTGGATTCAACACACTAGTGTTAGTTCATTGAAGCTTTTGGGAGTTGGATAAAGAGCACCAACTCGAATTTGTACTCTTGGATTGGTAATTCTTAATCTTTATTTTCAGTCAATTGTTCTTATGGTTATGAATATTAATCTTGAGATGTTAATGTTTGTAGGCATGAGTGGCTAGGTTTATCTAGCCAAGATTATGTTGTAGTACTAGTTATCCTCTTGTGATTGATTGGGAATGATTGTTTGTGTTGTTAGTTTTGATTGTTGTGAAGCTTTTCCTACTTGTATTGTATTGATTGCTTGCACTAGAGTAATTGCCTAGTGTTAGCATTTACATGTTTAACGGATACCGAACGGAGATGTTAGACGTGGGAAGAGGGTAGGAGAACCGGAAGGTAAAATCGACCTCTTCGAGGCATTCGATTTCTTATCCGGGGATTCTTTGCTTTGCCATTGCATTCACGTGCGTAGTATACCGGATCATTAGGTTTAGATCGCCTAGACCAAGGAGGATGTAGAGAGCAATTCCATTCACTTGTATGAGGGGGATTTTCTTGCTTAGGAATGCACCGTTTCACGCTCTCGAACACAGAAGGTAGGAAGTCGTCCCCATGACATTACGATAGGATAGCTAGGCTACACATTATCTTGGTTAGTTTCTTTTATCATTTTATCATCTTTGTCATTACAAGCACTTTATTTATGCAATTGATTACCATTTCATCTATTTGTGACCTAGATCGAATTAATATGAGCTTTTTAGTGTATAGCCTCACAAGATAGTTCCCCGTGGATTCGACCTTGACTCACCAAACTAGACTACAGTCGACCCGGTACTCTGCTGGTTAGATTGGACACCTCGTTTTGGGCCATCAACGGTATTTGGAACCGATAAACTAGTGGGAGCTTTAACCTTATGATTTGTTGATTTATTAGAAAATCAAATAGTCCAAACGAGTAACACTATCATTAGACATCCCACAGTTCATGAGTAGTGTCTACTCAAATGAACTACTAGTTCAAGACTGTTTCCATATAAGGAAAGTCAAGAATGAGAGAGAATGTCTATACGTGTTAGTCATCTAAACTAAGTAGTTTTAAGGCTAAACCGGAATATTAATAAATAGAAAATCAGAGGATAAGGAAGGTGATTTTGGATCACTGACCAATGCATCCTAAACGATTTCCTTGAAAGCAAGTTCTTTGGAAGAACAAGGTAGCTATGCATTAAACGATAAATAGAGTAGACAACGGGCAGTTATTTCAACTAGAATAGTGGGAGTGATATAAGGAAATGAATTTCGGATTCAATCCTTGAATATCACAGAAAATTTATTTTCTGTTTTCAGATTCGTTGGAACAAATGGATTCACTTTCAATTCGATAATTTGTTTGTCTTATAGAAAGTGAATATGAAATTTGTAGCACGAATCCAAGACTCGGACTTTTGTTTGATAAAGTCAGAACCACTAAGAAATGCTGAAAAGGTATATGTAACACATCTTAAACTATTAAAGGCAAAAGGTTTCCGGATTTAGATAAACACTTCTTCATACTCTAGTAATTAGTGCATATTTCCTAAAGACAAGATATGAAGACTGGCTTAGGGTGATTCCTATCTCCCAGTCAAGGAACACTGCCTCAAAAGGAACAATGACTAAGCTTCCTTTCAATCGGGAAAGGGTAATAGATTTAAAGAAGTAACATAGCTTGTTCATAATGACCTTCGGGGTCTTGTGAAAGATACAAGTTAGAAGGAGCTTCTGAGTAGTGACATCTCGTCAGACAACTTCTCGAAATGCCAGTAAGATTATCTAAAATATTTGGAGGTATCTCTGATTTCACCAGAGATAGAGTATTCCATGCTCAGTAATAGGCCATAGCATAGTCTTGGGACTGATGCTCGGCCCGCTCCCGAGAGAATTTATCCACTGAGGGATAACACCATAAATTTGCCTCATATAGTTATTAATGTGCTACAATACACTGCTTAACTCATTTAAGATATTGGTTGCGAAATAACGGTTTACACTATCATGTAAAACCGAGAAGTCTACCTAGAAGATGCTTACAAATTTGTGGATACGGAGTGAATTCGGTTCACCCCACTTCCGTCAATATAGGCAGTTAGCACTTAGTGCTTGAAGGAAGGACTGGAAATTTTGCGTACACGTTCAGATGATGACTGTTCGTTCAATATGATATACGTTGAGTAAAGGTTGGTTATAAGATTCTTAAGATCAGAAAGTGACGGTTATACTGTCAAAACCCCTTCTGAAAGGGTCTATGAATAACAACCATGGACTTTGGAGTACGGTTACACAAGGTAGTTACTAACTGATTAGATCAGACCACGTCCAACATTGGTTGTTGGTGATAACACTGATAATTACTACTAGATCAGAATATCGATCCAGCTAGAACGCAGTGGGAGTATGGTTTAACCATTACCTTTTGCGGTTTTCTGCAGACTTTGAAGTTTACAGAGGTGATTGATAACCTATGGTTCCTTATGGGCTGTATAGGATTCTGATCATAGAGGTTGGTTTAAAAACCCAGTTAATGGAGTTTTGGTACTCCAGTTCTGTTCACACTCTAGTAGAACCACCTAAGTATCTTAGGCCCATTGGGAGTCATTGGATCTACATGATAAGAGTCGAATGAATAGGAAAGTTTAACTTTCAGTGCAAAGCTGATTGGTCTAGGGGTAATTCCCTAACAAGTAGAGAGTTAACCAGACCGTGAACTCTCTCATCACTCGGTCTTGTTTGATTTCGTTAGAAAGCAGAAAATAGGGGTGATTCCCTGGGACTTTCTTTCCAAACAAACGGAATCTGAATTCATTCGGAACAGAAGGGTTTTAGCTAAGAACAAATGGCAGATTCATTAGAAAGCAGAAAATAGGGGTGATTCCCTGAAACTTTTTTTGCTGAACAATCGGAATCTGATTTAAGCGTAACCAAGGCTTATATCCTTTGTGGATTAAAGCAAACCTCTAGGTCATTTAAAAGTCACATATTTCAAGTATGTGGACTTGACCAGGATATTGATTAGTCTTTCTTAGACTGGATGTCAATAATGGTAAAGTAGTATATACATTAGTGGTCATGAATGGTAACACTAAAACAGTTGGAAACAACATGGGTGTGTTATCTGAAGTCGGAAACTGACATACCAAGATTCTCTTTATGAAAGAATCGCGCTACATTCTAAAGGATTTGATTCGGTCAAATTCCCCAGAATATGTGACTGGCAATCCAATCTATCCTAATGGTTAAGATGATTTTGCATATCGGTATGCAACATTCAACAAAGTAGTCCTACCCTACCTCTCACAGAATGCTTCTCTAAACCTGAGGATGAATAGAAAATGGTATAGACTCTCTTTTGATAAGAGAAAGTTAGGTAATTACAAGTTAATCGAGTCTTGGATTCGAGTATTAAATAGCAAGTTTAGTACGTCCTCAAGTATCTTTGGAGAACGAGGAATAATATGCTAGTATATTCAGGTGCGAACATGAATATAAATGATTACACTGATTCTCGTTAAGGATGATCATTAAGTCGATCTCGGGCTCAGTGTTTACACATGTGATTTTGACTTTAAGTTAGATTGAGGATTTCCTTCCATATCTGGGAGTAATTCTAGATCTAGTAAGCCGATACCACTTCATTGTGAAAATAGTGGAAATGTAGCTTATGAGGATCTTCGTATTCACTAGAGGTCAAAAGCATATTGGGAGAGTACCACCTGATTAGATGGACCGGCAACGTTTCATCCTAAAGATCGTCTCGAGCTGACAAACCAACTGATCAGTGTACCAAGTCGCATGGCATTCAAATTTTTAAGTGCTCGCCGGGTCACTGACCTACCCTATGGCGGCACTCTCCGGCCGTACTTTGGAATCTGAAATACTTAGATGCGCTTGGCGGGTACAGAATTGATGGATATGTCTCATTTGCTTTTAGAACAAGTGGGAGAATGTTGCGAATAAGGGGTGTGCTCTAAAACAATTAATCACTTGCCTTTCGTGCAAGTGGGAGATTCTTAGGTGTAGTGCCCGAAAGACAATTTCTGTAATTATTTTTGACTGGATTTATAATTCATCTTAATATTTGCATTTATGCTTATATTAATACACTGTTGAAAACCCTATGTATATCGGTATGTAATCACATAACTCAGTGTATGGCATACACACGAGGATTGAGTTAGTGATGATATGCTTAAAACTAGTTAGTCCGTGGTGATTTAATCAGAGTATGGGTCTCATGATTAATATACCAATAATGCGCCCAGAACACTTTACGGTGTGACCGTCTCATCCGGACCGTCGGTATAGGGTACATAGTGGGGCATTTATATATGATGTCTATCATATAGGACTGGACCGATTTGATTTGAGTTCTCGATATAATTTGGTGATCGAGAAATCATATCGAATCACAAGATGATCATATATGGATTAATCTCAATCCTGATGTGATCACAGTCTACTGCTTGGTTCAAAGTAGGGTTTGATGTGTTAATTAAGGATCACTTGGATACATGTGATCTGAACACTTCTCGTTGGCTCTATTCTGGAATGAGTGAGTAGTCTGTGACTTCACATATATGGAATCCATTCCTTCCTGCGGGAAGTAGACAGACAGTTCCCTTATTTGTTAATCCTAGAAACTGATCGATGGGCACAGTTCATATTATATTAGTTATGAACTAATTGATCACTAAGGGGTTAATGGTAAATAAGGATAAGATGTTTTGAGAAGGGTTTACGGAAATATCCTGAATCAAAATGAGCAGTCTATGGAGGATTTATCCGTATGTAATGATTATATCAATGGACGCTTTTACTCAATGATTAGAGTGTAAGTATATATCTATAATCGATAGAGTTCAGTTTCGGGTTTATGGTGGCGTAATCCCGGAATTAATAGATTGCATAAGAATTGTTATGTTCGATGACTAATTTTATTTAATTTATTGTAGCTACTGGTTATAGGTCCATGGTCCCCGATGTGGCTCCTAACATGCATATGTTTCTTGACGTTGGACCTCAATGATAATTAAGTAGTTGGACTATTTAATTGATGTGTGAATAATTATTTAGTGGGCTAAATAATTAAATACATGGAAAAGACGTTTTTCGTGGACTCGTCCCATTATGTGAAATTTCGTGTGCTAGCTTTATTTGACTAGGGCATGGCGTGTTGTGACATGTTGTAATTAGAGAGAAATTAGTTTTCTTGGATAATTACATGTCATGTGATTAATTGTTTATTTGTTAAATAATTAATCGGGAGATATTAGATATTATCTATTATATATATCTAAATTAGTTTTAGAATATATTAGATTATCTTATATTTAATAAAGGATTATTATGATTGATTATTTAATTAATTATTAAATCCTTGGAGGACAATGATTTATCTCCTATAAAAAGAGAGTTCTCCTAAGCCTTTTATTAAGACACAATAATACACATACATACACACAAAATAAGCTTGGAATTTTCAGCCAAGCTTAGGGTTTAGAGTTGGGAAAATCTTCGGGATTTTCCGGGTAGCATATCGAGGAGGTCAAGCATCAAGGATCAACATCCACCGGTTGTTGCTTGGAGACACACATCGGAAGACAGTGGCATCTCAACTATTTGGATCTCGGCTTCTCAATCTTTGGATCTAATCTTTTGATTGGTAAGTACATCTAACATTCTCATAGTTTAGATCTATTTTTTTTATATGCTTTAATTCATATTGATCGTGATCCTTGTTATTCCGCTGCGTAATCGGGCGGATCTAGATCCGTCCGGCGATATTACATCCAACAGCGCTAGCCGTCCACGCGTCCGGCTTCTATCGTTGATCCACACGAACTCCTCACCGGAATCCTCCTTGGATTGCTATCAGAAAAATCTGGCTGCTAGACCGGGCTTTTTCTCTCTCTCTCTCTCTAACTCTCTATAGGAAGCTCTCTATTTTACTCAAAAACTATTAGCTCTTGGAATCGTGATGTACAAAAGATCTAGCCAACTCTTTCTTATATAGGGTGAAAGTGGCGCCCCATGTCCCCTAATCTGATTAGGAGAAGCTTCCTAGAAGATAGATGAAAGAGAAAAACATTTCCCAATAAAATAAGGATAATCACTTAGATTGATTTATCTCTTTTATTATAATATCTTTTATTAAATAAAATCTAAATATTGTCAATATCTTATATTGAATATATTTATCTTATTACCATAAATCTATTTTTCCAAAGTCAATTAATATCCAATATTAATATTATGGTAATCTTATTAATTAAAGTACACAATCCAAGTGTATCTTATACACCAAAAGGTGGCGTCCCAAATTGCCAATGTTTGGCATCCGGAATATTCTTTAATTAATATAATTTATGTATAATCAATATCTTGTATTTTATTTATTCATAATAAATAAATATTACCATATTAATTTACCACTATAACATTTATAGTCGAGAGATAAACTTTCCTTATTTGGTTATCAACTATAACCGAATTTTAATCCGACTAGATGTTGTGACCCGATAGGCTTCCGAATATGTTGGCTGTAGACACAAAGTGCAAATTACGAAAATTCCCTTCATGCCTAACGATCACGGGATAGCGTCTAGCAACACACCGTGACCCCCAATCATCGAAAGAGTCAAATGCAATGACTACTACCTTTCATGTGAAACAGTTACCATGTAAATTACAATCCTACAGCTGTAATAATATCCATACGATCGTATCTCGAGTGTCAATACATTAACGATCGTATCTTATAATCTGGATATCATGCTCTCTCGGAATAACACATTTACTCCCTCATTGCAAAGATTCTTGAGAGCTAGACATTCCATATAAGAAGGCCATTTCAGATATTCAATCCCAAGGATACGCAATTCCCGGACGACCAATCATGTATACTCTGCATGCTTCAATATCATGCCCAATCACTACCGCATGATCTCCCCATGAATAGGGGAAATCTCAATAGTGTCAATGCATGACAATCCACACCGTGATTCCATGAAAACTCCGGTCTAAAGGAAAAATACACAACTGCCACATAATGCTACACTTAATGTAATTGAGTCAGTCTAACGTACGCATTCTCCTATACACATCCACGTACAGTCCAAGTGTCTCAACACTTCAATGGACGAGATCTATCCCTACTTTCTGTAAGATAGAAGACATCCAATACGTGCTAGTCTAAACATACTATCAATGTCCCATTTGATAGTACATACGACTAGAGACATTTAAGTATCAAACAAGTGAAAGTGATAGAGATCTCATCAACTATAATCACTATCATGGTTTCTCTATCGCAGTTTGACACTAGGGACGTTACAACCAATAACATGAAGATAAACAATATATAATAATAGAAATGCTTTTATTAATCATAATAAAGTTATTACATGAACTAAAATAGACTGTAAATGACCCGACCCGGTCGGATCCGGTTGGGTTTAGGACACCTATTCAAGAATAAATGTGTGGCGTTTCCTCTACTTCCATCAACGGACTGTTATCCGTAAGTGGTTCTTGAATTTCTTCAAGATCAATCTTACTCCCACTGACCCTACTCAAAATAAACTATTTCTTCAGAAAATGGCCAGTCCTGGAAACAAACACCTTTTGTTCCTGAAGATGGTAAAATTGGTACCCTTTGGGTTCCCTAGGATAACCCACAAACAGACATTTGTCAGATCTTGGTTCCAGTTTGTCAGGCATGGTCCATTTCACATAAACGGGATATCCCCAAGGTTTCATGTAACCCAGTGTTGGTCTCTACCCTTTGAACACTTTATAAGGAGTGGACTCAACCGTCTTTGATGGAACTCGATTCAGTGTATATGATGCGGTTTCTAGAGCATACCCCCAAAATGATTTTAGGAGAACTGCGTAGCTCATCATGGATCATACCATGTCTAACAAGGTACGGTTCCTCCTTTCAGACACGCCATTAATTTGAGGCATTCCGGGAGGGGTCCATTCAGGTAGAATCCCATTCTCCTTTAAGTAGTCTTGAAACTCTCATTCAGGTAGAATCCAATTCTGTAATGGAAGCAAGCATTCTTGGATTTGTCTTTAGCTATCTTAGGCGTTGGCTTAGGTGTAGCCTTCACCTTCTTGGACTTCTTTTGGGCTTTAGCTTTGCCCTTTCTTGAAGTGACCAGCAACACTTGCTTTCCCTTCCCCACAGTGCCTCAGCAGTTTTCAACATGTTCAATAACTCTGCAAGGGAGCAATCTATCTTCTTCATGCGATAATTCATCACGAAGTGCGAGTATGAATCAGATAGAGATTGTAGACTCAAGTCAATACTCAACTCTTGTTCCAACTTGTGGCCCAGCTTCCCAAGCCTCTCTATGTACCCGATCATTTTAAGCACGTGTGACCCCACAACAGTCCTAGATGCCATCTTACAACCAAACAGGGACTTCGAGACCTCGTACCTCTCAGTGCGAGACTGAGAAGCATAGAGTTCCTTTAGGTGAACCATGATTGAGTAGGCGTCCATGGACTCATGCTATTTCTGCAGTTCAGGTGTCATAGAAGCAAGCATGATACATGTAGCATCAGTACTATCAGAACAGTGCTTATTATACTTCTTGACAACATCTACAGCCAAGCCCTCTGCGGGCTTTTCCAGTAAGGCTTCGTCCAAGACATAGCAAATCTTCTCGTACCTCAAAACGATTTTGAGGTTTCTTTCCCAGTCGGGAAAGTTGGTTTCGTCAAGCTTATTGTCGATGATAAAACAAAGGTTCAATTTGTTTGACATTTTATACAACAATAAATAAAGATAGAATAAGTAAAAGTTCATGTATTCAAAACCCTAAAATTGCACTTAAAATTTTAATTAGGTTTTGCTCCCACTAGCCAACTATTCACAATTGGCTTTCAAGAATTTTAATTAATTCTCTAGTGGTTGGGATCCAATCTTGTCGCCTCAATCCCCGACGGTGGTCGATCAATCATGTCAATTTCGAAAGGTAGGTACTCCTACCAGTCGCATCTTATGAGACCCCTAGTGGTTGACTAGTCAACTCTTTGACAGTCCGCATTTGTATGTGGTAGTCAACCCCTTGTCACTAAAATCAGACGGCCCTGACGGTGGCCAATCACCGAAAGACTTTAGTCGAGTCGTAACCCAATATTCTTGAGATCTCATGCGATCATATCTCAATAACGATGATATACCTGAGGTAGGTCAACTCCCGACGGTGGTCGATCAGTTAGATCCGAACACAGGCTCTTCACCATCGTTATAATATTGGGAGACAATTTTGGCTCGATTTTTAGCGTGGGAATAATTTTAAATTAATTCTCTTAATTAATTTTATTTAATTATTGTCTCATCTACTATTCCATATTACTACGATATCATATCAAGAAAAACATACACGACATTCCACGCACAAAATAACCTGTATGATCATGGACTTTTCCTAGGTGCGGTTTCGAATACAAACTGACGAATCTGCAGGTCACAATCTAAGGGTAGCTGCAACCGCCAATGGAATCTTTATTGCTGTATGCCAATGGGTTCTTTATCTCTCTTTGGTCTTCATCTTCTTGCTCCATTCTTGTTACATAATAATCTATCTAATAAATAATTACACCCGCCGCACACGAGAGGGGAGCTAACGGAATGGGAAAAATGCAAAAAAGTAAACTAGGTCACGTTCTTCATAACTGTAATATTCTGATTTTCGGGAAAGGGCAGACGTGTCATTTTGCGAAAACGAAATATTGGGTTCAGTTTCTTTTATTCGGAGTTTAAGTTTTTTTTTTTAAATATATGTATGTATGGCCGAAATATGTATGTATATTTTAAGGGAGATTTAGATTTCTTTTCCTTAATTAAAAAAGGGTAATTTGGAAAAAAGGTAATTAGGTTATAATTCGGGCCATTTAAGAAAATTAAATCCCCTTAACCTAATTACAATTCAGAAATTAGCTTTTACGTAAAAGAAGAAAAGCTCTGAAGCATTAGAAAGAGGCCTAGAGACTTTCTTCAATTTCTCAGTCGTTCGTCGTCGGATTTCAGTTTCGAGCGAAGCGTCGGAATCATCGTAAGGAGAGTATCGTTTCAACCCAAGAAAGTTGAAGCTTTGGATAAGGTA
Source organism: Gentiana macrophylla (assembly GCA_026214975.1). NCBI lineage: Eukaryota > Viridiplantae > Streptophyta > Magnoliopsida > Gentianales > Gentianaceae > Gentiana > Gentiana macrophylla. The sequence goes on from CM047814.1 coordinate 57,827,192, forward strand.
TGAATTTCGCCCTTAAGGGCTGTCTTGTTCGTTTATGGTGATCTTTTGCTCGTAGAATCATAGTTTGATCGTTTTAGAAGCCTTTGATCGATTCTAACTCGTTTTTGGGATTGGTCATCTAGGTGGATGTGTAAAAGACTCTGTTTTGCTGCAGTCTTTTTGAGGTTTGGAACTTGATTAGCTTTCTAAATGGTAAGAAGGTCTTCCTACACGTTAATTACGGCTTAGAGGGTTAAAGTTGTGATTTTGTTGTTGTTTTATGATGTTTAGGTTAAGTAAGAAGATGTTATATATGAATAAACTTACTTTATGGAGTTCGGAATGTTATCTGTGTTAATTTCTTGTATTATTGTTAGCAGTCGACATTTGTAATCGTAAACGGATGTTTTTAAAAGCAAAGGTTTGAATAATGTTATTTCTTGTATGGGTTTTGTTTATGTTTCCCCGCAAATAATGCTTTACTGTCAACAATTAGTTTCTATTAAAGTCCAACGTGATATATGCAACAGGTTATTATTTATTTCTTTGGTTTTGTGTAATATTGTATCCAGTTAGCCATCCATTCCTTTTGATGCATTTAGCCATCCATTTAAAATTTTATTTTATTTCTTTTTCAGCACAATATCATTCAGTGCTTTTTTGTTAGATAACAGAGCAGTTAGAACTCTGGTGTCATGTTAACGGAGCAATCGTATATATATTTTGATAATGAATTTGTAAATAAATGCTTATACAAATATGTAGTTGTGTTGTGTTGTGTTTTTACCCCCAAAAAAAATATAAATTATGATTTAGTAGACAGTGAATGTTGTAGCTAATGTTATTGTGATGTTTAGCTTGAATTGTAGTATTGTTAATGAGTTTAAATAAGATTAAATGAAAATAACAAGCCTCGATAGAGCTTCCGATTCGTTTAGTTCCGGCACCGAATGTACTCTTATAGGGAGTTGAAGTTCGGATCCGTCGGAAGAGCATGAAAGGGCTTGTGCTTTTATGAACTAGAGTTCATCAATGTCTGTGTACTTGATAGGATGTGATGTCTAGCTGTCTAAGTGAGAGAGTAGAGGTGATAAGGTGAGCTTTGTTTTGAAAACACTTAGGTGACTAGTTATTGCACATTGATAATTACAAAAGTGTAGTAAAAGATAAAACGTCACTTATTCTCGGTTAGGCATCAATCCATACCGGCGATGTGATACGTTCATAAAAAGGTGAACAACGCTACTGGCTCAAAAGGCTGAAGGGTAGTGGAGGAAATTCATCGAACGTATATGCATACCGGGGAGATCCCGGAACTATCGGTGCTAATCACCGTAGTTGGAAAGTATATCTCGTGATGGTTATTCATCATGCATAGTGCCCTTGAGTAATGATGTAACCAAGATAAGCTAAGCTAGAAACGTATAGTCATGACATGTCGATGAGCATGAAATGAACCTTAGATTGAGTCGGTCTCATAAAGATAATTATTATAATAAAACTTGCTAAAGAGCCTTAGTTAATTTGTAGCTTCTACTTCTTACTATGTACAATGTACTTACCTCAAATGCATGTTTATTTATGTGTTTGAGAGAGAGAAGATGAACAGTTGATCCAGAGATCAACGAGGACTTTGATGACGACGTTTAAGGACGCCGAAGTTGAAGCGTTTATTGATTTAAGTTATATTTATACTCTAGAGTTGGAGTTTTGTTTGGGAACTTGTAAGGACTTTTAATTTTCCATTTTTTGAGGTTATCGTACATTATGGATTTCGTTTCGTTTCCTTTTCAATGTAATAAATGTTACATTTCTCTCTTTAGATATTGAGTTTCTATTCTTGGTTGTTTGGAAAAAAAATTACCTGAGTCTTTTGCTTCCGTTTTGCTTAACTCGATACGACGTAGTAGAGGCTTACGTATGTTAGGTGTAGTGCCCGAAAGACAATTTGTGTAATTGTTTTTGATGATGGATGATAGAATTTATCTCACCTTATTACTTGCTTTGTGCTTGTAAGTAATACACTGCTGCAAACCCTAAGTATATCAGTATGTAACCGCTTAACTCAGTGTATGGCATGCACGTGAGGATTGAGTTAATGGTGATATACTAAAACTGTTAGTCCGTGGTGAACTTAATCAGAGTTTAGGGTCTCATGATTAAAACACCAATAATGCGCCCAGAACACCTTAGGGTGTGATAGTCTTATCCGGACTGTCGGTAGAGGGTACCTACGTGGGGCATTTATATATTATGGCATTCATATAGGACAGGACCGATTTAATCTGAATTTCTCGATATAATTCTGTAATCGAGGAATCTTATTAAATCATTAGATGATCATATATGGATCAACCTTAATCCTGAGGTGATCACAGGGTGCTGCTTGTCTCGGGGTAGTGTTTGATGTGTTAGTTACGGTTCACTTAAATATGTGTTCCTAGCACTTCTCATTGGCACTATCTCCTGATGAGTGAGTAGTTCTGATTTTCACAGACATGGAATCCATTCCTTCCTCGCAGAAGTAGTAGAGACAAATCCCTTATTTGTTAGCCCTAAGAAATTGATCGATCCTGGGAGTTCATATTAGACTAATTGATCACTAGTCAGATATGTGAACTAATTGATTATCAGGGGGTAATGGTAAATAAGGATAAGATATTATGTGTCGGGTTTACGGAGACATCCCACACAGAGTGGACAGTCTATGGAGGGTTAGTCCGTATGTAGTGATTATATCAATGGACGCTTATCTACTCTATGGGTTGAGTATAAGTATATATCTATAATTGGTAGAGTTCAGTTTCGGGTTTATGGTGGCGTAATCCCGAAATTAATAATTATATATATTTATTCTGTTTGATAAATATTATATTTAATTATTGAGAAATTTCTTGGTTATAGGCCCGTTGTCCCCAATGCATTTCTATAATTCGGGCTAATATTCTTGTTTGTTTGGACTCGTAAATAATTAATTGGTTGGGCCAATTAATTGATATGCATGAATAATATTATTTAGTTAATTTAAATAAATAATAATACACATAAAAGGCATTTTTCGTGGCGCTAGTGGCTTAGTGTGGCGCCAATATGTCTTGGATTTTCCAAGAAATTAGTTTTTTTGGATAATGACATATTGTGTAATTAGTTATTTATTTGTTAAATAATTAATTGGATAAATAAAAGAAAATAATTTATTTATTATATATCTCTTAACTATAAGGATAATTGTATTTTCTTATTATAAGATTATAATTATCTCTTATTTTTATTGGATAATAATAATTAGAATTATCTCTTTTATTTTGTTAAACCGATTGGGTATAGGTTTTCTCTCTTGGATTTTGCCTATAAAAAGAGAGTTCTCCCCGAGCACTAAGGGAGAAGAAAGCCACAAAATTCATAAAAAAATAAAGGCTAAGGAGTTCGATCCTTAGCTCCACCCGGTTGGAGAAAAACTTAGGGTTTTTCTCGGTTAGATATCAAGGAGGTTCCAATTCCAAGAATCGGTGTCCACCAACCACCATTTGGAGAACACATTGGAAGATCAAGGCTTCTCATCCTAAGATTAAAGCTTTTCTTCCTTACTATTGGTACGTTTTCTTAACCCCTTGTAGTAATTAAATCCTTTGTTTATGTGTTATAATATATGAATCGTGATCTATCCGCTGCGCATAGATCTAATTCGTTTAGATCTAAGATCCTACTTCCTTCATGTGGTATCAGAGACAGGTTCCACGGTTTATGTAGTTATAATCATAAATAAACGATTTAAAAGAGTGGAATTGCATGTAGATAAATTTTAACTTTTTATATGCATAGATAATGATTGGTTGTTGTGGTTGAAAAGATGGATTGGGGGTTGACACTGTTTACCCGTTAGATCTATAGTAAACTGATATAAACGAAGAAAATTCGTTCATATGAGTATAGGAAATTATGTAATTTATTCCATGTTGCAATTTTAATTTCCTAGAAGTAGATCTGTTTTCTCGCTGTTTGGTATTTTCATTTTTTCCGTTGATTGTGCCGTTGAAACGACAATCCCTCCAGTTAGAATTAATATTGAAAGTTGAAGAACAAGCCATCCAAATTTGGGGTCGATCGGAGTCCGTCTCAATATCCGTTCGTTGCAATAAAGTGGCTGCTGTAACAGAAAAACGCAGGATTCACAGAAACCCTAGCTGTGACTTCCTTGAATTTCTGGAAGAGTTTGGACCGTTGAAACGCAAATCCGACTGGTCAGATTAATACACATGGAGTTATTGACATGCCATAAAAAGTTCAGATCGATCGGGTTTCGTCTCAATTCCCGATCGGCCTCGGGAAGTCACTGGTGCGCTGATGTAAGAGACAGTTTCAGAAGCAAGTTAGGCGGCTCACTGGAGAAAATTGGCAAGTCAAAACTCCGATCCAACCGTCCATATTGAAGCCCGAGAAGTGAAGAACAGATCTGGAAAGTTTCGTCACGATCCGAGTTCGTTTGGTTTCACGATCATCGAAGAATCTGAACAGCTGCAGATTATGTTAGAAAGTAGTAAACCCTAGTTAGGGTTTGGTTATTTATTTTCTAATATGTAAGATACGGGGGTGCCAACGGTCCATCTCGGTGTTTATTTTACGCACTAGAATACATGTTTAGATTGTATGTGTAGAACCGGAAAATTGCCATGGCATGCATCATATAATGAATTCCACTCCATATGCATACATGTAGAAATTAATTCGAGGAATTAGTTAGGCATGTATACGACACGTAATTAGTTTTAATTAATTATATGATACTCCCTCCGTCCTATTTTATTTGTCTCATTTGACTTTTCACACAGATTAAGAAAAGTGTAGTTAATGCTTTAAATCTTATTAAATGATGTTTTATTTTACACATATACCCTTTAAGAAGTTGGTGGAGCATTTAATTCTACACACTTTTTATTGTAAATAATGTAAAGAGGGAAGGACAATTGAAGAAATTTAGATATTAATGCACAAAGTGGGCAATTATTTTGGGACAAACCAAAAGGGAAACATGGACAAATAAAATGGGACGGAGAGAGTATTAATTTGAAAACTAATTAGGGTAAAAACCGAGGAACACGGGTTTTGTCAATCGTCGAGGTTGGGTGATGGATTCTCGGTGAATCTCACTCTGCGAAAGCATAGGGAGTAAAATCCCGAAACCTCGTGGTTAAGTTGTTGGATTCTCGGTGAATTCCACCATACCTAGACAAGATTTCGTTTTTTGTCCGTAGTGTCTACGTGAAAGTTTGATGTTAAGGGATTGGACAATTATGGGCGAATATGGTTCGAAAATGGTCAAACCATGGTTGGGTGTTCAACTGAGCCACGGCTCGATCGACTTAACCCTCCACGTGTGGCGTTTGCACGGGGGTCCGGCAAGGCTGAGCCATCCGACGAGCCACTACGGCTCAACGGAGGTCCCCTAGGCTTGACCCGTCCGACGGCCACATATGTTCCAACGAATAGGTCGGGTGGGCTAGCCCACATAACCGACACCATTCGGGCCCATGATTTATTGTTCCTTAAAGATACATCAAGTCCAAAAACGAAATCAGTAAACCCACCATTTTTTTCAAAATATTAAGTGGGAGCGGGAGAGGTGACAGCCGACCCCACAGCCTCTACTGTTGACTCAAGCACCGTGAGAGAATGGTGACGCCTCGTGCCGGCTTTGATTTCGGCCCCCTAAGGAAGGCCTTCACCGCTATCAAAATTCAAGGCTTGGTCTCCGAAAGGATAGGATTTTGGGTACTCGCGGAGTCACTGACCGACCCTAAGGCGGCACACTCATGGTCTACCTAAAAATCTGAAACAGTAGGTCACACTCATAAAGGGTATTTTGGTAATACCTTGGCTGAAAAAGGAAAGGTGATTGACGATCACAAATGAGATGTTCGATTCTCAATTTGATCTTCAATATTAATCGAAACCTCTTTGACCTACCCTAAGGCGGCACTGAGGTAAGAGATTAAGTCCTTGGAACGGTAGGATAGACTATAAGTACTTAGTTTATAGTTCCTAAAATTTATTAGTAGTGTATAATTTGGATTTATTTTCTGTCAATTTTATTTACAACTATTTATATATCTCTCTGGGTACTAGACTGCTAGTGTAAAATTGACTAGTGATGACTTCGTTAAAAAGTGGTAAGTAACTAGAACGTTGTACTTATTAATCGTTCATTAATTTTTCGGAAGAGATATGTTGAGCATTCAGAACTTAAGTGACACAAATAAGGATGTCACTGTTGTCAATCGTGTTGAACGAGAGACGACTGTAGTTAGTTTGAAAGATGATTGCGACGATAAAATTCTTCTAGTGAATTTTAATTGTATAGTGGCTACACGAGAAATTTTCTAATAGAAAAATTAGAGAATCATAAATTAAAGTGTTGCTAGTTAGACGGTATTTGGAACCGATAAACTAGTAGGAGCTTTAATCTTATGTTTTGTTGTTTTTCTAATTTATTAGAAAATTAGTCCCACTGGGTAACTCTTTCATTAGACATCCCACAGTTCACGAGTAGTGTTTACTCAAACTAGCTGCTAGTTCAAGACTATTTCTTTTAAGGAAAGTTAAGAATGGGAAAGAATGTCTATAAGTGTTAATCATCTTAACTAAAGTTTTGAGGCTAAACCGAAACATTAATTAAAGAAAGTATAGGATAAGGAAAGTGATTTCGGATCACTTAACCAATGAATCCTTAGTGACTTTCTTAACCGAGTAACTAGACTCGGTAGCTTAGTTCTTTGGAAGAACAAGGAAGTTGTGCATTAACAGTTAATAGAGTAGACAACGGGCAGTTGTTTCAGCTAGAATAGTGGGAGTGATATAAGGAAATGAATTTCGGATTCTATCCTTGAATATCACAGAAAAATTAATTTTTCTGTTTACAGATTCTTTGAAACAAATGGATTCACTTTCATCTCGATACTACAGTTTCCTTAAACAAAGTGAAGATGACATTTGTAGTACGAATCTGAGACTCGGACTTTTGTTTGATAAAGACAGAACCACTAAGAAAAGCTGAATAGGTATGTGTAACACATCTAAAACTATTAAAGGTAAAAGGTTTCCGTATTAAGATAAACGACCCTTCAATATCTATTAATTAGTGCATATATCCTAGAGATAAGACCTGACGACTGGCTAAGGGTGATTCCTATCTCCCAGTCTAGGAACACTATCTCAAAGGAACAATGACTAGGTTTCCGTTCAATCGGGAGAGGGTAAAAGATTTGAAGAGGTAACATAGCTTGTTCATAATGACCTTCGGGGTCTAGTGAGAGATACAAGCTAGTGGGAGATTTTGAATGGTGACATTTTGTCTGATAACTACTCAAAACGCTGGTTAGTTTATCAAAATAATATGAGAAGGAGTCTCTGATTTTAGCAGAGAAAAGAGGATTCCATGCTCAGAAATAGGCTATCGCATAGTCTTTGGACTGATGCTCGGCCTGCCTTCAAGTGGAGTGATTTTCACTGAGGAAGAAACCGTAGCCTCGCCTTGCATAGTTATTTATGTGCTACAATACACTGCTTAACTCGCTTAAGATATTGTTGCAAAATAACGGTTAACATTATCATGTAAACCGAGAAGTCTACCTAGAAGATGCTTGTGAATTTATGGATAAGGAGTGAATTCGGTTCACACCACTTCCGTAATGTAGGCATTTAGCACTTTGTGCTTGAAGGTAGGACTGGAGATTTTGCACACACGCACAGAATATAACTATTCGTGAAATATCTTAATGAGACGAGTGAAGGTTGGTTATAAGATTCCTGAGATCAGAAAGTGACGGTTAAACTGTCACAAGCCTTCTGATAGAATCTATAAGTAACAACCTTAAACCTTGGAGTACGGTTACTCTAGGAAGTTACTATCTGATTTAGTCAGGCCATGTCCAACATTGGTTGTTGGTGACTACACTGATAAATACTACTAGATCAGAATGTCAATCCACCAAAACGCAGTGGGAGTATGGTTTAACCGTTGACCCATAGTGGTTTTGTGGACTTTAGAGTCTGTTGGGGTGATTGATAACCTATGGCTCTTGGTGGGCTGTATAGGATTCTGATCATAGAGGTTGGTTTGAAAGCCTTAACCCTGTGAATAGAGTTTTGGTACTCCAGTTATGTTCCGCCTCTTGTAGAACCACCTGAGTGTCTCAGGCCCAGTGGGAGCAATTGGATCTACACGGAAAAGAGTCAAATGAATAGGAAAGTTTAAACTTTCACCCCAAAGCTGAGTGGTCTAGGGGTGATTCCATGACAAGAAGAGAGTTAACTAGACCTTGAACTCTCTCACCACTCAATCTTGCTAGATTTCGTTAGAAAGCAGAAAATAGGGGTGATTCCCTGAGACTTTCTTGCCGAAAAACGGAGTCTGGATTCATTCGGAACAGAAGGGTCTTGGTTAGAACAAATGGCAGGATGACTGCCGGGACTTATATCCTTTATGGATTTAAGAGAACCTCTTGGTCATTTAAAGTCACATGTTTTAAAATATGTGGACTTGACCAGAATATTGATAAGTCTTTCGTAGACTGAATATCAATATTGGTAAAGTAGTAGTATTAGTGTTTATAAATGATTGGAAACAACATGAGTGTTCTATCTGAAGTCTGAAACTGACATGCCACGATTCTCTGGATGAGAGAATTGGACTATATTCTAAGAATTTGATTCGGTCAAATTCACAAGAATGAGTCATTGGCTATCCCATCCGTCTTATTGGTTAAGATGATCTTGCATATACGGGTGCAACATTCAACGAGAGTAGTCTTACCCTACCTCTCAGGAATGACTCTCTAAATCTTTGGATAAAGAGAAAATGGGATAGTGTCTCTCTTGGATAACGGCAAGTCAGGTTATAACAAGTCAATAGTAGTCGAATCTCGGATTCGAGCATTGAATAGCATTTTAATACGTCCTCAAGTATCATTGAAGAACGGAGAATAATATGCTTGTATATTCGGGTGCAAGTGAGAGTACCGCCTGATTAGATGGACCGGCGACGTTCGATCCTAAAAATCGTCTCGAGCCGACAAGCAAACTAATCAGTGTACCAAGTTGAGTGCTTGGAAGGTACGGCATTGAGGGATATATCTCATATGCTTTTAGAGCAAGTGGGAGAGTGTTGTGAATAAGATGAGAAAGGGTATGCTCTAAAAACAATCATTGCTTTTCATTTCATGCAAGTGGGAGATTGTTAGGTGTAGTGCCCGAAAGACAATTTGTGTAATTGTTTTTGATAATGGATGACATAGTTTATCTCACCTTATTACTTGCTTTGTGCTTGTAAGTAATACACTGCTGTAAACCCTTAGTATATCAGTATGTAACTGCTTAACTCAGTGTATGGCATGCACGTGAGGATTGATTTAATGGTGATATACTTAAAATGTTAGTCCGTGGTGAACATAATCTGAGTTTAGGGTCTCATGATTAAAACACAAATAATGCACCCAGAACACCTTAGGGTGTGATAGTCTTATCCGGACTGTCGGTAGAGGGTACCTACGTGGGGCATTTATATATGATGGCATTCATATAGGACTGGACCGATTTAATCTGAATTTCTCGATATAATTCCGTAATCGAGGAATCTTATTAAATCATTAGATGATCATATATGGATCAACCTTAATCCTGAGGTGATCACAGGGTGCTGCTTGTCTCAGGGTAGTGTTTGATGTGTTAGTTACGGTTCACTTAAATATGTATTCCTAGCCACTTCTCATTGGCACTATCTCCTGATGAGTGAGTAGTTCTGATTTTCACAGACATGGAATCCATTCCTTCCTACAGGAAGTAGAGAGCCAGTCCCCTTATTTGTTAGCCCTAAGAAAGTGATCGATCCCGGGAGTTCATATTAGACTAATTGATCCCTAGTCAGATATGTGAACTAATTGATCATCAGGGGGTTAATGGTAAATAAGGATAAGATATTCTCTGTCGGGTTTACCGAGACATCCCACACAGAGTGGACAGTCTATGGAGGGTTAGTCCGTTTGTAGTGATTATATCAATAGATGCTTATCTACTCTATGGGTTGAGTATAAGTATATATCTATAATTGGTAGTGTTTAGTTTCGGGTTTATGGAGGCGTAATCCCGGAATTAATAATTATATATATTTATTCTGTTCGATGAATATTATATTTAATTATTGAGCTACTCTGGTTATAGAGTGTGGCCCATTAATCCCCAATGCGCGCCTACAATTCCGGCTAATATTATTGTTTGTTTGGACTCGTAAAAATAATTAATTGGTTGGGCCAATTAATTGATATCATGAATATTATTTATTTGAAATTTAAATAATATAATACATGAAAAGGCATTTTCGTGGGCGCAGTGGGCTTAGTGTGGCGCCTAATATGTCTTGGATTTTCCAAGAAATTAGTTTTCTTGGATAATGACATATTGTGTAATTAGTTATTTATTTGTTAAATAATTAATTGGATAAATAAAAGAAAATAATTTATTTATTATTTATCTCTTAACTATAAGGATAATTGTATTTTCTTATTATAAGATTATAATTATCTGTTATTTTTATTGGATAATAATAATTAGAATTATCTCTTTTATTTTGTTAAACCGATTGGGTATAGGTTTTCTCTCTTGGATTTTGCCTATAAAAAGAGAGTGCCCTAAGGGAGAAGAAAGCCACGAAATTCATAAAGAACAAAAGGCTAAGGAGTTCGATCCTTAGCTCCACCCGGTTGGAGAAAAACTTAGGGTTTTTCTCGGTTGCATATCAAGGAGGTTCCAATTCCAAGAATGAGTGTCCACCAACCACCGTTTGGAGAACACATTGGAAGATCAAGGCTTCTCATCCTAAGATTAAAGCTTTTCTTCCTTACTATTGGTACGTTTTTCTTAACCCCCTTGTAGTAATTAAATCCTTTGTTTATGTGTTATAATATATGAATTGTGATCTATCCGTTGCGCATAGATCTAATTCATTTAGATCTAAGATCCTACTTCCTTCAACGTATATGGTGGAATTTATTTTATTTTATACGTACCAAACGTTCCTTTTTCGGATATGGACTCGGTGTCTGGGAACGGGGCGTTGCAGTTGGTATCAGAGCGAAGCTTTTAGGCTTCCTTTCTTTTATGATAAGTTTTCTTTAGACCTTTTAGTAACGTTCTAGTTTTTTTTGATCATCAGGATGGTGTTCACTAGAACCGGAGCGGGTCAAAAGCTTCAGGAGTACGACGTGAGAGTCCAACACCGGTTGTAGGAGGCAGCTTTGTGAGGCAGAATCCTTCACCTCACCTGAGCCCCACTCCACCCGCACATACTGCGACCCCACACCACTATCTCAGCGGAGCCTGTCACCATGACCACATAAAAATCCTACACCATGACATGAACCAAGATACACCTACATTTATGGAGAACCTGGGACAGCACCCATACGTGTTACTGTAGTGGGTGAGATCCCACCAATCAGTGTTCCACCTCCAGTGACCAACATTTACCCTCCACCGATAAGTGTCTACCTGCCACCAGTAAGTCAGCCCTCACCACCAGTGTTCCATCACCAGTAATACCAAACTTTCTACCCTCCACCAATGGATCACACTCCTCGACCTACAATACCACCTTCACCGCATTTTGATCATCAGCAAGGCGTAGGTTACCCATCTTACGGTTACTACCAACCACCACCATACCCACAACAGCCTTACCCATAACAAGTACCTTTTGGATACCCTCCAGTATACCCACCAGTCCCACCAGTTAGACCGGCTTTTGAGCAAGCACCGCCCGTGGATTGGTATGCGAGACTGAGAAAGAACCGGGTTCAAGACTTCTTTGGGAATGTGGAACACTCAAAAGATGAAAAGTGGTTAAGGAGCTTTGAGAAGGCTTACAGGAACATAAACGTCCCTGAATCTGAGATGGCACAATTGGCAGTTGGTTTTCTTCTGGGTGCAGCTGAAGCATGGATTGATGCTATAGCGAACATCAATGGAAAGGTGACAGACTGGGAAGGCTTTAAAGCTATGTTTTACAATGAGTATTTCCTAGCAACAGTGCAAGCAGACAAGGCGAGTCAATTTTGAAAACTTAAGCAGAGCATTTATATGACAGTATCTCAGTACACCAACAAGTTCAACGAGTTGGGAAGGTTTTACCCTGAGCTTATGAAGGTTGAAGAAAGGAATATGGTACTCTACAAAGAAGGATTGTCCCACGAGATACAATCTAGTATGTTGGGTTTCACAGCAAGGAACATGGCCGAGCTTCTGAACAAAGCCTTAGAGGTTGAGACCTTCAAGAAAAAGGCCACCGTTGTTATTGGGAATAAAAGAATTTTTGGAGCAAGTCAAGGCAATCACCGAGGAGCACCGCAATAGCATGCTAAGAGGACGACAGCCCCTGTAGCAGGTAAACCTCCAACCGGAGCACCGCTTTGCCCTAAGTGCAACAGGAATCACTCAGGTGAGTGTAAGGCTAGTACAGGCGGCTGCTACCACTGCAGAGATCTAGGACATTTCGCTAAGATGTGTCCAACAAAGAGGAGCTCGAGTAATCAGAAGCAAGGAAGTGGAAAAGGCGGCCCAATTCGCCCAGTTTGAGTGTTTGCAGTGGATGCTAAAATGGCTGAACCAGATGATAATGTTATTTCAGGTACCTTTATTGTTTATTTAGATTTATTAAAGTACTTTTATAGCACGATTTAAATCATGTTGTATTTGTATTTTAATAAATGAATTGACATAATAGGTACAATAATATTAGGCAACTTAGCAGTTACAGCATTGTTTGATACGGGAGCGTCTAACACCTTTGTGTCAACTAAGGTAGATAAGAAGCTTAACATACCAATGGAAACCTTAAGGAACACCTTAGAAATAACAACACCTTCAGGAAAGGTAACTAAGGTAGACAAGTTGATGCCTCAAGTGGATGTACGGTTCTAGACTTTTCGGATTTCGATGTAATTCTTGGAATAGATTGGCTATCCGAGAATTATGTTCACCTGGATTGTAGAGAAAAGAGAGTGACCTTTAAAGTACCCGGGAGATCAGCTAAAACTAATCAAGGTAATGTTTACAAGCCTAGTAAGAAGCGTCATCCGATCATTTCAGCGGTTAAGGCTATAAGAGCTTGTCAGAAGGGATGTGAAGGCTACTTGTTATATGCAGTGGATGTGGAACAAGTCAAGCCTAAGTTAGAGGAAACCACTATAGTAAAGGAATACCCTGAAGTGTTTCCAAAAGAGTTACCGGGAAACATGCCGGATAGAGAAATACAGTTTGAGATCAAGCTAGTAACCGGAGCGGCACCAGTTGCTAAGGCACCCTATAAAATGGCCCCGGCTGAATTAAAGGAGTTGAAAGCCCAACTTAAGGATATGGTTGAAAGGAAAATAATTCAGCCTAGTACTACGCCTTGGGGAGCCCCAGTGTTGTTTGTCAATAAGAAAGATGGTAGCATGAGGATGTGTATAGACTACAGAGCACTGAATAATCTTACTATCAAGAATAAGTATCATTTACCAAGGATAGATGATTTGTTTAATCAGTTGCAAGGCAAGAGAGTGTTTTCCAAGATTGATCTTAGGCCAGGTTATCATCAGTTGAAGATCAAGGTAGCAGATATACCAAAGACAGCGTTCAGTACTAGATATGGACATTATGAGTTCCTAGTCATGCCTTCAGGACTCACTAATGCTCCATTTGCATTTATTGACTTAATGCAGCATGTCTTCATGCCATACTTGGACAAGTTTGTGATAGTGTTCATAGATGATATCTTAGTATACTCCAGGGATGAGAAAGAACATGAAGAACACTTGAGGATAGTGTTGGATACCTTGAAGAGGAACCAGTTGTATGCTAAATTCTCAAAGTGTGACTTTTGGTTGGATCAAGTTAGTTTCTTGGGTCATGTCATTTTTGGAGATGGCATTCAAGTAGATCTGGCAAAGATTGAAGCAGTCGAGAATTTGTCCAGGCCGACTACAACCTCAGAGGTTAGAAGTTTTCTCGGCTTGGCTGGTTATTATAAGAAGTTTGTACAGGACTTCTCAAAGATAGCTACACCACTTACCCAGTTCACTCAAAAGAATGTGAAGTTTGAGTGGACAAGTGAGTGTGAAGATGATTTTCAAACATCAAAGAAGAAGTTGACCACAGCCCCAGTTTTGGCAGTTCCGGAGATCTTTGATAATTACGACATTTATACCGATACTTCAGGACAATGTTTAGGTTGTGTGTTGATGCAAGGAGGAAAATGCTGGATATACAAAAACCCGAATCTGGATCCGATCCATAATTGGATCGTCAGATCTGATTCACAGCACCGATCGAGACACTCGATTTTGCACAGCGGAAGCTACCAATAAATTCGCATGCGATTTTACCACGATTTGATTCGCATAATAATTAATAATCTATAAGAAGGTTAGTAGATTTAGCCAACCGGAGAGAAGCCGTGATCTACCGGATTGTATCTCCAAGCGATGACTGGTGGACGTCGATCCTCATAGTAGAATCTCCTCGAATATGCTTAAGAAAAACCTTAGTCTTCTTCCAATGGCTAAAACAAGAAAAAAAAAAATCTCTCTTTTATTAAAAAGGTTCGTCCCTTTTTTCTTCAATAATGGCGTGGTTTTTTCTTGTTAAATTTTGCGTTGGGAGAAACTCTATTTTTATAATAAAATAACTAATAAATTGAGAGTTTATCTTTTACACACAAATTAATCTTTTCATTTTAGGAAAGTAAAACCTTTATCCAATAGGAAAACAAATTTCCTATTTATCCAATAAGAAAACTAATTTCTTATTTATAATTATTTAACATATAAATAATTACATTATCCACATTATAATTAATTTAGAGAAAATTTCTTTTCCCAAAACGAAATAAAACTGGCGCCATTTTTATGCCAATTGGGATAATTGAAAATGTCTTTTCTATTTTATATATTATTTACCAAATAAATAATATTCGCGTATTAATTAAATAGACCAACTATTTAATTTATTCTGGAGGTTCTATAAAACGAGAAAACACTTGCGTGTTAGGAGCCAACCCGGGGATCATGGACCTATAGCCAGTAGCTACAATAAATTAAATAAAATATTCATCGAACAAAATATTTCTACTCAACTTATTATTCTGGAACTACGCCACAATAAATCCGAAACTGAACTCTATCGATTATAGATATAACTTATTCTCAAAACGTCGAGTCAATAAGTGTCCATTGATATAGACTAACCCTCCATAGACTATCCGTAATGAAGCACGATTATTTCTGTAAACCTTCCTCGCTACATCTTATCCTTATTTACCATTAACCCACTAGTGATCAATAAGTTCATAACCAATACGAACTCCGCGCATCGATCAGTTTCTAGGATTAACAAATAAGGGGATTGTCTTTCTACTTCCCGCAGAAATGAATGGATTCCATAGCTGTGAGACACACACTTCTCACTCATTCCAGAATAGTGCCAACGTGAAAGTGACTCGGACCGCGCTCTTAGCGATCCTTAACGAACACATCAAAGCCTATCCTAATATAAGTAGGAGTCTGTAATCACTTCAGGATTAAGGTTAATCCATATATGATCATCTTGTGATTTAATAAGATTTCGCAATCACTGAATTATATGAGAAACTCAGATTAAATCGGTCCAGTTCTATATGAATCTCATCATATATAAATGCCCCACATAGACAATAAATGTCGACGGTTTTAATACGACGGTCACACCATAAAGTGTTCTGGGTACATTAATGGTGGTTTAATCAATAGACCCCATACATTGATTAAGTTCCCCACGGACTAAAAGTTCAAGTGTATCACCATAAACTTAATCCTCATGTGTGTCACACACTAAGTTATATGGCTACATATGATACGACTTGGGGTTTTCAACAGTGTAATAAATATAAGCACAAAGCAAATAATAAGATGAGAATAAATCTGTCATTTATTAATTATAAAAACAATTACATAAATTGTCATTCGGGTGCTACTTCAAACAATCTCCCACTTGCCGTAAGGACAAGCAACAATTGTCTTTCGGGCACTACATCTAACAGAAAAGTAATCGATTTTGCATCAAGACAGTTAAAAGTGCATGAAAAGAATTACCCAACACATGATCTGGAGTTGGCAGTGGTAGTGTTTGCCTTAAAGATTTGAAGGCACTACCTGTATGGAGTTAATGTTGAAATAGTGTCCTAAACCCAATCGGGTTGGACCGGATCTGACCGGGTGATGGCCAAATTATAGTAAACCAACTTTAACCGGCAGAGTACCGGGTCGGTTGTACTACAACGGCGAGCAAGGTCGTATCCCACGAGGAATTGGTCAAGTACCCCAACCACTTTTGTATCTAGTTTAGGCTCACAAATATTGGTGGAAGTAATTAACTATAGCTATGAACATAAAAATGATGACTTTAACATATATGAATAAAGGAATAGCTAAATTATGGTCAAGAACACTACTCTTAACACCGTTACCGAATCACTAAGGATGAGCCTTAACCTACCAACCAACCAATAGCTTCTAATGAATGTGTTGTGGGTGCAATCTCCTAAACTGGTCCCTATGCGCTAATACCACAACCTAGCTACCCTATATTCGGTTCAACAGTCCCCTCTATGCGATTTAATTGACCTAATATGATTAAAACAATGAGACGCTCCGCATCCACCGAGTTCACGGCTTAGCTAGAATAACCTTATCAAGGAACAGGCTGCGAAAAACTCGACTAGTTCGTGCATGGCAATCCTAAAACTCTAGTTCGCACACTCACTCGCAAAATACATTTATAAAGATCGTGTGTAAAATCAATTAATGGTTCATGACTTCACTAAAGGCATTAAGTTCAAGTTTTAGAACACAAACATTCAAAATAATTAACTTTTAAGACCTACTCATCCCTAGATCATCGTTTAGGCATCAATTTCGTAGTTCCATCACATAATCTAGCTATAATAAAATTAGCTACTCATGATTGAAAGAACAAAACAAGAAATCATAAATAAATTGGTAAACGACATGATAAAAAGATAAATAAAATTACCACAAAAAAGTTGAAGCAATCCACCACTTGGTTTGTCAATCCGTTGTGTTGAAATCGTAAAATAACAGAAGAAAACTGCTATTGTATTTGCAGAAATTCAAAAGGAAAAATAACTGATCTAAACCTAAGGGAAAATAAAAACTGCTGCAGAGAAAAAATAAAATTATTCTAAGGAGTCTGTGTGTTGAAATTTGACCTAAGTGGCTTTTTATATATCCACCGCCGACAGTCCTCTATTACCCTTTGGAAATTTCCCAAGCACACGTCCGCCTCTGTCTTTTTTTCCTTTTCGTCCACTTTAATCAAATGCAAATAGGGTGTGGACCCTACCTTTGACCAATAGCATTGTTTCCCTTTTTTTTTCTTTTTCTTTTCTCATCTAATTTTTTCCTTTTCCAAAATATGTGAGGGATGCGAACGAAGCTGGGACCTCAATTCCATTTAACACAAAAGTCGGGATCCCGACACAGTTGGATAATAATATTTTTCGAATACTTGAATTTAAGTCTCGCGCCATTTTCTCATACGAACTCCGTTTTGGACGATTTTTATACCGCTGTGGTCCTCGTCACACCCTCTATCACGCCATATCTGTAATAAAAATAAACCACATACCCAAGCGTGACAAATACCAATAAAACATACACAAATCACCCAAAAATATCGAGATTTTCGACGTAAACGTCTTATTATCTTGTGATTCAACTCGTGGTGAAATATGCCCATAAAAACACTTAACTACCCCAAAATTACACCGAATATGCTATAAATAGTGGGTAAAATGCACACGAAATTATAGCAAAGTTGACTCTCATCCACTACCCCCCACTTAGCGTTTGTTCGCCCTCGAGCAAATCAAGCGATTCAAAAAATAAATTATGAGGTCAACGTCGCAATCATATGGGAAATCAAAATATCCAATGAGTAAAAACTAGTCAACAAGCGAATAAACACGAGCCAAAACTTATTTTATCATGGAAACGGAATGTGTGTGTGTGCATAGCTTCTCAATCATTCATTATGGTCAACCGGCTCAGATTATAAATGCATGACTAATGGCATTACACCATAGGCTTATACTTCATAATCATCTCCATTAATCGAGATCAAATCAAGGCTAACAAAGGTCAGGCAGGACTTGCACGGTTGTAACGTTAGGCTAGGGACGGGGCTATTCGAAAGGATAAAAGGAATATCAAAAGAGAAAAACGAGTGAGCCTTATCAAAACATCTTACACATAATTCATAGCTCACCTCCCTTCGACACCGTATCATAAACAGGAGTAAAATGCAAAAAACCGTTGTCACCAACATGAAACTCCACGATCGCTTACAAAAATAGTCGTCACCAAGAACAAGCTCACCAAGAATTCAAGAACACCCACTCCAATTTACTTCATCCCATAGTCATGCATTACATTAGAAATATTAACTCGAAAACTTTCCTTCACATTTCTTGACTCAACTTTATTCATTTTTTTCTTTTTTTCTTTTGATCGACTTTTTTGAGTTCTTTTTTCTTCTAGAACCAAACACCAACACTTTTCCACCCCTTCTCATTCATAATGCATAAGATACACCAACACCATCCATGAATACACATCTCTGCCACCCCACACTTGTGCTAGCAAGTGTGCTCAAAATAAGATTAAAATTCACTCGTAGGGTGCCAAAGAAATGTAGACCACAAATAAAGGCTAAGGGTTGGTAATTATAGGCTAATCAACGAATGGCTAAGTTCGGGTGGGGGTCTAACCACCCTACAAAGGCTTAGAGGGTTCTCGTGGAAATTATGTCTGTGGTTGGCTATTTGGCTCACAGTCGGGTCAAAGAAATGCCCGGACCGTCATCCCTTAATCTACCAAGATTGACCTTTCTATTTCGCCTCGAAGTTAATTGTATAAGTTCTAGGTAACAGATTAATGTCTATTACATCTATAAGCATTCACTAATCAACCACAACTCATGAAATCAAAGCTAGTACGTGCATAAAAATTCCATTTCCACAACAAGATGAAGGTTTGACTCACATGCATCCAACTCTTGACTAATAATTAACCAAAGAATACGATGACTCACATAGGATACGCAAAATCAAAACCATGAAAATTTTAAAAAATGGCTCAATTATTACTCAAATAGAGACCAAACACAAGGCATATAACTTATTCGATGATAAATAAAAGCACGTGGTCAAGTGAAGTGAAGCTAAGTCTACCACCCCCCCCCCACTTAAAACGGAACACCGTCCTCGGTGTGTGAGTGATAAAGTAAAGAAAAACTTAGCTGAACAGGCATTAGGGCCAACCATGCAAAATGACAACCGCCAATGTATCTCCCAGGGTACCTGTGCAATCACAACAAAGAAACCAAGAATCCACTACGACGAAAGGCCGAAACCTTAGGCGTAGGTAAGCACAAGTATTGAGATGTATTGCAAATAAAAATATAGGTTATCATAAGGCATGCAACAAGAATCACGATGCGGGGTCAAATTTTCATCACACTCCTAAAAAACAAACCTAAAAACCTAAAGAAAAAACAATGTGGGTTTCCTCCCATAAGCGCTTGCAATTATTGTCGTTAGCTCGACTTATTGAATTTCAAAAACAAGATAGGGTGCCGAGTTTATAGTCTTCGGCAAGACTCGTATCCCCTAAACATGACATTAGGTTCTACCTTCATTTTAGAGACACTCTCACTTCCTACACCCTCCTCGGGTTGATCATAAGTCACTTGGTTCTCCTCAAAAACTTCTAGCCTATGCACCTCTTCACGCGTCCCCCAATCATTTCCCGGGTGCTTAATGGTCTTATATACATTGAAGGTTACAGTCTCATCACCTGCTCGCATGGTGATCTCACCTTTCTGCACATCCAGTAAAGTCCTACCCGTAGCCAAGAAAGGTCTTCCTAATAAAATTGGGGTTTGACTGTCTTCCTCCATGTCTAACACAACAAAATCAACAGGGAAAACTAGTTTACCGACCTGAACTAGCACATCCTAAACAACTCCCATGGGGTGCCTAATCGACCTATCCACCATCTGCAAGGTCATATTTGTACGCTTAAGCTCACCTACCCCCAAACTCTCATATATCTTTCTAGGCATTAAACTTACACTTGCACCTAAGTCACACAACACCTTAGGAAATAACGTCCGGACTATGGTGCAAGGAATGGAAAAACTACCAGGATCTTTCAACTTAGGTGGCAGCTTATTCTGAAAAACAGTAGAGCACTCCTCATTTAAACAAACAATTTTCTCCATTTTAGATTTATTAGACAAAATCCCTTTTAAAAATCTGACATAAGATGGCATATGAACAAGCGCATCCACAAGTGGGATATTTATCTCTACTCTTCTTTGTATATCGAGAAATTTGTTTTGCTTATTAGAAATGGTTGGATTTGTAGGGCCACGAGGGGGGTAAGGTAATTTAGATAAATCAAAGGGTTTTTTCATAGAATCCACACCTGAGTTGTTCGTACCTTCCCGTGTCGTGTCTGACCGCTTTTCCGGTTCCATACTCGGATTCTCCACCTCTTTCTTTATCTCTTCAACATCTTGCTCTTCATTGATCACCACCCAATCTTCATCTTCCTCTCTCAGTTTTTCTATCTTCTTCTTCTTCTCAACATCCTCAGGCACCTCTATATCACTACCCACAACTTTCCCACTTCTTGTAAATATGGCATTCACTTGCCTGGGATTTTCAGTTATTTTCCCCATTCGTGTCTCCAAGTTCCTCACCACAGATTGCAAGTTTATATGGGCATTTTTCACCTCCTTTAATTCCTTACTTAATTCCAGGTTACTCTCCCTCAACTCCCGGTTATTCTCCTTCGACTCCTGGTTGTTTTCTCTAATGTCTCGGCTTATTCTTTCCCACAGACTGTCCGTGGAGCTTTTTGGTTGCGTGCGTTCCGGAAGTGGTGGTGCTGATTGTGGGGGCCTGGCATATTGACTCTGTTGAGGCTACGCAAATTGCGGTTGAGTCGTTTGCCCGGCCCCTTGATTTCTACCCCAAGCAAGATTTGGATTGTCCCGCCAATTCTAAAAATTTTGCCCCCCGTTCTGATTGGCTAAGTAGTTCACATCCATGGGTTGCCAATTTAATGTCAAACTCGGATCTGTAGTTTGGTAGACCATGGGAATCGAGCACAATGGATGCATATCCCTGGGTTTCATGCCAAAAAGGTTCTCGAGAGATGGATCATTGAGCATTTGGGTCGTGGTCAGCCGACTAACCTTTTTAATAGGGCAGTTTGTGGCCCAATGTTCACCACCGCAAGTAGTACACCCTTTGAATTCCTTCTGCCATGCCAACATGTCACTCATTTGCTTTTTTAGCTCCACCATTTCAGTTTGCATCTTCATAATTTCATCACTTGGCCCGACTTGGTTAACTGAACTAATTGGGTTCCTTGAAACCCTTCTCCCCGTCTTCCACTGTCTGTTTCTTTCTGCGACTCTCTCTATTGTAGCCAATGCAACATCTGGTTCCACACTCATTACATCTCCTCCACACGCCGCATTCAAATTTGACTGATCTGTCTCGCGTAAACCACCATAAAATAGATGTACCTGGTTCCATGCCTCTAATCCGTGATGCGGGCACTTTCTCAACATAGCTGTAAATCTATCCCAGGCTTCATGCATGCTCTCCATGTACAACTATTCAAATTTTGCAATATCTGCCTTCATATCCAACGTTCTGGAGAGGGGACAATATTTCAATAAAAACTTTGCAGTCACTTGATCCCATGTGTGTAAAGAATCGTGGGGTAGTGACTCATACCAAGCTCTCGCGGCCTCCTTCAATGCAAATGCGAATAAGAGCATCCTAACCGCTTCCTCAGAAACTCCATTCATCTTCACGGTCCGACAAACCTGCATAAAGTGGTTCAAGAATTGATTCGGGTCTTCAGTTGACTTACCCTGAAATTGTGCATTGTCGTTCAGAAGATACCACACATGTTGTTTAATTTCCAGGTTGTTTGCCGGAATAGGAGGCAAACGGATGGGTGTGTGTTCCTCACCAATAGTCGGTGCCGCGTAGTCTCTCAAAATCCTTCCATGATTGCCTTGATTTTGCACTGGTAGTTGTGCATAAAAGTTTTGTGCCTGAATAGAGGCGGCTGGTGGTGGATTCACATTATGTTGTTGATTTTGCAACATCATTTGCATCATCATTTGCATCATTTGATTCTGGTCAAAAGGCATTTGACCAAATACATTCCCCCGGTTGTTGTTCTGATTCTGAGGGGCTTGTTGTTGTTGTCGGACTGGATTCTGCCGACCTCCTTGATTTTGGACCCCATTTAGTCCCAGATTAAGTGCCCTTGGATTTTGAAGGGGTTCTCTATTTAAGTTTTGTATTTCCTGCTTTTCAGGAGTAAGCATTGGGTCTAACCGCAACCCATCTTCAGTCCCATCTCCATCATGTAAATTCGTTAAATCTCCGCTTCCCAAAGTCATTTCTGATTCTTCTGATTCGGATTCTAACTCAACAAATGTTGTCGATGCTTTCTGAACAGACTTCTTCTTCGTAACGCTGTTCTGATGCCTTGAAAATGCTTCAATTTCCGAGATCAAAGGAAGTAGAGGTTCCTTAGAACTCCGGGTCATACACTGCAATCACAAAAACAACAAGAAAACAGTAAAATAAAAACGACCTAATCCTAAATACTTGAATGACTTACTGATATAGTAAACCAACTTTAACCGGCAGAGTACCGGGTCGGTTGTACTACAATGGCGAGCAAGGTCGTATCCCACGAGGAATTGGTCAAGTACCCCAACCACTTTTGTATCTAGTTTAGGCTCACAAATATTGGTGGAAGTAATTAACTATAGCTAAGAACATAAAAATGATGACTTTAAAATATATGAATAAAGGAATAGATAAATTATGGTCAAGAACACTACTCTTAACACCGTTACCGAATCACTACGGATGAGCCTTAACCTACCAACCAACCAATAGCTTATAATGAATGTGTTGTGGGTGCAATCTCCTAAACTGGTCCCTATGCGCTAATACCACAACCTAGCTACCCTATATTCGGTTCAACAGTCCCCTCTATGAGATTTAATTGACCTAATATGATTAAAACAATGAGACGCTCCGCATCCACCGAGTTCACGGCTTAGCTAGAATAACCTTACCAAGGAACAGGCTGCGAAAAACTCGACTAGTTCATGCATGGCAATCCTAAAACTCTAGTTCGCACACTCACTCGCAAAATACATTTATAAAGATCGTGTGTAAAATCAATTAATGGTTCATGACTTCACTAAAGGCATTAATTTCAAGTTTTAGAACACAAACATTCAAAAGAATTAACTTTTAAGACCTACTCATCCCTAGATCATCGTTTAGGCATCAATTTCGTAGTTCCATCACATAATCTAGCTATAATAAAATTAGCTACTCATGATTGAAAGAACAAAACAAGAAATCATAAATAAATTGGTAAACGACATGATAAAAAGCTAAATAAAATTACCACAAAAAAGTTGAAGCAATCCACCACTTGGTTTGTCAATCCGTTGTGTTGAAATCGTAAAATAACGGAAGAAGACTGCTATTGTATTTGCAGAATTTCAAAAGGAAAAATAACTGATCTAAACCTAAGGGAAAATAAAAACTGCTGCAGAGAAAAAATAAAATTATTCTAAGAAGTCTGTGTGTTGAAATTTGACCTAAGTGGCTTTTTATATATCCACCGGCGACAGTCCGCTATTACCCTTTGGAAATTTCCCAAGCACACGTCCGCCTCTGTCTTTTTTTCCTTTTCGTCCACTTTAATCAAATGCAAATAGGGTGTGGACCCTTCCTTTGACCAATAACATTGTTTCCCTTTTTTTTTTCTTTTTCTTTTCTCATCTAATTTTTTCCTTTTCCAAAATATGTGAGGGATGCGAACGGAAGCTGGGACCTCAATTCCATTTAACACAAAAGTCGGGATCCCGACACAGTTGGATAATAATATTTTTTCGAATACTTGAATTTAAGTCTCGTGCCATTTTCTCATACGAACTCCATTTTGGACGATTTTTATACCGCTGTGGTCCTCGTCACGCCCTCTATCACGCCATATCTGTAATAAAAATAAACCACATACCCAAGCGTGACAAATACCAATAAAACATACACAAATCACCCAAAAATATCGAGATTTTCGACGTAAACGTCTTATCATCTCGTGATTCAACTCGTGGTGAAATGTGCCCATAAAAACACTTAACTACCCCAAAATTACACCGAATATGCTATAAATAGAGGGTAAAATGCACACGAAATTATAGCAAAGTTGACTCTCATCACCGGGTCGGATCATTTCTACAATTTCTTTATGTTTATACATATAAAAAATGGCTTTTCCGTTGTCATATATATGTTCTTTTAAAGAACCAATTATGAATTGTTATATGATAACGTCCTTAGTATAAAACTGTGATAGAGAAACCATGATAGGAGATTATGGTTGATGAGATCTTTAATCACTTTAATAAGTTTGATACTTAAATGTCTCTAGGCTAATGTACTATTAAACAGGGCATTGATATTATAAACATGCTAGCACGTATTAGATGTCTTCTGTCTTTAATGGCAGGGATAGATCTCGTCTATCGAAGTGTAGAGACACTTGGAGTGTACGTGGACGTGTATTAGAGAATGCGTACGTTAGAATGACCCACTTACATTAAGAGTCGCACTATGTGGCGGTTGTGTAATTATCTTTAAGACCGGAGTCTTCATGGCATCACGGTGTGGATTGTCATGCTTTGACACTATTGAGATTTCCCCTATCCACGGGGTGATCATGCAGTGATTGAGTATGATATTGAAGCATGCGGAGTATACATGTTTGGTTATCCGGAAATCGCGTATCCTATGGTTGGGATTGAATATCCGAAATGGCCTTCTTATAAGGAATGTATTGACACTCGAGATACGATCGTATGGATATTATTACAGCAATAGGATTGTAAGTTACACGGTAACTGTTTCACATGAAAGGTAGTAGTCATTGCATTTTACTCTTCCGATGATTGGGGGTCACGGTGTGTTGCTAGACACTATCCCGTGATCATTAGGTATGAAGGGCATTTTTGTAATTTTCACTTTGTGCCTATGGCCAACATATTCGGAAGCCTATCGGGTCACACACATATGAACATCTAGCCGGATTAAAATGTGGTTATAGTTGATAACCAAATAAGAAAAGAATTTATCTCGTACTATAAATGTTATAGTGGTAAATTAATATGGTGGTATTTATTTATTTTGAATAAATTAAATACAAGATATTAATTATGTTGGTTAATTAAATATGTATATTGATACATATATATTTCGAAATATGTATATATATGATATATATGTATTTTGCAAATTAATTAATCATAGTATTATATTGATTAAAAAATATTCCGGATGCCAAAATTTTGGTAAACGGGGCGCCACTTTCTAATGTATTGGATACATTTGAGTTGTGCAATTTAATTAATAAGATTACCATAATATTAATATTAGATATTAATTGATTTTGAAAAAATAGATTTATGATAATAAGATAAATATAGTCAATATAAGATATTGACAGTATCTTGGAATATATTTAATATAAGATATTGAATACTAATGAGTTAAATCAATCAATTATATTTTCCTTATTTTATTGGAAAAAAGGTTTTCTTTCTCCTCAATATACAAGGAAGCTAATCTCAATCAGATTGGGAATTGAGAGGGGCGCACCACTCCCTATATAAACAAAGGGGTGCCAAGCTTTTTTGTACATCACAATTCCAAGAGCTAATAGTTCTTGTGAAAAATAGAGAGCTTCCTAGAGAGAGATTTATGAGAGAGAAAAAGTCGGTCTAGCAGTCGAGTTTTTCTAATAGCAATCCATGATGGGATTCTGGCGAGGTGTTCGTGTGGATCACCGGTAGAGGCCGAACGCTTGGGCGGCTTCGTGCAGAAACTACAACCGTAGACAAAGCGTCGATCCAATTGGGTCAACCAAGGTATTCTTTTTGACTACTTCTTTTATGCTTGTTGCTTAAACGAAGTCGATCTTGGGTAAAAGGAAATCAAATTTTTGAATCCGCGTTGATTTCCTAACAGTGGTATCAGAGCGAGCTTCGAGCTTAAGCAATAAGCATGTTATTTTTGCGTAGTTAATTTTATTATTTAAATCACGTAATTAAAAGATGAAAGATTTTTTATTCGCAAAACGATACATGAAAAGAGAAACAAAAAAGGGATCGGGTGGTGCTCGGCCGACTGGCGGCGGCGGCGGCGGCAGGGCAGCCTGCTGCCGACGTCGGTTGACCGGTCAATGCTAGCGGATCTCCAAATTTTTTTTGTGTGTTTTGTGTTTCAATATGGTTCATAGTTGTGATTGACAATTCCTCCTTTGTTTAGTTGTGTTATGTGGCTAACCAAAGGTTCAAATAGTTTGGGCAATTGGGAGGCCACATGGCATTATAATAATAATGGTATTTCCAAACTTTGTTTGGAATAGGCCTACGCCCTTTCAAAATATTTGATTTGGAAATGGCCTAGGCCTAGGCCTAGGTCACTTTCAAAATTTTGATTTGGAAAGTGGCCAGGCATGTTAACCAAAATATTGTCCTTTCCAAAATATTGGCTTTTCCAAAATTTTGATTTTGGAAAGGGCCAAGGGAGATGCCATTTGGTTTAGGAAACCAAAGGCATCCCTTTTGATTAGGAATCAAAAGGAAAGAAACAAAAGAGACTTAATTTTAATTTGGATTTATTTTTGGAATAGTTCTAAATGATTAAAATTAAAATTGAAATCGTTTAAAATTAACCGTTAATTTTATTTCGATTAAAGTAAATTAATTAATTAAATGTTAATTAGTTAATTGATTGGATAAAATTATTTAATAGATTAAACGTTAATTGATTAATTAAGACGCAAGTAGTTAAATTTTAATTTTATCTGTTTCATAAGATTTTATTGTATGGATTAGATATAGTTGATATAATATGATTATATGGACCCCGATTGATCATGGACTCGACCAATGGGATATATGTGAATGATTTAAATTTTCTGTTGGTTTAAAAATTGTCCTAGGCCTTTATGAAGAACGTGACCTAGTTTATTTTCTGCATTTATCCCATTCCCGTTAGCTCCCCCGTATGCGGCCGGCGTATTAATTTTATTAGATAGAATTAAATGTAACGAGAATGGAGCGGAAGATGAAGACCAAAGAAAGAAGAAAATAAAGATCCCATTGGAGAATGGAGTATTAAAGATCCTATCGGCGGTTGCAGCTACCTTTAGATTGTGACCCACGGTTTCGTCAGTTTGTATTCGAAACCGCACCTAGGAAAAGCCCATGATCATACCGGTTACTTTACACATTTATTTATTTTGTGCATGTATTTATTTTATATGATACGATAGATGCATAACTAAGCATGATGTAGATGAATGTGTAGGATGTATGTCTATAGACATAGATATACATAATGAGACCATAATTAAATTAACTAATAGAATTAATTCGAAATTAATTAAGTGAATTAATTTAAAATTACTCCCACAACAAAAATCGAGTTATAATATGTCTCCCAATATTATAGTGATGGTGAAGAGCCCTTGTTCGGATCCAACTGATCGGCCCACGTCGGGAGTTGACCAACCTCGGGTCTATCGTCATTATCGAGATATGATCGTTATGAGATCTCATGAATACTTGGGTTACGACTCGACTAAGAATCTTACGGTGATTGGCCCATGTCAGGACCGTCTGATTTTAGAGACATAAGGTTGACTATTACATAGACGATGTGAATTGTCAAAAAGTTGACTAGTCAAACCACTGGAAGTCGCATTAGACGCGATTGGTAAGAAGTACCTACCCGTCAAAATTGACCCGGTCGATCGGCCCACGTCGGGGATCGAGTCAACTAGATAGGATTCCAGCCACTAAAGGATTTTGAAAAATTCTTGGAAGTCAATTGGGAGTAGTTGACTAGTGGGAGCAAAATCATAAATCAAAAGACTATTTTTGATTTTGCGTGTATAAACAACAACACTCTTTTATCTTTATTTTTATGTTGTAGTTTTAGAAAATTTTATATTTATGTTTTTATTCTCGATTAGTAAAAGCAAATTACGACTGTTACTTTTTGAGAAATGTACTCAAAATATGGTTAATTAATCTTAATCCTTTTAAAATAAGCAATGACACGTGCAATATCGTTATAGTAGTTGGAGACAAGGAGACTACATATTTGATGCAGTGCTCCAAGACTTTAATTATTAAAGAAAAGCAGAAGCTCATGATATTGGATACGATCCAATATGATCATTCAGTCATATGACAATAAATTCAAACGTTGAATAAGAATGACCGCGTCGAATTTTGGAAAGATTGTTTTCAAAATTGTAAGATTTAAGTAACGACTTAATTCTTTAATCATTGCTTGATGGTTAATTAAATTGTTAATGTTTTGAATACAATTCAAAAGGTTGAATAAACTATTTAATAAACTTTATATTTTCTTTATGAAAGGAAATTACAGACATAGCTCTTGTGATCTTTCTCAAGTCTTATGAATACTACACTAAGAAATATTTACAAGTGCTTAAATGATTAAAAAGGAAGTTAGGGCATGTGCTTAAATAGAAAACTTATTGAAGTTTCTATTCTAGGCAAGTGAGTTGAGATACATCTGTCTAAGTTCAAAGTCGACTCTAAGATATATGATATCTTATGAGTGTGATTAAATTAGAAAGATTAAATACATATATGGAAGGTGAAGTAAACGTTGTAACACTTACCATATTATGGATCTAGTAAACTGATAAGGAAACTAAATAAAGGTTATTATGTTCCGGTTCTTATGAAGAACATAGCTTCAGTTACTTGTTAGGATTTAGTGGACATATTCAATTGTAAAGAATAAATGTTATTCCGATAAATTTGAAAGGTCACTTAATCTAACATACTAGATTGATGTCACTATATAGTGAATATAGGTGAAAAATCTCAACTAAATATTTGTATGGCTGTTATCCTTGATTTGTGGCTGTTCTAGGCACAGTCTTTATGGAAGGGAAGCGTGTAACCAAACGTCATTCTGATGATGTTGAACCATATGATTATGAATCATGTGGGTTATTCATATCTTATCTAAAGAGGACTAAAATACCCTTTTAATAAAAGGTTATGAAACCTACAAGATTGACTAGAGCCTAAACATATTGATGTTTGTTGTCTTATGACGATTAATGCCACAAATAATTGTTTATTAATCTCTATGACTATTTTTAGAAATAGTTGAATGTACTTGGTGAAGTACAACAATTCGGAAAGCCCAAAAATTTGAGCTAGTACGAATATGAGATTGATGAGCGAT
Organism: Gentiana macrophylla; assembly: GCA_026214975.1. Taxonomy (NCBI): domain Eukaryota; kingdom Viridiplantae; phylum Streptophyta; class Magnoliopsida; order Gentianales; family Gentianaceae; genus Gentiana; species Gentiana macrophylla. Next base: position 57,856,674 of record CM047814.1, read on the forward strand.
TTAGGAATTAATTTTCAATTGGATTGGAGTAATTAATACCTGAAGGGTGTTTCGAAAGTTGTCTGAAATAGAATCAGATTCTCCCTTGAAGGATACCATATTTGGGACGCAATTAGATTGTGTTCCTAAAATGGAAACAACACTTTATATGATAAAGTTGTGAAGCAAGCCATGCGAAGTATCCCTTACCCGTTTCGGGACAGTGCCCTTATGTTGTAGATATAAATATAAAGGGTGTGCTCTAAAACAATTAATCCACTTGCCTTTCGTGCAAGTGGGAGATTGTTAGGTGTAGTGCCCGAAAGACAATTATCTAATTGTTTAGGACAAAATTAATAATTCATCTTATTATATGCATGTATGCTTATAATTAAGACACTACTGAAAACCCTAAGTACCTCGTTTATGTAATCACATAACTCAGATCTCCCACTTCCACGAAAGGCAAGTGGATTAATTGTTTTAGAGCACACCATTTATATTTATATCTGCAACATTCTCCCGCTTGCTCAAAACAAGTGAGACGTATCCCTCAAATCTGTACCCTCCAAGTGCATCTTAGTAATTCATCCTTCCAAGCACGACCGAGTGTGCGACCTTGAGGTAGTCGGTGACCAGCGCGCACTTAGAGAATCGAATACCATGTGACTTGGTACACTGATCAGGTAGGTTGGCGGCTTGAGTCAATCTTTGGGATCGAAACGTCGCCTTTCCATCTAATCCGGTGGTACGATTTCAATATGCCTTTGAGCCAACACTAAGGACGAGATCGACTTAACGAGCATCCTTAATTTGACATAAAGTCAGAATCAGTGTCATCACTTATATTCTAGTTTGCACCTGAATATACTAGCATATTATTCCTCATTCTCCCGAAGAGACTTGAGGATTTACTAAACATCTCATTTAGTATTCATCCGCAGGTTTAGATAATCATTCCTGAGAGGTAGGGTAGACTACATCGTTGAATGTTACATAAATGCAAGAATATCTTAACCAGGTGAATGGATGGGATTGCCAATGGTCGATTCTCGAGAATTTGAGCGAATCAAATCCTTTAGAATGAATCCCGATGGCATGTCAGACTCTGACTTCAGATAACACACCCATGATGTTTCCAACTGTTTCAGTGTTACCAATCATAAACACTAATCTACATACTACTTTACTAATATCGAAGCCCAGTCTACGAAAGACTTATCTATATTCTGGTCAAGTCCACATATTAAAATGACTTTGAAATGACCTAGAGGTTTACTTTAATCCCCAAAGGATATAAGCTGTGGCAGGCATCCTACCAAAGGTTCTATCTGAATAAATTAAGATACCGTTAGTCTCGCAAAAAGGTCTTAGGGAATCACCCCTATTTTCTGCTTTGTAACGAATCCGTTATTTGTTCTTTGCTAAAACCCTTCTGTTCTGAATGAGTTCAGATTCCGTTGTTCGGCAAGGAAGTCTTAGGGAATCACCCATATTTCCTGCTTTCTGATGAAATCAAGCAAGACTGAGTGGTAAGAGAGATCACGGTCTAGTTAACTCTCTACCTTTTAGGGAATCACCCCTAAATTACTCAGCTTTGCATTGAAAGTTAAACTTTCCTATTCATTCGACTCTCCCCCGTGTAGCTCCAATTACTCCCACTGGGCCTGAGATACTCAGGTGGTTCTACAAGAGTTTCAATAGAACTGGATTATCAAACTCCATTCACAAGGTTATGCCTTTTAAACCAACCTCTATGATCAGGATCCTATACAGCCCACAAAGGACTATAGGTTTATCAATCTATCCTATAGACTGCAAGGTCCTGCAATGGGTAATGGACACATACTCCCACTGCGTTCGGGGTGGATTGATATACTGATCTAGTTTAGTAGTTTTTATTTGTGTTATCACCAACTGCCGGTATTGGATGTGGACTGAACAAATCAGTTAGTAACATCTTGAGTACAAATACTTCAAGATCCAAAGCTGTGATTTATAGACTCTATCAGACCGAGTTTGACAGTATAACCGTCATTCTCTGATTTTACGAGTTTTATAATCAACCTTTACTCAATGCATTAAGATATTTCACAATCTGAACGTATACCCAAAATTTCCAGTCCTACCTTCAAGCCCTAAGTGCTAAATGTCTATATTTGCAGAAGTGGGGTGAACCGAATTTACTCTGTATCCACAAATGCGTAGGCATCTTTTAGGTAGACTTCTCGGTTTTTCATTACAACGTAAACCGTTATTTTGCAACCAATATCTTAAATGAGTTCAGCAGCGTATCATGGCACATCAATAACTATATAAGGAAAATTTATGGTGTATCTCTTAGTGAAAACATTTCACTGGGAGGCAGGCCGAGCATCAGTCCCGAAGACTACGCAATAACCTATTTCTGAGTATGGAATACTCTATCTCTGGTGAAATCAGAGATTCCTCCAAATATTTTGGATAAACTTACCGGAGTTTTGAGTAGTTATCAGACAATATGTCACCACTCAGAAGCGCCCACAAGCTTGTATCTTTCATATGACCCCGAAGGTCGTTATGAACAAGCTAAGTAACTTCTTAAAAACTATTACCCTTTCCCGATTGAAAGGAAACTTAGGCATAGTTCCTTTAAGACAGGATTCCTTTGACTGGGAGATAGGAATCACCCTAAGCCAGTCTTCAGATCTTGTCGTTAGGGAATATGCACTAATTAATAGTATATAAAGAAGTGTTTATCTAAATACGGAAACCATTTGCGTTTATATTATTTAAGATGTGTTATATATACCTATTCAGCATTTCTTAGTGGTTCTGACTAGGCCTGTAAACGAGCCGAACCCTACCGAACCCTGGCAGGGTTCGGCTCGGCTCGGTGTGTTCGAACCTTAGGCTCGGCTCGGCTCGAAATGGCCGAGCCTTATATTTTCATTATTCGGTTCGGGTTCGGTCTGGTATTTGGGAAAAAAAGCTCGGCTCGGTTCGGCTCGAACATATCGAACCGTTCGAACATGTTCGGCTCGAACTGGGTTTTAAAAAAAAATCAGAACATGTTCGGCTCGGTTTTAAAAAACATGTTGGCTCGAATCAGATATGAATTTATGATATCCGAGCCGAACATGTTCGGCTCGACCACCGAATATCTAATTTGTAAGGTTCGGCTCGAAGTTCGAACCCACGAAACGAGCCCGAATCGAGCTTTTTCGAACCGAATACTCCGGATCGAATCGAATACTTAGGTTCATTTACAGCCCTAGTTCTGACTTTATCAAACAAAAGTCCGAGTCTTGGGTTCATGCTACGAATGTTATATTCATCGTCAATAAGACAAACAAATTATCCTATTGAAAATGAATACGTTAGTTCCAACGAATCCGAAAACAGAAAATGAATTTTCAGTGATACTCAAGAATTGAATCTGAGATTCATTTCCTTATATCACTCCCACCAGTCTATCTGAAATAACTGCCCGTTGTCTATTTTATTTATCGTTTAATGCAAAGATACTTAGTTCTTCCAAAGAACTTTAGCTTTTGAGAAAATAGCTAAGGATGCATTGGTCAGTGATCCGAAATCACTTTCCTTATCCTCTAATTTCCAATTTATTAATATTTTGGTTTATCCTTAAAACTACTTTGTTTAGATGATTAACACGTATAGACATTCTTTCCCATTCTTGACTTTCCTTAAATGGAAACGGTCTTGAACTAGCAGTTCGTTTGAGTAGACGCTACTCTTGAACTGTGGGATGTCTAAGGATTGTTTTAGTAGCTTGGACTATTCGATTTTTCTAATCGACAAATCATAAGACCAAAGCTCCCACTAGTTTATCGGTTCCAAATACCGTCTAACTAGCAACACTTTGTATTTATGATTTTTCAAAGATTAGAAAAACATTCAGAACTAAGCTCCCACTAGTTTATCAGTTCCGAATACTGTCTAACTAGCAACGCTTTATTCTTGTTTTTCCAATAAATGGAGAAACTCTTGTGCAATCTATTACACATTTCTAATGATTCAGAAAAAACAACAAATCATAGACTAAGGCTCCCACTAGTTTATCGTTTCCAAATACCGTCTAACTAGCAACGCCTTATGTATATGATTTTCCAATTTTTCAATTTAGAAATTTGTTGGGTAATTGCACTTTTAAAATTCACTAATGAATTTTATATATAGTCCTAAATCATCTTTTGTAAACTAAGTACGGTCGTTTCTCGTTTTACACGAGCGACATCCGTGACATACCTATACTATGTCATTAAGTTAGGATAGAATAAATATCCCGCCAATCTGCTTGTTGACTTTAATAAGTTTGACTGTATAATGTGTTATTCAAAGAGGCTTGTCATCAATAGAGGTTGGCTCAAGCGACTTGGCGATAATGCTTCAAAGAAACTTCTTGACGGATTAACTCTGCTGATTTTTTATTCTTTCTTGTTTTGTTCAATTGATAATACAAGATGAAGATTAATACCAATGACTGATCTGTCAAGTGAGCTCACCAAACATGACAAAGACCAATCCTCTTGGCAACCTCATTTGCTCAATTGTCCAAAAGTCAGTACATGGAATTGTTGATACCAATGACTAATCTGCTAAGTGAGCTCACCCAACATAGCAAAGACTAATCCCCTTGGTGAATTCCAGTACACAGCTGATTATCAGTCAACTTTGATAATTCCAAGTTCAGTCCTTAGTTTACCAAATCTTTCACTATCCAGTGGTTTAGTGAATATATCAGCAAGTTGATCTTAAGTAGGGATGTATAGAACCACCACATCTTTCTTTTCAACATGATCTCTTATAAAATGATGCCTCACATCAATATGCTTGGTTCTTGAGTGCAAAACAGGATTTTCTGTGATGGCAATTGCACTTGTGTTGTCACACATGATTGGAATTTCTTTTTCTTCAATTCCATAATCCTTTAATTGTTGTCTTAGCCAAAGTACTTGTGCACAGCAACTTCCAGCAGCAATATATTCAACTTCAGCAGTGGAAGTTGATATAGAATTTTGTTGAATAAGAAAGATGCTCCAAGATTGCTTAGATGGATTCTCCTACTCCAAGAATTTGATATTGTGATCAAGGACAAAAAGGGTAGCGAGAATGTCGTGGCGGATCACTTAAGCCGGTTGGATTTCATTGAAGATGAGGGAAAACGAAAAGAGATTGATGATTATTTCCCGGATGAACAACTCATGATGGTGGATGCTCCCCCAACAATGCAACTTATTCATGCCGGTTTGAAACCGAAGGAGAGCTCACCATGGTTTGCAAACATTGTGAATTACTTTTCATGTGAGTATGTTCCAACTAATTGGACATGGCAAAAGAAGAAGAAATTCTTTCACGATTTGAAATTTTATTATTGGGAAAGACCGAACCTTTTTCGGAGGTGTTCGGATGGTATCATAAGTGTTGGTCCCTTGAAAAGGCTTTGGTTAAGTTTAGAGGGGGGGTGAATAAACTTAACACTTAAAACTTTGGAGTTAACAAAATTGCAACTTCAAAGAGACTGTTGATACTTGATGAGTCTCACGAGACTTGAGCCTGGCCGATAGCGATGAGTCACTGACATTTAGGTTCTTGAATTTGAGCAGCGGAATAATATCAAAATTAAGCCTTATTACTTGTTGTTAAATATGATACCAAGTATTAGATACTCAGTAGTGTATGTGTGTGATATCAGTTGCTAGATTCAGTAGATTGATGTGTATAATAAACTAAGTGCAGAATGTAAATGCTGAAAGTAAGTAGGCAGACTTTATAGTGGTTCTAGGTGGTGTAATCCTGTCAGTCCACTCTTCTCCTGTGATGTTGGAGGTAATTCACCAGAGATCTTTGATGTAGCTGTTACAAAGATTCCTAAGGTTGCTTGTCCTTCACCAATCACTATGGCTTCACAAACAGAAAACTGGGAACAGGTAGGATTGCTGCTCCTAAGTCTTCCACTGGTCCTTGAAGGGTAGGATTGCCTCCAAAGGTCCCAACAAGCTGATTTAAAGTTTCTTCAACAGATGCCTCAAAGTTAGTAGGTTGCTGAGGTTGTATATTGGTACCTACTACTTCCATCTGTACAATACTTGGTTCCCCCTGACTTACACGCTCATCAGCAGGGTTAGCAGCAGACGGCTCTTCTCCCTGAATTCTTGCAACAATTGCAGGGTCTTCAACCAATGTTTCACTTACCACAGCAGGTGCAGACTCAGTAGTCTGTTGTGGTTCTTCATCAAGTTGCTCAACAACAACTTGTGCAGCATCAGTAGTTCCAACAGCAGCAGGTTCAGGTTCAGTAGACTGCTGTGTTTCTTCAATAGATTGCTCAACAACAACCTGTTTACTACCAGTAGGCTTGACAACCTCTTCTGGTGAGGAATCAGTAATTTTCACAGGCTTGATGATAGTTAAGGGTTCAGCCTCAATAGCCTCGTCTTCTTCTTCTATTACATCATCTTCCTTTTCTTGTGCCTTTAGAGCCTCTAAGTTTTTCAATTATTTCCCCTTTCCATGTTTCTTTTTCTTACGGATCTCTTTCATCCTCTTGGAAAGTGTCTCATCTTCGATTTCTTTCACAGTAGACTTCCTCTTCCTACTGTCTTCTTTCTGTTGTTCCCTCAGGATCTCAACAATGACTTTTCTTTGCACTACTGGCGAGGTCAAGAACCTCCACTGAACCCTCAAGTGAGACTCAATGATCTGTCTTTGTTTGCTTCCTTGTTCTTTTAGGCTTTAACAACTCAGTTATCTTCCTTGTATCTGCAGCCTTTCTTTTCTCTGTTACTTTATTTGGTGCAGTAGGTGATATCTTACCATTTTGTTTAACCTGCTCACCACCAGCATCACCATCATCTCCACCATTATCATCATCAGCAGCTTCTCCAGCAACCTCTTCATCATCATCTAAACCAGGAATAGCATAATCAATCTCTTTCTTGTATCTGGACTGATTTATCTTCTCAGGTTCAATATCAGGAATTTCCAAATGATTCAGCAGGGTCTGAATCATTAAACCTAAGGGTAAGGCCTTCGATTTCCTTTTTCCTTCTCTTTCTTCCTTGGCTACTTTCTTCATATAGTGAATGAAATATGCAGCCCAATCAAATTTCATGCTTCTACAGATAATCATCATTAACTCTATCTTAGGTCCAGATAGAGTATCCATACTTCCAACCAACCCCAATATGTTCTTTGCAATGAGTTTGCTCAGCAGGTTGTACTCATTCCAAATATGTCTGCAGTTTATGCCTGGAATTGATTTGGTGTCTTGATTTGTCTTGATTTGATTAACAAATGCCATCTTGTTCAGTCCCATTGCTTCAGGATTTACTGGACCATCCACCACTTCTTCAAAACCAAAAACTTCCCTTAGTAGACTGGGGGAAACTTCAATCTCCTCAGCATTCACCATTGTTTTGAATGCTTCACTTCTTTCTTCCACAACCATGTTTTTCCAAAAATCGATAACATTTGTGTAAGAGATTGTTTGAAATCTAATATGGAGTATATTCTCCAAGCCAGCAAATCTCCTTATTCTTCGACCAATATTGATTGCCAAATCCGTTTTATTTGCATCAACAACAAAACCTCTAACACTTTGGCTTGATTCGATCTGAACATCAACCTTTTCCGCCATTGAAAAAAGAAATAGATGAAGAAAAATTGCTCTCAAATCTGTGTTCACACAATGTAGATTTGTAGTGATAAAACAGAGTTTGCAAGTAGAGAAAGTCTGCTGTATGTAGGTCTGCATATATAGACGGTGGGTAGTTGCAACTGTCATTGCACGTACATTGATGTTAACCACGATTAATCTGAGTAAATGTGGTCTTGACACGTGGCCCATTACTCCTCCATAACGTTTGTAACCGTTGGATAGTTTTAACTGCGGTTATAAAGGATAAAATAAATATCCCGCCAATCTGCTTTGACTTTAATAAGTTTGACTGTAAAACATTCCATTCAGCAGGGTTATCCTCAGCATGGTGGGCTCAGCAGTCTGCTGATAAGTATGCTTCAGCAGCCTGCTGACATAAAGACTCTGCTGATCCTTGATTTCTCCTTGTTTTGTTCAATTGATAATACAAGATGAAGTTTAATACCAATCACTGATCTGTCAAGTGAGCTCACCCAACATGACAAAGACCAATCCCCTTGGCAACCTCATTTGCTCAATTGTCCAAACATAAGTACATGGAATTGTTGATACCAATGACTAATCTGCTAAGTGAGCTCACCCAACATAGCAAAGACTAATCCCCTTGGTGAATTCCAGTACACTGCTGATTATCAGTCAACTTTGATAATACCCAATTCAGTCCTTAATTTGGCAAATCTTTCACTATCAAGTGGTTTAGTGAAGATGTCAGCAAGTTGATCTTCAGTAGGGATGTATAGAACCACCACATCTTTCTTTTCAACATGATCTCTTATAAAGTGATGTCTTACATCAATGTGTTTGGTTCTTGAGTGCAAAACAGGATTTTCTGTGATAGCAATTGCACTTGTGTTGTCACACATTTTTGGAATTTCCTTCTCTTCAATTCCATAATCCCTCAATTGCTGTCTTAACCACAATACTTGTGCACAAACAACTTCCAAAGAACAATATATTCGGCTTTTTCAAGAGTGGAAGTTGATATAGAATTACATTTCTTTGTCGAACCGGGAGAAGCAGATCTATTTCCCATTAACTGACAGGTTCCTGTGGTGCTTTTTCTATCAATTTTGCAACCAGCATAGTCAGAATCTGAGTAGGATATAACTTTGAAACTTCCATCCTTGGAATACCATATCCCTACTCCCAAAGTCTCTTTTAGATATTTAAATTTTTTTTTGACTGCACCTAAGTGACTTTCTTTAGGTTTAGATTGGAATCTTGCACAAACACCTACAGCAAAGGATATATCAGAGCTCTTTGGCGATGAGGTACACAGATCGACTATCATCCTCCTGTATAAGGTCTGATCAACATCTTTGCCTTCTTTATCTTCATCCAATCTGATGTTTGTACTCATTGGAGTTGATATCTTGGTGCTGTTTTCCATACCAAACTTCTTCAGCAACTCTTTGGTATACTTGGTTTGATGAATGAAGATTCCATCTTTCAATTGCTTGACTTGCAATCCCAAGAAGTAGTTTAATTCTCCCATCATACTCATTTGGAATTTACTATTCATTAGATTGGAAATTTTTTCACAAAGTAAATCATTTTCAGAACCAAATATTATGCCATCCACATAAATCATACCAGAGGTGTTTGTCCCTTCTCGATTCTAAAAAGTGTTTTGTCAATGGTCCCTTTTGTAAAACCATTGTCCACCAAGAATTGAGATAAGGTCTCATACCAAGCTCTTGGTGCTTGTTTCAGTCCATAAAGTGCTTTGTTGAGTCTATACACTTTATCTTCTTGATCTTTAACTTCAAAACCAGGAGGTTGCTGAACATACACTTCCTCCTCTAGAATGCCATTCAAGAATGCACTTTTGACATCCATCTGATATACCTTGAAGTTTTTATATGCAGCATGTGCCAAGAATAATATGATAGCTTCCAATCTTGCAACAGGTACATATGTCTCATCAAAATCTATTTCTTCTGCTTGAGAATAGCCTTTTGCAGCTAGTCTGGCCTTATTCCTTACAATGGTACCAGATTCATCAAGTTTGTTTCTGTATACCCATTTGGTACCAATGATATTTGCATGACTAGGCCTTTCCACTAGTGTCCATACTTGATTTCTTTCAAATTCATTTAATTCTTCTTGCATAGCAATTATCCAATCTGGATCTGAAATTGCTTCTTCAACAACCTTAGGTTCCATTTGAGATAGAAAACATGTAAACATTGCTTCTAATTGTCTTCTAGTCCTTACACCTTGCTGTACATTGCCAATAACTTGTTCAGCAGGGTGATTCCTTAACCATTGTGGATTTTGGTTAGATAGACTTTCAGGAACCTCATCTTCAGTAGGGTCTGCTGTATCTTGAACAGGGGGTTCAGCAGATCCTTGAATTGCTTCAGTTGTTGCATCAGTAGCATTATCAGCAGGGTGTTCAGCAGGGGCAATATCAGAAACTTTTAAGTCATTAAATCTTTCCAAAACTTCAACACAATCTAGATTAATGACTTGTTGATTCTCAGCAGGTTCACAATCTTCATCTTTCATTCCAGTAAACTTAGGTTCATCAAACACAACATGGATTGTTTCTTCATGTTTCAGTGACCTCTTGTTCAGTACCCTGAATGCCTTGCTGACTGAAGAATATCCCAAGAAAATTCCTTCATCTGAATTTTGTTGGAAAGTTTTCAGATGTACCTTGTGATTTAATATGAAACACTTGCTTCCAAATGGATGGAAATAAGAAATATTAGGTTTCCTTCCATTCCAAATCTCATAAGGTGTCTTCAGCAACTTCTTGTTTACTGAGGTTCTGTTTTGTGTATAGCATGATGTATTAACTGCTTCAGCCCAATATCTTTCAGGTAGCAAAGCTTCACAACTCATTGTTCTTCCTGCTTCCTTTAGAGTCCTATTTCTTCTTTCGGCAACCCCATTTTGCTGAGGTGTACCAGCAGCAGCAAGTTGATGTAGACACCATTCTGTTCACAATATTCTCTTATCACTTTGTTGAGAAATTCAGTAACCTGATCTGATCTTATCTTTACTACAGTCAAACTTTTCTCATTTTGTAATCTTTTTAAAAGATTAGGCATGCTTTTAAGTGTTTCACTTTTCTTGTTCATAAATATCACCCAAGTGTACCTTGAAAAATCATCCACAACCACTAAGGTGTATTTCTTTCCTGTTACACTTGTTGGAGTTATAGGTCCAAATAGATCCATATGCATCAGCTCCAACACTCTATTGGTTGATTGTTTAGACTTTGACTTGAAGCTTGATTTTATCTGTTTACCTTGCTGACATGCATCACATATAGCATCCTTTTTGAATGTGATCTCAGGTAAACCAATCACCAATTTCTTCTTTACCAACTGATTGATATCATCAAAATTTAGATGATTCAATTTCTTGTGCCATAACCAATTTAGTTCTGATTTGGTATGCACAATCAGGCAGGTTTCTGGAACTGCAGTAGACCAATCCATAATGTACATGTTTTGTTGTCTTCTACCAGCAAGTACAACTTGATCACCTCTTTCACTAATGACAATACAGTTGTTTTTGTCAAAAGTGACCTTGTATCACATGTCACAGAATTGTCCAAAGCTCAGCAAGTTGTAGTCCAGTCCTTCCACATATGCAACATTCTTGATTGTAAGTCCATTCCTCACAAGTGTGCCATATCCTCTAGTGTATCCAGGTGTATTTTTGTTGCCAAAATTCACCCTTGGACCATCCTTTGCCACAAAGTTTGACAAACAGTGCTTATTCTTTGTCATATGTCTGGAACATCCACTGTCAAAGTACCAAACACCCTACAAAACAAAGTTAATACATTTTAGGTACCCAAACCTGTTTGGGTCCATAATGGTCAGTTGTAAGCATGACCCCTGGGATGTTTCCATAAGGTCTTCTCCTAAAAGTGTCATACTTTGGTTCATACATGTATTCCACACATCCATAAGTTCTAACTGTTGGTTGTGTAGGATTCACATATGTTTTCTGGCCTTTTGGTTCATAATGCTGTTTGAAGTGATTCTTGTTGTTAGAAACATTTGCATAACCATAGGTGTGCTGTCTGTTAGGAACAGTCCTATAATAAGGAGTCTGCTGAGGTCTCTGCTGAAGCCTTGTATAAGTCCTCTGCTGAGCCCTTTGCTGATTCCATTGCTTTGGTTTTACCCAAGCAGCATGGTTATACTTATTATTTCTAGCAATAGGTGCAGGAATATTCCAATCATCATCAGTAGGGAACAATCTACCTTTCCCCCTGAGATAAGTATCCCTAGAATGATTAACATTTTTGGATTTAGGATTCTTATCCTTGGAATATTTCTGACCTTTACCTTTGTGTGGTCCAGCAGACTTAGTAGCAGGTGCGCTATCAAGAGGTCTAGAAGGCATGGTGAATTCTATTTTTGGATTTATTCCTTTTATTAGAGTCATCGACTTCTTTGACTTCGATTTTGCTTCCTCGAAGCTTTCTCGATGAGGTTTTCTTTGCCAAAGAACCTTCTATGGAAGACACATCTTGAGGCATGTGTGTTAGAATTCAAAGGCTCTTGGGAGGAAAAGCTCGATCTTATTGAGTTCTCGCACAACAACGGACTACCATGCCGTATTAAGATGGCACCTTTTGAGGCACTTTATGGTAGAAGTGCAAGAGTCGATGTCTGTGGGGACGATTCGTCCGAGGCGGTGGTTTTGGGACCATGAGAAGATCGAAGAAGATACGGTCAAGGTGCATGAGATAATCCGAGAAAAGATGAAGGCTGCCCAGGATAGGCAGAAGAGTTATGCAGACTTACACCGCCGGGATATTGAGTTCGCCGTGGGCGATAAAGTATTGCTACGAGTATCACCAACCAGAGGAGTGTTGCGTTTCGGCAAGAAAGGGCAGTTGAGTCCCAAGTATGTGGGGCCATATGAGATCTTGGACCGAATAGGTGAAGTGGCATATCGACTAGCTTTGCCACCAGTGTTGGAGAAAGGTGCATAATGTGTTTCATGTATCTCAATTGCGCAAGTACGTGAGTGATCCTTCTCACATGATCGAACCGGAGGTCATTGAACTAGATCAATCCTTGACTTACGAAGAGGTACTGGTACAGATATTAGATACCAAGGTACGGAAAACAAGGGGACGTGAGGTTAGCATCGTCAAGGTCTTATGGTCTAACCATGCCACTGAGGAGGCGACATGGGAAGCTGAGGATGCTATGCGACAGAAGTACCCGCATTTGTTCTCTTAAGGTATGCAATTTTCAAGCCTTGTATGTAAAATCCTTTTGCTTATCTTCAGGGACGAAGGGTGTTTTAAGGGGGGGGGTGGAACAACGCCCGGTAAGAACCTGAACTTCAAGGACGAAGTTTTGTTTTAAGGGGGGGAGGATGTAATATCCCGAAATTTTGACTTCCTAATTAACTAGTAAAAGATCTAATTATTTGGGAAATTATGGGATTTATTAATTTTGTGGAGGGATTTATTAATAATTAAAATGGATTTTTAATCATTTAATAAATTGAAAGGATTTTCACTCCTTTTTCCTCCCTTATTTCCCCAAACACAAATTTTTCAGCCCCAAAAACCCTCCCTTGCCGTCGGCCAAGAGTAAGGAAGAAGGAGAGAAAAATCTCTCCTTGGTGTTTAGGAATTCGTCGTCGCCATCATCGGTAAGCATCGTTATTTCTTTTCCTACATCCCGAGCATGACGATCGGCCGACCAAAGGCCATGGCCGATCCTCTTATGCGTGGGAAAGGGGGCTGTGCGATCTAGGGTTCTATCTTTGGGGATCACTAGAATTGTTTGGTGATCACTATTTTTTTTTATATAGATTCGGGTTTCGTAGAGGAACGATTCTAGCTCGATAGCAGAGGGCTTTCAAGAAACGCAGCCTAACCGGTAAGAATACTTCAAGTTTTATTCAAGGGTGTTTACGCTTGGTTGTCCTGTTTCGGGGATGTTAAACGTTCATAGTAGTGTGTTTTTGCGTTGGTTGAAATCTATAGTTGATATGATACTTTTGTATGGAGTAACTGGGCTTAAAGTGTTGCTTTTGCTGCTGTTTTGTTGAGAAACGGCTCAGAAATCACGTGGAGAATTGTTAGGGTTCGAGATGAAACCCAGGTGGACGGGCATCCAGGCCTTCTGGATGGGCGTCTGCCTTGATTCCATTTCAGACGGGCGTCCGTATTTTCTGGACGGGCGTCTGCCCTGGGTGATTTTCCTTGGACGGGCGCCTGGGTTACCTGGACGAACATCTGAGGGGTTGTTTTACTTCAGGATCTAACTTTGTTGGAGTGGACGGGCGTCTATACGTTCTGGACGGGCGTTTGATATTTTGGACGGGCGTCTGATAGTTTGGACGGGCGTCCAGTAGAGTCCTTGGACGGGCGTCCGGCCTTCCAAACGGGCGTCCAGTCTATGTTGTTTTCCTTCTTTGTGGGTCGTTGGCCAGTCTTACGAACATGTTCTGTAGGTTACGCTCTGGTGAGTCATTAATTTTGGTGTCTTGGTGAGATTCGGATATTGGGCATCGAAGTTCGTAGACCCGTAGTGGTTGGGCCGGATAGGGTAGCTCCCGAAGCCGGGCACCGGAAGTTTTCTTACGACTTGATGACCTTAACGTATTTGGAGAGTTGCGCATGTGGTGTGGTCGGGCGGATAGGGTAGCACCCGAAGCCGGGAACCGGGAAGGTTTCCTTGCACCCCAGTACGTGATGGTCCATCTAGTTATGGTACCATTGGATGACCTTTAGGATCCTCCTCTCTAGGGCTTTACCCTTTTGAGGGATGTGCACATTCGGGACCTTTAGGTGGATAGCTGTGATGTATGGTATCCGTTATGGGTTGGTCGTAACTCTTATAGATTGGTTGGGTCCTTCATAAATTGGTGGTACTTTTCATGGGTTGGTTTTACCTTACGTATACTAGATTTATTCTTACTCAACTTTATAGTTGACGGTTTTGCTTTCGTTTGACCCTGCTATGATCCATCTATGGGGAGCAGATTCTTAGCAGGTACTTCTATGGATGTTTGCTTGTTGCTGGGATGTCTCGGGGTTTGAGAGCCACGTAGTCGCAGTCACATGTTTTCTACATTATTTGGAATTTTAAATTTTAAAGATTGTGACGTTCTGCATAATTTCATTTTCTTCAGGATTTTGTACTCACTTTAATACTTTCTTTTAAAATAATGAATGGTGAAGATTTATTTTCTTTCTGTTGTGGAATGTTGCATGTTACCGCCACGACTGTGTGTCGTGATGAGTGGCACTACAGTGACCAATACCGGCGGCCGACGGGATTGGAAACCGGGGTGTTACAGAGTGCCTCATTAGTGGAGATTGATCTCATTCTTAACTCTTGGTTGCATGTTTGAGTGAGATTGCATGATTTCATGATCGTTAATTGATAACGAGCTTGACGAATATTCACTCACACACTCCGCTACCTTCCTAGATCGTGAACAACATGTCCGTGTGATTTTGATAAGTTGCATCGCATAATTGGATTCTAAATTCTTGATGTTGCATGATCGTATTTTTGTGTTTCTAGATAACCTTATCGCTCTAGTTGCTCGAGAACGAGCAACCTCTAAGTGGGGAGTGGTTGATGTAAGTGAACCTGATGATATGATTTCGGATGATTTACCCCTGTTTCTACTGCAATTAGCGCTATTTTGACATCAACTTGAGCAATTTTGAATAAGGATTGTAACCATATTTTGTGTACATAGAACTTTAGGAAACCATGTTTTTAGCTGTATTATATTAGTATTAGCCGATTTTGTTATCAGATTTACACGTGGTATCTTTGTGTCTATTTTTGCAGCACAAATACCACGGTGGGGAGTGTGGATTTTGACCATAGGATGGCATTGGATTCTCTTGTGATGATTTTGTGCTGTGGCAAGGATTTCAGCCCTAAGGACTATTTGACACACATTAGAGGGTCAATCCAAGCCAGATGGGGGAATAAAATGATGATTTTGTGATTTTATATGTTGATGACCTGCGCCATGTCACATGACCCGCGTCACTGAGTGGTTGAGCAATTAATGCAGATGTCATTCAGTCAGTCACCACATTTGGACATGACGTGCGTCAAGAAGCTATGACCTGCGCCATCAGTGCAAATTGGTGAATGACGTGCGCAAGATGGAATGACGCATGCCATTTGTGCAGAGTCAGAAAAGTTTAATCTCTTTTATCCCCCCATTCACATTATTATCAAGAATATACATCATCTTCTCCAATTTTTCTTCCATCTTGCAGGCAAAACCCCACCCTAGGCTCTTACAGCCAAATTCTTGTAGAAATTAGCCCTTGGTTATCATTGTAATTATTAAGAATCTTAGTTTAATTTCTATCACTTTTGGTTGGAGTTTGAAGACATAAGTTTGTAACTCCATTGAAGGTTTTGGAGCTTGAATGAAGATACCAATTTCGAGTTTTGCGTTTGATTGGTAATTCTTAATCTTTATTTTTGATTCAAGTACTCTTATGATTATGAATGTTAGCTTTGTTGTGTTAATGTTTGTAGTTATGAGTGGCTAGATTTTTCTAGCCAGGATGATGTTGTAGTAGTAGTTTATCCTCTTGTGATTGATTGGGAATGATTGTTTGTGTTGTTAGATTTGATTGTTGTGAAGCTTTGCCTACTTGTTTGCATTGTTTGTTGACATTGGAGTAATTGCCTAGTGTTAGCACCTTACATGTTTAACGGATACCGAACGGAGATGTTAGACGTGGGAAGAGGGTAGGTGAACCGGAAGGTAAAATAGACCTCTCGTAGGCATTCAATTTCATATCCGGGGATAGTTGGCTTTGCCATTGCATTCACGGGCGTAGCATACCGAATCATTAGGTTTAGCTTGTCTAGACCAAGGAGGAGGTAGAGAGCAATTTCATTCACTCGTATGAGGGGGAATTGCTTATTTAGGAATGCACCGCTTCACGCTTTCAAACACCAATAGTAGGTAGGTAGGAAGTCGTTCTCATGGCATTGCAAGAGGATAGCTAGTCTACGCGTTATCTTGGTTAGCTTCTGTTATAATTTCCCATCATTGTTAATTCAGCATTTAATTTATGCAATCGATTAACCTTTCACACATTTGCGACCTAGATCAAATTAATATAGACTTTTTAGTGTGTAACCTCATTTGGAGTGGATATTCCCCGAGGAGACGACCTTGACTCACCAAACTAGACTATAGTCGACCCGGTACACTGCCGGTTAGATTAGACCTCTAGGATTTGGCCATCACTATCCCGTGATCGTTAGGCATGAAGGGCATTTTCGTAATTTGCACTTTGTGTCTACGGCCAACATATTCGGAAGCCTATCGGGTCACACACACATAAGAACATCTAGCTGGATTAAAATGTGGTTATAATTGATAACCAAATAAGGAAAGTCTTATTCCAATACTATAAAGGTTATAGTAGTAAATTAATATGATGGTATTTATTTATTATGAATAAATATAATACAAGATATTAATTATATTGATTAATTAAATATACATATATTAGATATGTAAAGTCGAAAATTATGTATATATGATATACATGTATTTTGCAAATTTATCATAACATTATATTAATTAAAGAATATTCCGGATGCCAATTGTTGCATGTAAGGGGCGCATATTTGAAGTGTACTAGATACACTTGGATTGTGCAATTTAATTAATAAGATTACCATAATATTAATATTGGATATTAATTGATTTTGGAAAAATATATTTATGGTAATAAGATAAAGATATTTTCAATATAAGTTATTATCAATAGATATCTTAGGAAAAATATTTAATATAAGATATTGAATATTGATGAGAAAAATCAATCAAAGGGATTTTCCTTATTTTATTAGGAAATGTTTTCTTTCTCCTCAATCTACTAGGAAGCTAATTCCAATCAGTTTGGGACTATAGAGGGGTGCACCACTCCCTATATAAACAATGGGGTGCCAAGCTCTTTTATACATCACAATTCCAAGAGTTAATAGTTCTTGTAAAAAATAGAGAGCTTCATAGAGAGAGATTAGAGAGAGAAAATGCCGGTCTAGCAACCAGATTTTTCTAGTAGCAGTCCATGATGGGATTATGGTGGGCTATTCGTGTGGATCACTGGTAGAGGCCGAAACTTTGAGCGGCTCCATGCATCGCTACTCTCTTTAGACAGTCAAAGCGTCGATCTTTTAGATCAACCAAGGTAACCACTGTCTACTAGCTCATTTGTTTATCGCTTAAATGAAGTCGATCCTGGTCAAAGGAAATAAATTTTTGAATTCCGTTGCGTTCCCGCATAGATTTCCTAACATTCCACACTTGCTGTCCTCTCAGAGTCAATAATAACAAAAGATTTGTAAGGGGACTGGAGCAGGCTACCATGAGACAAAAAATCTTCTTTCTAAAGAGATTCGATTCGAAACTCTTATATTTTCAAGGTTCAATATTGAAATAATTTCAGAGGTTTTCCCTGACTTTGTCCGTGTCAACAAACAATTCGAAATACCTTGACTTTTTTAGAACATGTCCGATCTGTTTAGATTGGCTGACATCGGCCTCATTCTCAGCACCAGCTTCAACTCTACTAAAACAGCCACTGCAAACAAAACAGAGCAGTTGTTAGTTAAAGAAACAGATAAGTACAAATGTAAAGCATAAAGCAAAGAGAGGAAAACCCTACAGATAGCCCATTCTTGTCACTAAAGGGTACATATAGGCTAGGTCTTGCATCCTCTGGCCGAGCAGTGGCAATCAGTTCGTTGTTCAGCTCCTCCACCTTAATAGAGTAACCTGATTCATGGATCTTCTCCAGTAGCTCGTCAGTAATCGTAGGACGGTCATCTATAGGAAACTTCTTCGAATTCCACAAACTCAGCTCCGGATTACCTTCATGTCTGATGAAAAAGAACCGTTCTTTCAAATGTTTATGGGGTGTTTTTCCTTTGGGGATAATAGGAACGTCACTTGAGTGCCTGGTTCTATTGGAGAAGTAATACTGTCCGGGATGGTCCTTCACTCTCACGTGGTGGTAAAGATACCTAAACCGTCGTACCGAGAACTTTATGCTGAGCAACCGGCACCATATAGAGAACCTCATGATAGCCCTGACCCCCTTGGGAGATACTTGAGCAGTTACTAGCATGTAATGGCGAAGCACGGCTATATAGGCCGGACACAGGGGAAGCCTGAATCCAACCTCAAAGTGTTCCCGGTGAACGGTGCAATACCCTTCTCGGGGCTGATGTGCAAAAATGTCGGGCTCAGAAGGAAGACTAGGGTCGTACCTATCCCTATCTATCTCATACAGGCTACAAATTTTGTCCAAATCTCCCGGAGACATGATCGATTTGACGCCCTCACTGCCAATTATGGCCATCTTGGTTTCCAAGGTTCCGGTAGAACTTGAATAAAACCGTCTAAGGGGTGATTAAGAAACAGACAAGCTGAGAAGAAAACGCAAGTAAAAGCAGAGGGCAGCTTACTTGTAAAGATAATTGAGTAGGGAGAAAAAGCAGTCGTCAGTGTCCTGAATCTTCCGAGTAAATAACATCATAATGTAACGACAAACGTGACGGAGGTTATAAGCCCCAAACACGTCTCGAAACTTGTTGCAATTCAAACGACTAGACAAAGATGCCTTGAATCCCGGTACAGTTATGACAGCGTCATAACGGCATCCCTCCCACCGGGCAAGTTAAGTATTTCAAAATCTGCAAGTCTGGATGACCGAGCCGAGCCACAACCTTGACAGATCTAAGCTGACCTCGAGAGCTCCGCTAGATCTGTGGGGGTATTGACGGAGGTCGGACTCATACATCGCCCCGTGTCATCCCTATGCTAACCTAGTAATAAGACAAGATACAAACAGAGTTAAAGCCGGACCTAAACCCCATGTGAGAGGTCGACTCGGCTAGCCTTCCAGTCCATCGCAGGTCGGTTAGGGCACAGTGGAGCTCAGCTAGTGCAGCTCGGGCCTTAGAGCCTAAGGGACTGGACGCAGGCCGGCCTGAGTATCCATTAGACGGATTAGCCCACGTGCACAATATAACATATAACTATGGAAAGAATCCTCAGCCATAAAGGCTCTGATCCTACCTTCAAAATACCGTGATTATCTCCTACAATCAATGGGATCAAATCATAATTATCCATTCTTTAGGGAACACGAAATCAGAGTCCAACAAGAACACGACCCATGCAGGCCTAGGGCACAAGCCCCCTCTATATAAACAATCTCTAAGGAACTATGAGTGACTTGATTCATGATTCATACACAAGATACATAGGCAACTTGAGGTGCAATATCTCAGGCTCAGTCTAAACTATAGACAAACTACCCCCGTTCACATATTTTCCCGCTTCTATACCTTGAATAGATTGTTATTAGGATAATACGGCCTAGATTTATTATCCGACGAAAGCTAGCATCGTCAGACATGTGTTGAACGTCGCATTCTAAATGTGAGTTTTGCTTCTTGGATGAGTTGTTACATTATAAATACATAAGATCTAACAATGAGAATACGAAACACAGATCAACTCAATTTTTACGAAGAAGCTTTACAATATATTATCGGTTCACTCAAAAAAAAAAAAAAAGAAAAAAAAAAAAAAGAATATCGGTACTCAAATTTCTAATGTATAGTTCATTATAACACCAGTGTATATACCAAATATCAAAATGTCAATATTACACATATGAAGAAGAATAATATATAAAAAAGGACGTAAAAGTTTGAGGCTGCGGGTCGGATTCCATTATTATTGATTTGCCGAGTATCTCATTCTCCACTATTATGCTATTATGATCCAAAACAAATGAATAAATAGTGTTTGTGTAAAAAGAAAAAGACCCCGGACCCACCGGAGGGCTGCTTCCGTATAATAATTTGTAAAGCACGCCGCTGCCTTTTGAAACCAAACAAAGCTTTAAGTAAACTGTAGACGGCTCGAAAACGTTTGCCCAAAACTCCAATTTGGGGGTGCAATGTTAATGAAATCTTTAGTTACTCCATCACTTGTGGTGACCCTGAAGGACAATGATTGGCCATTAAGATAGCCATTGGATTGCCAATTGGATCCAGGTTTGGGGCCGAGCCTATCAAGCGTCAGGTTGTCTCGAACTGATCCGAATCGATCTAACGGATCCAGGACCTCCCACATTTGTTACCAAAACAAGTTCGAAGTAATCTCTACCATTGACTGTAAATCTCACCCCTCCATGCTTTTTGCAAGGAACTCTGTATACAAAAGTTTACCTTATATGCATCTTCTTATTTCAAGAACAATAAATCAAAAATCAATGGATATATTTGGCAATTCATGTGGTGATTTATTTACTACTATAAGTTATGAGGATCAAGCATATTATATTTTTTAGTAATGATATAAACACAACCGTCGTAACCAGTGGTGGATTCAGAAATTTTGTTCAGCGGTTCCGTAATTATTATTCTACGTAATTTTTTTTCACGGGGTCCGAAATATTTTTTTATAGATAAAATGTAGTGTTTTATTATTTTTAGCTGGGTCCGCGGATCCCATTGTGAAACACATACATCCGCCTTTGGTTGCGACACAACAAGTGCCACAACGTGTATCTACATCATTGATCATGATGAATATAATAATGACCAATAAGTCTACATTAGGAATCAACGGTGTAGATACATGTTGTGACACTTGTTGTATCACAACGGTTGTGTCGCAACGGTTGTGTATGTATCATTACTCTATATTTTATGATGGTCCGGTTGTCCTAGACCAATTAGATGCAAGCATAGGCAGATCTGCTCTTACCATAATGGGGTCTACGGACCCCCCAAAAATAAGAATACTCTATATTTTGTTTGTAGAAAAATATTCGGACTCCATGAAAGAATTTGTTTATTTGGTTAAATATTTCCAGACCCTGTCGAATAAAACTTCTAGATCCGCTCTCACATATTCAGAAAAAAAAACCTGCATAACTAAATACCTCTGGTAGACGACGGGAACAATCCCACCTCTGTAGATGCCGATCTTCAACCAAGCAGGCATAGCCATATCGAAATGAGGACGGGCGGGTTACACCACCCACCATTGTCGCTAGGTTGAGCCCAATTTGGTGGGCAAAAGTTTGTTGCGGTAATGGTTATGGATGTGCCTCTAATGCAATACTGTGGACTTTTCTTGTAGTCACATATTAACTTGTAGCATTGACCACAAGATGCTCCATCGTTGAACAATGCAGTGCTCAAGGCTGCTGTCCTTGTACCATACCCTGTCGAATACAAATTACCATATCCACATGCACCCCCTGTGGTACGTACATAATTCCAATTATTTGTTAGTCGTTTAAATTTCATCTTATACATATAATGTTAGCCGACTATATTGTAGAAACTCATTATTTCTCAATCTTATGTTTACGCATATACTTTCTATCTAATAGACGGGGATCCTTTTGGAAAGTTCTCCCAATGGCGGACCTACCCTTACCAAATGGGGTCATGTGACGGTCCGGGATAT
Organism: Gentiana macrophylla; assembly: GCA_026214975.1. Taxonomy (NCBI): domain Eukaryota; kingdom Viridiplantae; phylum Streptophyta; class Magnoliopsida; order Gentianales; family Gentianaceae; genus Gentiana; species Gentiana macrophylla. The sequence goes on from CM047814.1 coordinate 57,878,809, forward strand.
ATTTTTTTTCTATTAGAACAATTAGTTGTGCTGTCTCAAATAAAAAATCCTTTTGCCCTTAACAAAATGTGATTTTAGATTGTTTTAACCCAACATGACAAACTTCTAGATAAAAAATATCGTTTTATACTCTGAACAAACTCCTGAATTCGCCTCTGTATACTCCTATGCTAATGAATGAAGGGACAAAACCAATTATTAGTGACACATGCATTAGTATGTATCTAATTGTGACATATGTTCCCAAACTCAAACAAGTTGTTGACTAATAAAAAATATATCTACGTAACAGAGACGGATCAGAAAATTGTTTTATTGATATCACCGGATTCTAAAACTATATTTTTTAATCTAAAAATTTATTTCAGTGGAGTCACCAGAACCTAAAATTTATATTTTTAATTAGAAAAAGAGGTTCTTTTAACAACAAAACAACATCGTTTTAATAGTTAAAAAATTCTCGGGTCTCATTGAAGTAACATGACGCACCCTGTACAATGTAGATCCGCCTTTGATACTCAAGTCAACCACTTTTAGTCACTAGACTAGATTTAAAATGAAGACAAAACTAGAGAACTAATAAAAATATGAAACTGTATCGCTTTGATTTACAGGCTGCATTCAGGAGCGGCTACATATATATACTACCCCATCTACCGGTGCACCACACCGTTTTCACAGAATCGACTTGACGAGAAGTTGTTTTTCTTTTTCAAAATCGACTTCTACAATATTGATTTTACTTTAGTACACAAGTAATTGTGGTTTACCGTACTGGTAGAGTCGGTGAAAATATAATCCCTTATACTAACACTTACATCATCAATGAAACCGATAATTTTGCACTCAAGATTAGTAAGTGAGTTACATATATACGTACCCATAGTACCGGACGCGTCACCTCCACCGTAAAATGTTGCGTGGGCAGTCATCCACCCAGATGCACTGAAAGCATTTGCATTTGCAATAATGCAGCAGAAAGCCAGTAATGCAACCAGAACACCATTGATGTTTGACATGTCTATTTTCCTGTATGTATGTATGTATGTATGGCCAGTTAGAGAAAACACAATGCAAATTTATTAAATAATGGTTGGGGCGATGGAGCAATAGAGAAGATGAAATATAAATAGGTAAGTGAGTTTCCTGGGCAACTACCTCACATGGGTTCCTGCTAATTGACAATAAGCTCGAATCTTTTTTATTCTTTAAATAAATAAATTCTGCAAAGTCCTTGAGGACTATTTTTCACCTCATTTCAATTATTCCTCCCCATCCCACGTTGTCTCTCAGCAATCTACGCACATGGTTTTCTTGAGTGAAGAGCTGTGATTGGATCCAAATTAATCAATCCCAGAATTTTGATTTGTTTTTTTTCTTCTTCTAAATAATCATATTAGATGAAGGAAAACACAGCGCATTCATTGTCTTTGTAATAAATTTATGGATATATCATTCTGGAGAGAAATATATTCTGAGGAGAAAATCACATGGCTTTCCATTGACCTTACACGCTCAATTCTAATTATTTGTACAGGGTTGATGCACATGATTATTTAGACGTTTGCCTGGGGATCACACTGCCCCCTTCACACGTAAATTAATGGCACACCCTCTATGTACCTTCCGTTTTGTACCTTCCTGTATTTGACATCAATAATTAAATTTTGTGTACTATGAATGATGAGGATGTTCAGAAATCGTCCGGTTAGGTAATCGGATTCTTTTTTTTTTTTTTTTTGGAGTAATCCAATTATGAAATTGATGATGTTTGTGGTGATGTATGATTATGTTGAATGTGACTGTACACGTATCCAGCATGTATGAGATTAAATCAATAACGTAGTACTTGTTATGCGGACGAAATGTCTTTTATACAGGCGTCCCCTGTACGGGATGTGATTTTGTGGCATGTAATTGAGTAGCCATTATGATGTTATCGTGGAGTAGTCGTGGCTCAATTAGGCGAAAATCATGGGTTGTAATCAAACGTGAGATCATATCCTTGAATGAGTATCAATCATGGGATTCTGCCCATTAATGAGTTGTAACCGCCCTTCGAGCTCAGGAATGGCATATCCCGAGTTGACCATATATGACCGAGGTGACTGTGTCACCATGTCGGTCATATGGGACCGTAGACATCCTGTGTCGTCATGCTCAGGGGCGGATGTACGTTGAAGCTTGGGGTGGCAATCACCCTCCTCGGGTCCGAAAGGTACAATAGTACATATAAGATGTATTTTATTTCGCCCCTCTTAATATTTATTTTCGCCCCTATATTCGTCTTTTCACATAATATTATCGAATAACTTAATATTTTTTACTAATCATTACTGAATTGATACATTATAAATAAATTATTGTGATACACCAGTAAAACGAACCGTATTGTTGTATTATATTATTGTTGTCGAATCAAGGTAAAAATAGGGATAAACCGTAACTCTCAGGTATAGATTGTAGACAATTTACTCAATTATCTTTGTTATTCAAACAAAATTTACTTGGTAGACCCTAAAAAAACCGTTAATGAATCGCCCCCCTCCGTCCGAGGCCTGCGTCCGTCCCTACTCATGCTGCCTATCAAGAACTGAGGGCAACATGTGCCGAGCTTAATTAATTAGGCAATGCTCACTGAGCCCGAACTGAACTGGGCTGACGACTTGAGTTTTGAAAATGATCTGTATAAGGTCAGTGAAACCTTTGTCGATGTCTCTCAATGAAAATCCAAATAGTAGGCCAAGTCTGTGTTGGCCCATGTGCTAATATGGCCCAATGAAAGCCTTCGGAGTGCTAGGTGTAGGACTTTCGGGTCATACCCATGTCAAAAACCCTCAGACCTGAGATGGGATAATCATGGTAGTTTAGGTCAACACTGATGTGACGTGGCACAACTTGAAAGGCTTAATTCCAACTGTCTCTGATGTATGTGACGTGAACCAGCCTGCCTTTCACAATTCAAATTCTGATACTTATCTCAAGGCGCCATTGTTTAAAACAATTTAGATAATCCCGCAGATTATGTTGTAGCCCAATGTGAGGAAACCTCTTTGGCTTCAGCATCATCTCTGGTTATGAAAGAAGGCGGGTTGTTCCGTTTACTTTTTCTCCATCCTTGCATTTCAGCGTTGTCATATGAGAGAATCCTAGTTCCCTCATTCATTTCAAAAGACATGCTTGATACCTGTAAAACATGTAAGTCTCCCCATCCTTCTTTGCATACATTATTTTGAAACCATGTCTTCGAGTACACGATCTTCTTTAAATGATTCGTCAAATGAAGCGCTTTGAAGGGAAATCTCTGTACCCGCATGGTTTGTGGCTCATGAGCATTCGGTCACTTCTTATGTGTCTAGGTCACGATGTACAGAGGATTCTCAAGGATCACCGGCCGTGGATACGTCGATTAATGCATGATTGGACCTTTCTCGGTCAAGGCCATCCCTTCCATGCATTCTGACTAAGATGTAGATGAATACCGTATGTGATGAGTATGACGTATATAAGAAAATCTTCAACCCGAATCTTCCCTCTAGAAATGAAAAAGATGATGCCCCTTTTGAGGGCTATTGTATAGTGTATAATAAGCAACTTATTGCGGGTCTCCGATTTCCTATAGTACCTGCAGTTCTTCACATTTTGATTCACTATAACTTGCAATTTCCACAATTTGTCCCCAATGGGATTAGGATTATTATTGACCTTAACATCTTATATATAATACTTGGTATACAATTCACAGTTCTCTGTTTAGGGCATTCTTTAACCTTAGGAAGTGTAATGAGATCGTGAGCTGGTATTGCTTCTCTCGCAGGACCAAGTACGATATAGTCGTGGCCTTTAATGTCCTTGTTAAACTTCATTCATCCATTAAGAAGTGAAATGAGACATTTTTATTCATTCGTGCCGTGGGTTTTTCAGGATGAACTGTTGAAGAAATGATCATCCTGATAAGGACTCTTTCATATTTATGGCGAATAAGAAACAGTTGGCCCTAGAGAAAATCCGAAAGTAAGGTTTCTTCTTAATACCTTTTCATTTTCTTTTGAAGTACTTGCATAGGCTGAGCTAGAAAGTGTCGGTCTTGATAACTATAAATCTCATTTTATAGAGTCTAGAAATTAATGTAGGATATTGATTGTGTGTAAGTCGTTTATACTAGTGATAAAGTCGGAATTATCACGGTGGTTTAATGGGGGATATCTGGTTGTTTGTGAGTGTTTATGCCGGTGGTGCACGGCGGCGATGAAGAAATATATGAAGATGGTTTGAAGAACAAGGTGTGAGCTCAATGTTCGACGAATTGGCAAAGTATGGTCTGATTAGTATGTTATTCGATTCTGATATTGCGTGGAATACTAGGTTTGCGGTAACAGTGATTATACTTGGATATATGGCAATATATGTGTGATTTCTCCGGAGAGAGTACGGTGGGGAACAAGAACAATACTGTCGGATAAGTGCTTAAGGGAAGAACACGTGAATGAGTCGACAAATTGACAGAGTAGCTCTCTATGTATTAATTCTTGGATCCTTTCTATTACATTGTGATCCTATATTTATTGGCTAATACTAAGTCGGTTCACAGTTCATGCAAGACAATTAAATAGATATAACTAGAGATAATCATATAGATAAATACAAGTGGGCCGGCCAGCTATCTGGATAAGTATGGCGGACAACGGACATCGGACTCATATTTGTCTTGTCTTGATGTCAGCTTGACAATATGGTTAGAAATCACATGCAGAGGAGGAGTCCGGCTTACGACCAGCGGACAGAATCCGATTTGACCCGGCTTACGAACGGCGGGTAGGATCCGGCTTACGTATGCGGACTGAGAGGATAGAGGCCCCATACCTTTGTTATTGGGCCATGGGAGTAGGCCCAATCTAGATGAACAGGGCCCCACTCCGGTTCGGGTATATCAATGGCCCCTACTCTGTGCCTGGCGTGCCCGCCAAGGCGGAGAGTGGAGTTCCTTAGGCTGAAGTTACCCTGACATTTCCGTTTGTGACAAAGATGCCGATAATAGCTATCGGGCATAAATCAGTGTTGATATTGCGTTGCAAATTACCGATATATGCTGCACTGTGTAGCGAACAGGCTTAGTCGCCGATAACGTTCTATCGGGCTTGAATCAGTGTTTGTATCGCGTAGCGAATGACCTATTATATGCTGCGTATTGTAGTGGATAGGCTTTGGTGCCAACATCGCTCTGTCGGGTTTAGTCGCAGATAGTGCTCTATCGGGCTTGGAATGCCAGGTAAGAGCAACGGGCATTAATGGCTGTAGGCCACTTGAAGAAAAGTCATTGACTTTGATAATCTGAGGTCGTGTGTCAGATAGGTTGGTGACCGTCAGCGGGGATCGGGGTGGTTGGTGTTGTAACGGACGCATGGGTTCATGAAACGTCACGTCGGTAACTTTTCTGACATGATGTTTGACGTGAACCGTCCTTTCCTCTGATTGGCTGAGGGGAATCGGTAACCGTTCCAAGCCATAATTACGTTTGAATTTCAAATCCAAATCATCGTTTCCCTTCAATCTCTGCCTATAAATAGAGGTTCCCCCCTCCATTCCTACACTTTTCCCTTTCTGCAAATTTCTCCGGCAAATAGCAAGAGAGAATTCCGGCAAGTGAAAGCAGATTCCGGCAAGTGTATTCTCAGACGAAATCAACACACTTACTTCCCCTTTCATCAATCTGGTATGAACTTGCACATTTCCATTGCCCTTTGATTCGATTTTGCCTTAATTTCATTTGTCTCCCTTGCTAGAAGATCATAATACTGTAACTTTGCCTTTGTAGTTTTGGGTCTTTTCGGATGAACATCATAAGGTCATCCTTTGTGTTTCTCTGTGCCTGTGCCCCTTTTCTCAGAAATCCCTTTGTGTATAGATGCTCTAATTGTTGCTCTTGTCAATGCCTGAATGTTTGGTTTGCTTGGGGTTTTTTCTGGGTTGTATGGGGGTTTTTCTGGGTTTGTATGGGGTTTTTCTGGGTTTATTTGTTTAAGGAAAGTGAAGGGGCGAGGTGTGATTACTCTCATCTCAGCCCGACTTCCATGTTTGGGTGATTAAACTGATCCACCTCGCCTTATCTTTTTTCAGAATGTCTTCCAAGCACACATTGTCAGACGAAGAGGCTCGAGCCACCGCGGGCTACGGTTCGGAAGAGGTAAGCATGGAGGAGGCTAGCTCGGGCTACACCGAGGAGGAGATATTAAAAGAAGAAAAAGGGGCAGTCGACGTCGATTCTGACTCGAGTGCTGAAGCAGGTGATGAGGAAGTTGCAGTGATTCACGAGGGCGGCACAGGGGGTGAGGTCGAGGGTGAAGATCAGACGGCGTTGAGCGACCTCATTCACAGGATCGAGAGAGTGGTATCTTCAGAAGCCGCCACCCATGGTGCGAAGCTCAAGGAAGCCGTGGAAACTGGGGCGGTGTCGAAAAAGATGGGCTCATTAAAGAAACCTTCGGCGGCTAGGAAAGCTAGAGCGGCCAAGGATTCGGTTGTGTCAGACGAACATGAGAAAAAGAAGAGGCCACCCAAAAAGAGGTCGATTGCCGTTGAGATGGAACTTTCGGAGCAGAAACGGGTGGACAACAACCTTATAGCTCGATGGCGTTAGTTCGAGATCGACTTGATTATACGTTGGCGGTGACCGTTTATGACATTTCGGAGGACTATAGATTTGCAAGTATGGGCGCGACGAATGTGTCACGGACGTGCGGTCGGGATACAGAGGATTTTTGTGGCTACATTACGATCACTTAGTCACCGGACTAAGGCCGCCCTTTGACCCATTTTTCGTTACATTCATGGAGTAGTTAAAGGTAATGCCTTGTGACCTCAGTCTGGGGGTAGCCCGGGTGGTGATGTCCTTCATCATACTAAGTCGGCTTCGTGGTCGTGAACCATCGATGGCGGCGCTGTTATATTTTAAAGGTTTCAATAGAAAAGGCGACGCCGGACAGATTCAACCCTGGAGCCGATCGAGCAGTGGCCGTCCTGGTCTTCTGTTCGATCTTCCCGACAAAGTTACGGATTGGGATAAGAGGTGTATGAGAGTCGAATCCCGAGTGGGATGGCCATTTCAAAATCTCCCTGCGAACCCCGTGCTGACCGATCACTTAAAATATATCCCGACTCAGGACGACGATGACGAGTTTATAGCGGAGCACAAGGAGTTGCTTGGGTTTGTTCGCAAAGGTGTCAAACAAGCCAGAGCCTTTAACTGGAGGTTGCTTCTAGATGATAGCAAACCTTACCTCAGAAGGGCCAGCCTGCCTGCAGCCGGTGTAGGTAACCCTTTGGTGGTCGTTGACCCATTGCCCACTAATCCCGATTGGTACGGGGAGTGTCACCATGGGAAATGCATGCCATCCAAATGCAAAGTCTGTTTTGTCAACCCTTTGTTCCGTGCGCCGAGTATGATTTTTCCTTGTTTATTTTCGTCACTGTTTATTTCATTTTTTCTCTTCTTCATTCTTTTGACTGCTTCTAACCATTGTTGACCTTTGCAGGTTCTATGGATGCTCTGGAACAACGCAGTCGCTTGACGACCAGCAAGACTACCGGCGAGGTTAAGAAAGCCGCCGCGTTAAAGGGAGTTAAGACCTCGCTTCCAACGGTCGACATCCGGAAAGGGGCGGCTGGAGCCTCAGGGTCTCAGGCGGGGAAGTCAGCTCTTCCTCCAATGAAACCAATGGTGGAGAAAACCGCGGCGTACAAGACCTTCAAGCAAACCACCCTGACTAAACCGCCGGCGGGTGACAAGAAAAAGCGGGCTGCCGTTGATGAAGTTGACACAGCGGGAGGTGTTAGCGGCGAGCAGGATGCTCCTACTACCAAGAAATCCAGACCTGATGATGCCCAGAAGAAATACGCCACTGATAAGGCCAAAACTTCTGACGAAGGAAAATCCGTGGCCGATAAGGCCTCCCCTGCGGGCACAACCGCTATGGTGCCCTTTTCTGGTGTACCCGTCGGTCTTCAGGGTCATCTGGCGGTTTGGTTGGACAAGGAGTTTATGCGCCAGCTTCCTCTCGATATGTCCAGGGCGATGATGATTTCTAGGGTGATTGCCGATGTGGCCCCGCTGAGACACTTGCGATGGAGCCTTCCCAATTATATCCAACTGGAGATCGGCTGCGGTATCACGAACAAGATTGTGTTGGCTGATCAGACCGACCCTAGCCTCACCTTTCTTAAATGATTATGGGGATACTATATCATTGAGTGCTGATGTTAAGAAGGGGCTGATCGACACTAGCAAGGCTTTGGTTGCCGCTAAAGATGTCGGGGCCGATCTAAATGTCCGACTGAGTGCTGCGGAGGCCAAAATTGTTGAACTTAAGAAACAGTTCGCTGAGGCGAGGAAGGAGCAGCGAGAAGCTCAAAAGAACTCCGAACGGTTGGAGAATCTTAACGCTGAACTTTTGGAGCAAGATAGGTCGGCTGCTCGATCTATGAAGGATATGCAGCTTAAGGTTAAGGAGGCCCAGGCCCACTGGAAAACTGAGCAAGAAGTGAGCGAGGATATGAGGAAACAGCTGGCGGACATGAGCTTAAGCGCCCAGGATCATATTGAGGTCACAGACGGGCCGCCGCCAGAGATGACTTTTTGATGGGAAAGGAACAAGGATTTTATCACTTCGCAAGGTGCATGTGGGCGTGCGGTGGCGAGACTCCAGATCTCGAGACCTTGTGGGATTGGATCCTTACTCATCCCTTTTCTGACTACTTGAGGGATTTCCACCCGCACATTCCTTTCTCTGATGTCGAGCTGCAATGATATATCCCAAAATGTGCTCTAGATTGGGAGGTGCCCCCAGTTGAAGAGGAGAATCTAAGGAGCCAAAGCGCCGAGCCACCCAAGTTCGGTGAAGAAGAAGCGCCATTTGCGAAGATGCTAAACAAACTGAGCAGACCAAGCAAACTGAGTCGGACATAAATTCTGATAATATGATGCATCCTTCTCTTCGACCTGAGAACGTTGGCGATGATAGTATGCGGCCAGAAGACTCTTAGATTTGCTTGGTCTATTTTGTAAAAACATTAATTTGATTTCGCGTATGTAAAGCTCTTTTTCTTTCCGCACTTTATTTTTTGTAATAACATTTCCGTAGCTACTTTCCTGAATGAAGTTTGCTTTCTTTTCGCCAGTGTATACTTAATTTTTGCTCGAATTTACTGTATAAATCGAATCCGCTTGTAGTAGTGTCCTCCGGCCCCCTTTGTTTGAGATAAGATTCAAAGTTGACAAGATTCAAAGTTGATAGCGAACGGACATAACTTCAAGATAAGCCCCCCCTTGAATCTTACCTGAAATAACTGCTCGCTTGGAAACTTGAATTTTTCTAGAGGGTGGCCCCTAATTTGAGATGAGATTCGGAGACGATCATGATAGGGCCAAACAAAATTTCCCATTATAGCTGAAAGGACGAACAGACATGTCTAAAATAACCGCTCGATTGTAACGCGGAAATTTCTCCAGAGAATCCTCTGTTTCAGATGAGATTCGGAGTCATGACCCTGTCCGCTCGTGGTTGTTTGAAATTTTTTCGGATATGGCCCCCCATTTTTAACAAACTTTGAGGTGGGTCCGAGGTTTTTGTTGAAAATTTTCTCGAAAAATCACCCTTTATTCGCGTAGCGAACATAGCTGAAGCATATGATAATACGTATTTTTTAAAAGAGAAATGTAAAATCAGGATTTATTAAGTTCGACTCATCCCGCTAGATGAGTGAAGATTCAAGTAAGTAAGAAAGCCTAACCACTCACGTCGTAAACGAGAGGATAGCCATAACCCTAACCGATTTTTACATGTAGTACCTTTTGAGGTTGTGCGCGTGCCACGGTCTATTGAGCTCGAAACCTTGTTGATTTTTGAGGACATAAGTCCCTTTTTTTAATCTCCCTTGTAACTTGGTAAAGGCCTTCCCAATTCGCCGTAAGCTTTCCTTTGTCAAGATCCATACCAGTGGCCTTTCTGTTGCGAAGAACAAAATCCCCGACTTTAAATGAGTGGTTACGGACTCGTTTGTCATGTTGCCGTTTGCCGATCTGCTTGTAATTCGCAAGCCGCTGGTACGTCGCTAACCTCTTTTCCTCTGTTAGATCTAGGTCGATCTGCCTGTTTAGTAGATTGTCCGTTGGGTCGTGTAGGACGACCTTGATACTTGGAAGAGCCATTTAGATAGGAGTCATGGCCTCCGATCCATAGGTGAGGGAAAAAGGTGTTTCCCCAGTAGGTGTTTTGATTGTAGTGCGGAGTGCCCAAAGTATGGCGGGTAGCTCGTCGACCCAACCGCCTGATTTTACTTTGTCATCCATGCTCTTTTTGAGCATCTTGCTTATTTGTTTGTTGCCGGCCTCAGCTTGACCGTTACCCTGAGGATAAGCCACGGATGATTGCCAGTGTTTGAACTTGAATTTCTCGTAAAGATTTGAGAATTCCTTTCTAAATTGTTGGCCGTGGTCTGACAGCACTGCCCGCGGAATACCGAAATGAGTAAATATCTGATCATGCAAGAAGTAACCCGCATCCTTAGCGCCTATCTTGACCATACGCTTGGCTTCGATCCGCTTGGTGAAGTAATCCACAGCCACTATGATAACTTTGCATCCACCTCTTCCCGAAGGGAATGGTCCGATCAGATCAAGTCCCCACATATCGAAAGGCCATGGTGCGACCATGATGTTCTGCTCCACCGATGTTAAGGGTGATTTTATACGTTTTATAAGGATATATTTTATATCAATATTCCCCATATATGGATGTTTTTCGTAGAATTCGAGCTTATAATCGATTAATTGAGCAAATGACGTTTTGAATAGTTAAAATGCAAAATCGAGTAAATATCGTGGTTTTATTATCTATTTTGTATGGTTTTACGTTTTGCTCGGTTTTGTCATCTTTTAGGTGCTCAAATGTGGAATGGAAGAGGTCTAAATGATGTTTGATTGAAGATTAAAGTGGAAAGAAAGAGATACAAGAGGATGAAGATGAAATAAAGCTTGGGAAAATTCCGAAAACGACTCGTAATACGACGGGCTAATCAAAAGGCGTTTACGAAGAAGAGTCCTTAATGAAAGTTGTAGAGTTTTTCGAGAGCTTTTTATGACATTCGGATCATAATTTTTGGAGGTCTACAACTCAAGATATGAATTTTAGAAGTTTGAGTCCATTCTCAAACCAGCGTCCAGAATCGTAATTCACATTCAGAGAGTTCAGACGCTGTCCAAACGAACGTCCTACATTTCAAACTGGCGTCCGGTAGCCGCCCCATGCACAGCCGACTTAAGATTCAAAACCCTAATTGGAAAAGAATTATTTTCCAGCCGACATTAACATATATTACAAAGCAGCCGCCTTAGTCTCCCTTATAAATACAGCGCATAATTAACCAATTGAGGGAATAATTCATATCAAATATTTAGCCGCAATTTTACACAACAGCGGCAGCTTTGAAGCTTTCAAGGCCGGTCACCCGAGCCTTGTGCTCGGGTGATCCGGGGTTAGATTAGATGTTGTTTTTCTTTCGTTTTTTCAATTCATGGATCATCCACTGTATCAAAACTACGTGAGTTCATCTTTTTGATTTATTTAATCCCTGTTTTATCTTCATGAGTTTTGGTTTATTTTGTATTTTTCTATGCGATTTATGATGCCATGTGTGAATTATATCGAGAGATCGTTCACTATTGATAGTTACAATATACGGAAGTTGAGTAACGTTAGATCACCATAGAAAGATAGGATTTTTAATCATTAATGATGACAAATTAATTGGTTAATTATCTAGGTTGTTAGATTCTAAAATACGAGAGTTAACCTGAATCTACACCTTCGTTTTGTATGGAATATTGATCTCAACATTCGAAAGAGGAGAGATCGATAATTGAATTCACTAAGAGATTAGGGATTCATAGCTTGAGAAAACAGATTCACTAAGAGATTAGGGGTTTGTGTCTCGTGTAAAGGTGAAACCAAAATTTGAATTAAAATCATGAGATGAACTAGGATTGAGATCACTTGGTTTGTATGATGTTTGAGCACATGTATCGTTAGTTTAGTTTAGTTTTATTTCGTTTTAGCTTAGATTTAGTTTACTTGTTCTTTGTGTTATTTGTTCGTTCTTTCGTTTATTTGTTTTCGTTAGTAACAATTGAGAGGATTAATTAGATTAGATTCAACATCCCTTTTCACGAGGATCGATAATTGCATTTATCCAACTTTACTAGCAACTACCCGGTATTCGGCCGGTTAGGAGGTAGTTTTGCATGGTATAGTATAGGTTTATAAATTTTCTTTTGTTTTTATGATGCAAAATCCTCCCAACAAAAGTGGCGCCGTTGCCGGGGAATCGGTGTTTTGTTGAATTTAATTGAGTTAATTCTTCGATTTTGTTACGATTTATTTTTCGTTCAATAAAAGTAGCGACAAATAAGTTGAGAGTTTTTATTTTTTCCGTGTTTCGATGACCGTAGGGTTAAGAATGTGCAAAAAGTTTTTTACTCAACTTATGAAACGTGAATTATGTGTTTAGTTGTTACCTAGTCTAACCCTCGTGCTAAAATTTATCTCGTGGTCATTGTCTCGTGCACATGATGCGTTGTGCTTATGAGATTTAGGGTTTCGTGTCTCTCCTGCATTGTCTGTGCAAATTCGTTGTATGGACGAGCGTTCAAGTAAGTGAACGCCCGTCCAGTTCATAAGTTGCAGGTGAACGCACGTCCGGGTTTTAGGACGCTCGTCCGTCCCAGAAGTTTCGACTCGCTCGATTTGAGATCCGCACGAAGCGCTGTTTTGTTGGGCGACCGTCCGAGGAGAAATCATCAAGTGAACGGCCGTCCGGTATTACGCTCGCGTTCGTCGGTCGTCTTCACGCGCATTTGGCGTCTGAAAAGGTTGAACGTTAAATCCGGTCTTTGTGCTTCAAGGTGAACGTTCGTTTGAGTTAATGAACGCCAGTCCAGGTTCTGATTTTTTTTTTCTTGATTTTATTTTCAATGCTTTTATTTGATGTGGATTTTTTAATACGAGCTTCTGTGGCTAATTTCTTTTACGTAGATGTTCTGAACTTGCATATTCATATCTTTTCATCTACGAATCCATGTTAAATAATTGAATCTAATTGATAATATACTTGATTCATCTAGGCATGTTATAGTTAATGTCGGTTCTCGTACGCTATAACTGGTCTTATTGTTATTTAGTAGCTAATGTCGGTTTCCGTATGCTACGTACCGCTGTGATGAATCTTGTGAGCTTTGAGACCTATGTGCTTTCTTGTTGTTTTTGTAACTCATATGGGTAGCTACTGTCGGTTTTCCGTATGCTACGTCCAGTCCATATGAGTTATATCTGTTTAGTATAGCTAACTGTTGGTTTTCCATAATGCTATCACTTTCAATGAGTCTTAAAGCGCGTCTACACTGCATGTAATGAATAGCACTGTCGGTTATCGTAACCTGTCATTATTTGGTAGACGTTTATTATATACATGTCATGTTGCAAATGAGTGGGCTGGTTTTCTTTCTTTTATTTTCTTTTATTTTTGCATATCATTTAGTTGCATGTCATCTAGTTGCATTGTTTTTCTATTTTTCTTTATTTTTCTTGAGTGTAGTTAATCGCTCGGTTTCGTAATACTACCTCGTTTTTATTTTAGTTTCTGCATAGGCCGTAGTCACTGTGGAGTTGTCAGGGGTCAACTTGCTCAGCCTGAGCCTGTCGGAATTTATTTTTTTATTTATTTTATTTTTAGGATTGCATATCATGTAGATTGCATTGTAGTATATTTTCATATAGTTGCACCTAGCCTACGACTTTGTAGTATTTCATGTATAGTATTCAATCTTTAGTTGAGCTTAAGTTGAAAAATCTCTATGATCCTTTTCTTCATGTGCTTTATATATGCAATCTTTTCTTTTTCCCCGAAGACTCTTTTTGCACTAATCAAGTCTGCAGGATACTTTCTATAGCTATTGTGCACTTTAAAGATGTATTCAGTTGTCCTGTGATGCTCCACAGTCTACTGAGCTATGCAGCAATTTTGGTTTTTACCGATTTTTCCGGAATTGCCAGCATCCAATCAGCTAAGTTCTCTAATTTATTATTTCTGCACAACTTGAGGACAAGTTGCAATCTAAGTGTGGGGGAGAGGATGGTTTATATGTATCGGTTTATATGTATCTATGAGTCGTTTGCTCAATTTCTATTATATTCCTATGAAAAGTGCTTAATTTTCAAATTTTTTGTTATATCCCGAGTAGACAAAGGCATATCTTTGCTTGAGTTTATATCATTTTTGCTATATTCTGTATATTTAGTAATTTTAGTTGTTTCACCCGACACTCTTTTTCACATGCCATAGTAAATGATGAGCTAAATGTTGAAAGTCTACCCCATTATAGTTGGAGATTTTTGATGATTATAGCATGTTTCTTTGCTTATGTACAATTCTTGAAAAGTTTATTAGTTTGTATTCTAGGATTAAAGTATGACATACTGTGAACATCTGTAAGTTTGAATGTGATAAGTGAAACGTGATTAAGTCTTTGCAATAGTAATAAATTGTTTACTTGAGGTGTTATGCTTAGTGGTCTGTGCTACTAGAAAATAATCTTTTCCACTTTGCCAAATTGTAAATCTCTAAGTAAACATAATTGTAATTGTGTGTGTCGGAAGCTGGTTTATGATTTGGGTGAGGTAGGGTGTACCACGTATGTCCTATTCCACTATGATGACCAAAAGCTCACGACTTGATCGGTTTATAGTCGCCTTATGATTGGAGTAAGGTAGGGATTATCTTGAAATGTCCTATTCGCTATGAGGCAAAAGCTTATTCGATGTGTGTTAGAAAAGTGTGAAAAAGTGAAAATATTGAAATATATTATTATGAATAAGTAAGGACTTAGTTATCGTTAATCTTATACCCAGTATAAACTGAAGGATATGTTGTAGGGATTATCCTCTGAGTCTGTCAGAAATGTTTTAGATATTCTCTACTATTTCTTTTTGGGATATGTATGTTTTGTAAAGTGCCTGTTATAATTTTTGAATATTTCTAACTTAGATGGGAAACCGGGCTAGTTTTGGTTTGAATAACTTTCAAATTGTGGAACTTAGTGGATGTTTATTATGGCTATGCACATACTACACGGGTGAACTTCAAAGTTATTGAATATACTTCATATTTGTATGGATGTTTATTTGTCTCGAGCTTGACTTTGTTTTGTTTTGCTCGGGACGAGCAAAGTTTAAGTGTGGGGGAGTTGTTAATGGTGATTTTATACGTTTTATAAGGATATATTTTATATCAATATTCCCCATATATGGATGTTTTTCATAGAATTCGAGCTTATAATCGATTAATTGAGCAAATGACGTTTTGAATAGTTAAAATGCAAAATCGAGTAAATATCGTGGTTTTATTATCTATTTTGTATGGTTTTACGTTTTGCTCGGTTTTGTCATCTTTTAGGTGCACAAATGTGGAATGGAAGAGGTCTAAATGATGTTTGATTGAAGATTAAAGTGGAAAGAAAGAGATACAAGAGGATGAAGATGAAATAAAGCTTGGGAAAATCCGAAAGCGACTCGTAATACGACGGGCTAATCAAAAAGGCGTTCAAGAAGAAGAGTCCTTAATGAAAGTTGTAGAGTTTTCCGAGAGCTTTTTTATGACAGTCGGATCATAATTTTTGGAGGTCTACAACTCAAGATATGAATTTTAGAAGTTTGAGTCCATTCTCAAACCAGCGTCCAGAATCATAATTCACATTCAGAGAGTTCAGACGCTGTCCAAACGAACGTCCTACATTTCAAACTGGCGTCCGGTAGCCGCCCCATGCACAGCCAACTTAAGATTCAAAACCCTAATTGGAAAAGAATTATTTTCCAGCCGACATTAACATATATTACAAAGCAGCCGCCTTAGTCTCCCTTATAAATACAACGCATAATTAACCAATTGAGGGAATAATTCATATCAAATATTCAGCCGCAATTTTACACAACAGCGGCAGCTTTGAAGCTTTCAAGGCCGGTCACCCGAGCCTTGTGCTCGGGTGATCCGGGGTTAGATTAGATGTTGTTTTTCTTTCGTTTTTCAATTCATGGATCATCCACTGTATCAAAACTACGTGAGTTCATCTTTTTGATTTATTTAATCCCTGTTTTATCTTCATGAGTTTTGGTTTATTTTGTATTTTTCTACGCGATTTATGATGCCATGTGTGAATTATATCGAGAGATCGTTCACTATTGATAGTTACAACATACGGAAGTTGAGTAACGTTAGATCACCATAGAAAGATAGGATTTTTAATCATTAATGATGACAAATTAATTGGTTAATTATCTAGGTTGTTAGATTCTAAAATACGAGAGTTAACCTGAATCTACACCTTCGTTTTGTATGGAATATTGATCTCAACATTCGAAAGAGGAGAGATCGATAATTGAATTCACTAAGAGATTAGGGATTCATAGCTTGAGAAAACAGATTCACTAAGAGATTAGGGGTTTGTGTCTCGTGTAAAGGTGAAACCACAATTTGAATTAAAATCATGAGATGAACTAGGATTGAGATCACTTGGTTTGTATGATGTTTGAGCCCATGTATCGTTAGTTTAGTTTAGTTTTATTTTGTTTTAGCTTAGATTTAGTTTACTTGTTCTATGTGTTATTTGTTCGTTCTTTCGTTTATTTGTTTTCGTTAGTAACAATTGAGAGGATTAATTAGATTAGATTCAACATCCCTTTTCCCTGAGGATCGATACCCGTACTTATCAAACTTTACTAGCAACTACCCAGTATTCGGCCGGTTAGGAGGTAGTTTTGCATGGTAGTATAGGTTTATAAATTTTCTTTTGTTTTTATGATGCAAAATCCTCCCAACAACCGACCGTATCCTCAGGATGTCCACATGTTTTTGGCACTCCGGACATTCTCTGACTAGTTTTTCCGAATCCTTAAGGATTGTCGGCCAGTAATACCCTGCTGTTATAACCTTCTAAGCTAAAGAGCGACTAGCGAGATGGCCCTCACACACTCCATGGTGAAGCTCGATAAGGATTTTCTTTCTCTCCTCTTTGCGGACACATCGTAGCAAAGGTTTCATGACGGACCTCATGTAGAGTGTTCTATCGTGAATGATGTACCTGGCTGCTCTTTTTCTGAGCGCGCGAGATTTATCTGCCGCTGTGGGTAAGGTGCACGATTCTATGTAAGCTTGAATTTCGTCAATCCAACACGGACTTGGCGTTGGTACATCGATCTCAGTGATCTCTGTTATTTCGACGGCGGGCACTACAAGATATTCTATCATTATTGAAGGATCCGCAATTTCCTCTTCGAGAGATAGCTTAGATAGATAATCTGCTTGCTCGTTATCCTCTCTTCGAACTCTGATGAATTCACAATAGTTGAAGTCGGCTCTTAATCGTCGAACAATCTCACCGTATTTTTCTGGGATGCCGCAACGCGTGCCATAGTCCCCTGAGACTTGGTTGACGATGAGCTGGGAATCACAGTAGACTTCAACGTTTTGCTCTTCCAGCTCCCTTGCAAGCTTAAGTCCGGGAATAACTGCTTCGTACTCGGCTTGATTATTCATGGCCGGGAACTCGAACCTTATAGCTTTTTCGATTTCCTCCATTGTTCCGGGTTCCATCAAAATAACACCGGCCCCACAACCGTTTCGATTAGATGCTCTATCAATGAATAACTGCCAACATTGGTCGGGTTTATTTGGGACCGCAGCGGGCCGCCCTAGTGGTACCGGCAAACTTGGTTGTGGCAAACTGAAACTTGTCTCAACAATAAAATCCGACAATGCTTGAGCTTTGATCGCTTTTCTAGGTTGATACCGTATGTCAAACTCAGTGATTTCGATAGCCCATCGGAGGAGACGACCTAAATGATCGGATTTATGTAGTATTTGAAGCATTGGACTATCTGTTAAGACAATTATAGTGTGCGAAGTAAAGTAGCCCCTGAGTTTGCGGGCAGCGATAACAAGCGAGTAGGCCGATTTTTCAACATTAAAATAGTGACTCTCCACCGGACTGAGAACCTTGCTTACATAATAAACGGGATTTTGGAAGGTTCCGGCCTCTTTGACAATAACGGCGGCAACAGCCCGGTCCGAGGCCGCCAAGTGCAAAAACAAAACATATTCTTCTATAGGGCTAACCAAAAGAGGTGGCTTCCCCAGATACTCTTTGAAAGCTTGAAATGCCTGCGAGCACTCTGCATTCCATGAAAAGGTCTTTTCACCTTTGAGTGTTTTGAAGAAATTGAGGCATTTCTCTGCTGATTTCAAAATGAAGCGACCTAGCGCGATGATGCGGCCATTGAGCCTCTGAACCTCTTTGATGGTCATGGTTCTTTCATGTCAAGTAGAGCCTATATTTTCTCCGGATTTGCCTCGATACCTCGGCGACTGTTAGGAACATTTGATTAAGTTTTCATGATAGCCATACTAGCTGCTATAGCAAGCCTGAAATAAGCTAGAAATTCTCTGTATAAGTCTTTACTTAGAGTCTGACATGTTGTATAAGTTGAGTTAGACAAGTATTGTACAAGTTGGTAGGACGGCAAAGTGAAAACAGATATTCGGCAGAGTAAAGCCAGCCAAGTATCAACAGAGAAGCAATGAAGACATTATGGTCTGACTTATAACCAAGGAAGTCTGTGATTACCTTTGATAAGTCTAAGTCATGTTTCAAGTAATGAAGCTCAATGTTTAAATATGGTGTACACTGATCTCACTCAAAACAAGGATCAGTGAAGTAAAAGAATTCTCCTTTGAACATAAAGAGTAAAGGAAATAGTGAATCGGCAAAGTAAACTGACTTTCGGCTGAGTGAAGACAAAGCAGTAAAGGAAGATTTAAACGGCAAAGTCAGGTGGATCACTTGACCGTTCAGAGAATGGCTGAGTAAACCTTTCTCGATCAGATTATTAAAATATGAAGAAGATACTGAAGATCAAGCATTAACTGCGCAATTAATATAGGATTAATCAAGGACGGATTTTCTGATAAACGTTTGAAGAAAAAACCAATCACTAAAATCAAGGAGAATATTATTAAGGGGGAATGAAGAATAAAATCATGGATTATTCCCCTCATTAATATAGCCAACGGATTGAAATTCGAATCAAGAATAATCAAGGCTATAAATAGAAGACATTGACAGAAAGGAAAAAAACACAAGAGAGAACGATCAATAATCTGAGCAGAAACTCTGTCAAAGTGAAAAATCTTCTATCTGTGCTGAAAGGAAATATCCAGTGATCAACTCAAATCTAAGAGCTACAAATCAAACATCAAGCATTGAGATTGATCAACAAGTTGGTGAATTCAATTCACATAAATCCAAAGAATCGAATCACGACCATCCGAGAGGGAGTTGTGTTTGTGATAATTTCTTTGAAGGATTTGATCCTAAGGAGCGGTGAAAGAGACCGAGTCACCAAGCCACATTGCGGTCAAGGAGTGATAGTCTTGTAGATTGTGAAGCTTATAGAGTCAAGGACAATCGTACTATTGTATCTATGAAAACAATAGTGAATTCCTCCAATCATCACAGGAGAAGTGTGGATTAAGGGATTACACCACCCTGAACCACTATAAGCCTTATGTCAATTTACTTTCTGCAAATTACCTTACTGTATTCATTTAAATTGCTTACACTATATCATATATTTGTGATTGATCAAACTACCTTGAAATAACTTAGTAAGAAGGGACTTATCCGCTACCCAAAAGCTTTTAAATATAAGAAATGTTTTTGAAACTCCATTATTTAAATATAAGAAATGTTTTTGAAACTCCATTATAGTCATTCACCCTCCCCCCCATCTGACTATAGTTTTACCCTTCTCTGGGACCAACAATTGGTATCGGAGCAGTGTTCCTAGTATCAGAACCTGTTCAGATCTAAGTTCTGGTAACTAGGAGATCACATATTTTCAAAGTATTTTTCATTTCTGTGCTTTCTACTTATATACATAAATATATCAAATCTGTACTTATAGACTCCTCAAATTTTATGTCTAATGTACCAGTTTTTAATGTTAATAATTTTGATGAATATAAAATAAGAATGTTATCTCATCTTGCAGCAACTCATGAGGAGATGCTGGATGTAATCAACGATGGCCCAATCATGATCATGATTGTGATAACCACAGGAGCAGATCAAGGAAAAGAAGTGGATAAACCCAAGAAAGATTGGACCAAGGATGACAGAAGAATAGCAAATCTAGACTTTGTTGCAAAAGATATGATTTTGAAAACCCTAGATAGCAACATGTTCATGAGAATCAAAGATTGCAAAACAACAAAGGAAATGTGGGACAAGCTGGCACTGATAAATGAAGGATCTGAGGCAGTCAAAGAAAACAAACTATCTGTTGCAAAACAGAAATTTGAGAACTTCAAAATGAAGGCTGGTGAATCCATTGATCAAATGGACAACAGATTCTCAAGCATCATCAGTGAACTACAACAGCTTGGACACACATACCCCTAGAAAGAAATGTGTTTAAAGATCTTGAGAGGCTTGCCTGAAAGATGGAAGATCATAACATCAGTAATCAGAGGTACAACAAATCTTGCAAACACTGACACCCTGACTTTGATGTCCCAACTAAAAGCTCATGAATTCGAATTGAACGGCGAAGATGGTGCTCCGGTAGAGACACAAAGAACCAGTGCACTAATAGCACCACAGCAAATTAACTTTGCTGATTGCATCAGCAAAGAGACACTAGAACTCAAAGAACAGGTAGCTTTATTAGTTAAACGTTTTGACAGGTTTAGCAAAAAGAAGCCATTCAAAGGAAACTCATCATCAAACAAGAGGTCAAGCTCAAACAAAGAAATAAAGAAAAGAGATGATGAATACAGATGCTTCAACTACAACAAGAAAGGACACTTCAAGGCTGATTGCCCAGAAGAAACAATAAAGATGAGGAAAAGAAGAAGTACAAAGCATTTGAAAAGAAGAAAGGTAAGAAAGCACTCAAGGATGAATCCAGCAGTGAAAAGAATGAAGAATCATCTGATAATGACTCAGATGATAGTCATGAAGAAGACAGCTCAGACAATGAAAAAGCATGTCTATGTCTCATGACCAAAGAATTAGATGAAGATGAAGGTGACAGCTCAGACACTGGCCAAAGAATCTGATGAAACTGAGGTAACATCTAGTTCTTACTCTTCATCAAATGCATCCACATCTAACACTGGACAATCTTCTATTCTCCCATTAGATCCAGCAGCGCTAGTCCAAAATCTCATGACTAAATTTAATGAAATTGAGATGAATCATGAAATTCTGGAAAAGGAATGTAAGGATCAAAGAAAAGAAAATAAAAGATTGAAGGAACAACTGGACAAATTGAAAGCTGAACTAGCTACTAAGGAGATTGACTCACCTAATCAAAAAGCAGCAGATGATAACTCATCCACTACTAACAGATCAGCTGAGAAAATCCATCCAACAGCTAAAAACACCACTGCACCACCAAAAGCACCAGCTTACAAACCTCCATGAAGGTTTGGATCTAGATTTGGTCTTGGCTACAACAGTCAGGATGAGATTAGAAACAATGGTCAACACAATTCTGAATCCAGGACCAACATTGGACCAAAATTCAGAAAAGGAAAGACCATAGTTTCAACCACTCATCCTGCACCGGTGAAGTCAAAACCTAGTGCAGTAAAACAGCAAACTAAACCATTATTCCAGTCAACCAAAAACAAATACCTACTGAAAGATAAAGGAAGACTTTAAACTCCAGAGGATGATTGGAATGTTGCACCTCCAAAATACAAGGAGAAACCATACCATGATGTGTATCATGTGTTTAAAAAAGATCAATCAAGGTATGCTCCTAGACACATGAAGCAGCATAGGTTTCCTGTTGCATATTGGAAGGTAAAGAAGGATGCAATTGCACCAAAAAGTAGAGAAAAGTATTAGAATACCTTCAGTAGAAATATTAGAAGATATTCTGTCATGCCTTATACATATGAAGTTGATGATTTTAACTATCCAAAAAGAAGATCATTTGGATATACACTTGGAGTAGGAGGCATGACTGCTAACAGGTATGGACCCAAATAGTGTTGGGTACCTAAACTTAATTAATTTGTTTTGTAGGATGTCTGGTACATAGACAGTGGATGTTACAGACACATGACAGGGAAGAAAGGATGGCTCACTGATTTCAAAGCTTTTGATGGACCCAAAGTCACATTTGGAGGCAAGGAAAACCCTGGAAAGATTAAGGGGGAAGGCACAATGCTCAAGAACAATTTGAGAATCTAAAATGTGGCATATGTTAAGGGACTTAATTTCAATCTGATGAGCATCAGTCAATTCTGTGACAAAGGCTACAATGTGCACTTCAACAAGGAAGGTTGCAAAGTGATTCACAGCCAAACCAATACAGTAGTTCTTGTAGGGAGAAGAAAAGATAACATGTATGTGGTGGATTGGAAAACAGCTAAAGCAGAAACATGCCTGTTTGTCAAAAATAAACAATCAACCAACTGGATTTGGGATAGAAGATTAAATCACTTGAATTTCAAAACCATCAACAAATTATCAAAGAACAAGTTAGTTGAGGGCCTGACAGATATCACATTCAAGAAAGAAATTCAATGTGATGCATGTCAGAAAGGGAAACAAATCAAAAGTTCCTTCAAGTCAAAGCCCTATCAATCACCAACATGAATTTTACATCTGTTACATATGGACCTATTTGGACCAGTCACACCAGTAAGTGTAAGTGGTAAGAAATACACTCTAGTAGTGGTTGATGACTTCTCTCAATTCACCTGGACCATCTTCATGAACAAGAAGAGAGAGACACTCAAGAAGATGCCAGATCTACTAAGAAGAATTCAAAATGAGAAAGAACTAAAGATTATCAAGATCAGATCAGATAGAGGAACAGAGTTTCTAAATGAAGTAATCAGAACTTATTGTGAAGAAAATGGAGTATTACATCAACTATCTGCAGCAGGAACTCCACAACAAAATGGTGTAGCAGAAAGAAGAAACAGAACTCTCAAAGAAGCAGTCAGAACAATGATTGCAGAATCATGCTTACGAAAGAGATTTTGGGCTGAAGCAGCAAACACAGCATGCTATACACAAAATAGATCAATCATCAACAAACATCATGGAATGACTCCATATGAGATATAGAATGGAAGAAAACCTAACATTTCACACTTACACATGTTTGGATCTAAATGTTTTGTTTTGAACAGGAATCAGTTGCACACCTTTGATGAAAAAGCTGATGAAGCAATCTTTATAGGATACTCAGATACCAGTAAGGCATTCAGAGTACTCAACAAAAGAACATTGATGATTGAAGAATCAATACATGTAGTCTTTGATGAACCAAACACAAATGGTGAAAGTCTTCAAGAACAAGAAGAAGAATCAGCACAAAGGCAAGTGTATATGAATACAACAGTACCAGCCACCATTCTGAGTCACAATCTTAGAAACCAAAATGATCCACAAGTCATTACAACAGAAGAAGCACCAAAACTTGAAGCTCATGCAGAACCTGAAGTTGCAGAAGCACCAAGTGAAGAACAACTTCAACCTGATCTAAATTGGCTAAGAGATCATCCTGAAGATCAAGTCATTGGAAACATTCACACAGGAGTTAGAACCAGAAGACAACTGAAGCATATGCTAACATGTTTTCTATCACAAGTGGAACCTAAGACTATAGATGATGCAATCCAAGATGTAGATTGGATCACAGCCATGCAAGAAGAACTTAATGAATTTGACAGAAATGAAGTCTGGGAACTTGTTGATAGACCAGACACAGCCAACATCATTGGAACAAAATGGGTATTCAGAAACAAGATGGATGAACAATGAACAGTTGTCAGAAATAAAGCAAGGCTAGTTTCAAAAGGCTACTCTCAAGCAGAAGGAATAGATTATGATGAAACATTTGCACCAGTGGCAAGACTGGAGGCAATCAGACTCTTTCTAGCTTTTGCTGCACACAAAGACTTCAAGGTCTATCAAATGGATTTCAAGAGTGCATTTCTGAATGGACTTTTGGAAGAAGAATTATATGTGGAACAATCTCCTGGTTTTCAACTTAAAGGAAAAGAAGACAAAGTATACAAGCTCAGGAAAGCTCTTTATGGACTCAAAGAGGCACCCAGAGCGTGGTATGAAACACTATCACAATTTTTGATCAAGAATGGATTCAACAAGGGAACTATAGATAAGACTCTATTCAAATTAGAAGAGAGAACAAGCACATTGCTAGTACAAATCTATGTTGATGACATCATCTTTGGATCAGAGGATGAAAAGCTGTGTGAGAAATTTGCAAACCTAATGAAGAGCAAATTTCAGATGAGCATGATAGGAGAATTAAATTACTTTCTTGGTCTTTAAGTAAAGCAAATGAAGGATGGTATTTTCATTAATCAAGCCAAGTATACAAAAGACTTAATACACAAATATGGCATGGACACAAGTGGCACAGCAGACACACCAATGTGTGCAAGAGTCATTCTTGGAAAAGATGAAGCTGGAAAAGATGTTGATCATAAAATGTATAGAGGAATCATTGGATCCCTACTCTATCTAACTGCAAGTAAACCTGATATAGCATTTGTTGTAGGAGTATGTGCAAGGTTTCAAGCTCAACCAAAATAATCACATCTTCCAGCAGCCAAAAGAATAATCAAATACCTGAAAAACACTATTAATGTTGGAATTTGGTATCCAAAAGATGGAGGATTCAAGTTGATGTCATATTCAGACTCTGACTATGCTGGATGTAAGATAGATAGAAAAAGCACCTCTAGAACATGCCAAATGCTAGGCACCAGGCTAGTCTCTTGGTTCAGTAAAGAGCAAAATTCCATAGCTACATCAACAGTTGAAGCAGAATATATAGCAGCAGTTGTTGTTGTGCACAAGTACTTTGGATTAGACAACAGCTAAGGGATTATGGAGTGGAGGAAAAGACTATCCCAATCATGTGTGACAACACAAGTGCCATATCTATCACTGAAAATCCAGTGTTGCATTCAAGAACAAAGCACATTGATGTGTGACATCATTTTATCAGAGATCATTTTGAAAAATGAGATGTCATCCTAAAATACATTCCCAATGAAGATCAATTGCCTGACATCTTCACTAAACCACTCAGTCATGAAAGATTTAGCATGTTAAGAACTGAGTTGGGAATGTTTGAAATTGACTAAGTACCAAGAAGCGGCTAAGCTGAGTAATCGGCCAAGTGACTTCATCGGTGATTAAACCTTTGCCTTTACAGGAGATGTAGCAGGTAAGGCATTGGTACTCGGCAAAGTTAACTTCACTGATTGTTAGGAACGGTAAATTAAAGCAGCTCAGTGAAAAATTTGCTAAATCGGCTAAGTGACCAGCCAAGGCACTCCACCGAAATGAAGATTAGAGTCATGGGCAAATTATAGTGTGAACAAAATCAACTTTTATACACGTGGAGAAAAAAGAAGTTATGGAGGATTAATCTATGGACAATTACACACGTGGAGATCAAATTACAATCATGGAGTTAACCATATTATTTTCGAATTACAAACGCCTCGAATCCCGGGATTTATCATTACTTACCTCAATCCACTCCCTCATTATACTCGAATATCATGATTTATATACACAAAATCAAGCCATTATGTCACAAAATCCTTCCACATTCAAACCATGTTCACACTACCCAAATTACACTATATAAACCATACTTAGAGATTTTTCAGAAATCTTTACACTCTATTGCAAGTTACAAACCCTACTTCTTACAGCAAAATCAAATCTTTTTCTCAAATCTCAATGAAATGGCTTCATCTTCTACAATCTCTCCTACTGAAAAGTTCTATGAAAAATCAATTATCACTGGAGCGTTTTTCAAACCTGAACACCACCTCTCTTTTTCTGTGACAATGATGCACAAGCTCAACGCTTGGTTGATTGTTGCTCAAATCTGGGGTTAATTACCTTCCTAAACCACCCAATCAATGGAATTTGCTATGAAAATCTGATCGCATTTTGGAAAATGCCAAGTTTGTGCCCAGCACAAAGAAAACTGATGTCAACTGCATAAAAAGTTCAATCTTTGGGAAAGAGGTAGTCATTACGCCTGGTCTTCTCAATAGATTCCTACACCTACCAATGATAGGTCCGGCTAATGTAAAGTTTGTGACAATTGACATCAAGAAATTCTGGGCTGAGATAGCCAAGATGATCGGGGTCAATCAGGTTATAATATACTTGACCACCATAAACCAATACTAGCAAGAGGACTAGGCCCATCGTAGTATAGCTATAGTGAATCAAGGTCGATCCCACAGGGAACCAATTGTGGGTCATTTCATATATAAACAATTAATTATACATGTCAAGGACATAAAGGCGGTCTACGACCAACATAGGACAAGAAAAGTAAAGACACGACTCGACACAACGTAATTAACCTCCCCAATTATAGTCATTATCGTTTGGATCTAGATAATTTATATAATAAACTGAACTTATTAACTGTCAATCCGTTTGTATCTATCTTAGATTGGCTACGGGAGTCATCCTCTTTAACTTGACGTAGCACCGGTAGGTCACTAGATCACTGTGATATTGTTACGTGACTTCGCCTTTTAGTGCCTCCATCTCATATAACTCACACGCTTACGACTCTAAGGATGCCGATATTGACCGTACACCTCGTCTAGGCAACATTCCTATGGTTAGGCGTACTTCCTAAACGATCACTCAAGCTCTCGTCCAACTAGCAATTACCAAGTTGTAGTCTCATGCTAGTTTAGGACGTACGTATAATCAGGTGCTAGCAATCCCCAAATATAAACCTACCTAGATAATGCTGAACGTCCGAAGATCAATTCATGAGCCTACCTAAGAGTCTTATATTGGTATTTCCTTTTTACACGTTTTAATTAAACTAAGCGAGTAACGTAGCCATAGCCATACCTACTGAGATAATAAATTCTATTAAGTTAACCTAACCATAAAGACATGGCTATCTAACGGATGAACAGGGGGCTCGGTCGACCGAATAGGTTGGCTCGGTCGACCGGATACAGACACTCGGTCGACCGAATGGTCCTTTCCCCCAGATTGCATCCCTGAACATATCTCTCAGCGTTTCTCATACAGAACGGATTAAACAGTAATTCGTCAAGCAATTATATAAATTAACATAGATGCACGGTAATTAAACAACATAGATTCATACATAGACTCTAGGTAGAGGACGTAGGGTATGTGATCCTCATAGACAAGGCATCGCCACCTCCCTAACGTCATAGCCTAGATCTACATCATCTAACTATGAACAATTAACTCAAGCGATAAAGCATAATTGAGGGGATTAATTACTTAAAAGAAAGAAGCAGAAAATAAAGGCTTACATATTTGCAGCCCCTAAATTGCTGAAAACCCTCAAATTATTCTACATTGTATCAAAGTTGAATTGTAAGATTGAAGAAAGAATGAAGGGATGTGTTGGTGTGTTTTACAATTTCTCGTAGCTGCTGCTTATATAGGGGTTTCTGCCGACTTATGAAGGATCTAGAAGGTAAATACGAAAAAATCCGAAATTGACCGAGCTGACACACTCGGTCAACCGAAGCACCCCACTCGGTCGACCGAAGCTATAGGCTCGGTCGACCGAACCTAACTTTGCACATGTTAATCGTTTTTCTCGTCTATCTTGCTCCCCACTGCATGCTTGCGTGTTGATCTATTTAATGCTCAGATTTTCTTCTTCATTATCTTGAGATTTCACGATTGCGCGATATTTATCTTCCCGATTTATCACGATCTACAAAATCAGCATTTATCGCACAATAAATCGGTCCTTTAATAATAAAAACAGCTAAATACCAAATATCATATTAATAATCACTTAACATTAAATAATTAATATAAACATGTGATTTAATATGAAATATAGATTATTAATCTCGATTTAAGGTCAACGTTGATGACTTTTACGGGTATAATTTGACCGTCATCAACTACCCCCCACTTAGACTTTGATCGTCCCGAACAAAGCATCAATAAGTCATTCCCCAAGACAACATTTTCTATGGTCAAATCATACTTACACAAGAAACTCAAGTCAACTCATACTAGTCATGCTCATAAGATATCCATTATTCACTACTGACTATGAATCGAAGTGATGTGTGCATGTGCATTTAGTTTTATATATTCGTGGAAAGATCAGAGTTTATGCTAACTTCGCAATCTCAACCTACCAACATCAGCATTCCCACTTCTTACCTCGCAATGGTTAAAGCACTAGAATAATAAGCAAGAGCGTATCTATAGGGTTTTTGGACTTGGAGACCGAGTACTACTCAAAGCCTCTTAAAGAGTTGAATATTCTTTTCATATCTTCATATTTTTCAAATACTATCAATCTCAAGGAAGAAAACTTTTTAGAGTATCCCTTATCTTAGATCATGTATAGCATCGAATATTACCACAAGCGCGGGGCTACTTTGGTAATGTTACTACAAGCCCATTGTTTTAACACATTGTCAAACACAGGTACGTCTCAAGCTTATTACTCCACTTTAATGGCTAAAATATAAGAATGCATCAGCTAATAAGTTTCGACACTAAGTCTACATAACCGATCATCTATGCAATGTACACATAATTTCTTGATTATTATGATTTATGCAAGATGCTCGATTCAACGATTGAGTAATTGAATAATAAATAACTACTTGCAAAAGCGGGCATGAATATCCTTAAATTTACTTAACATAAGTATAAAATGATCACGTACTCATGAAACTTGGTTTATTTCCTATCAATTCTTAGCTAGGTACTCACAATTCTAAAAGTACGAGATAAATAATATGGTATGTATTCAAATTTTCAATTTTTCTACCGTTTCATTCAAATTTCAATCATAACATAACATAGCTAAGTCTCCTACCCCCACTTAAACATGGCATTGTCCTCAATGACAAAAATAAATGAGAAATTAAGAAAAGACTTAGCTCTGGAAATGGCTCTCAAGTAAAGGAAAAGATCGGAGTAAAGTTCAAAGACGTTGTGGAGAAGCAAGTGAAATCCTGTATAAGCAGACAAACTCCACGAAACCGTTAATAACACCATGTCTATGGAAGTTATAAAATAATGTGGCAGTAATTGGGTATGAATACCGAAAAATAGTTTAAGCCACTTTATTTTATACAACCAATGACAAGAAAAATACTAAATAGAAAGAAAAATAACAAGCAACTAAAGATGGTAGTCTTCATCTATAACCGGGTGGATAAGACAAAGACCAAAAAGCATAACCCCATGTGGGAAAACACGAGGGTGACTCTATCGAAAAGGTATTCAATCCAGGAAAAGAGAAACTTGGTAAGGTATAACAGATCGAATGCGACCTATTGGCTAAAGATAAAATCAAATACTTAACGAGAAACTTCTCGCTTGCATTGGATATCAACAACTTAGGAGATGTAGCTACTCTCTAAAATTACTAATAACCCAATGCATCACGTAAAAGTCATAACCGTCATCAACAAGGTCTAATCGGTGTGATAGTTGAACAAAACTTATCATCTAGAAATGCCGGAATAGTCGAGAAAAGTGTGAAATTTAAAACTTCAAAGAGAAAGATAAGTTGTATTTTGATCGAACCAAAAACCGTTAAAATCTAGCTAGGTCGAGCTACACTTACCCCAACTAGGATCATGAAAATCAAAATGATAAAAGATAATCATTAAAGCTTAGCAATATTTCAAATTCCGCAACACATAGGTATTGTGTAAACAAAATGGAGGTTGAGAATATGATGGGTTTAGAAAAAGATACACATAAGGATGGGAAGAAAAGATAAAGGGTGGGTAAGAAATTGTGTTTTGGGTGGGTTGAAAATGGTTAAGGCATTGAGATCGGGTGGGAGAGTGAAACGGATGGAAAGAAAGAGAGGCGATGAAAGAATGGTTAGAAATGTGAACTGTCGGGGCAGATTGGTGAGAGGATCGAAAAGTTTGAAGGTGAAAAATTGCAGAATGAATTGCACATCACTTTGGATTTTCACTTGGATCACCATTCTAAAAAGTTTTGGAAGTTGACCAAAATTGTTCTTTTTCACACCAATCATTCTCTGTTACATTTTCAGTAATTCTCAAGCTCTCTTAATGCTTCCATCTTAAGGTGGATTGCTAAATTTCCTTTTCTTTAGCAATTTTCTGACTCTCCTAGGGAACTCTATTTCACGTGGCCTATATTGAGTAAAAAAGTTTTGCACATCCTTAGCCCAATGGCCATCGGAACACGGCAAAATAAAAAACCTCAACATATGTCACGTTACTTTTATTTGACTCAAAGAAAACAAAACCTAAAATCCTAAAAAGAAATCCTAAAGGTTTTAAAGAAGTAGTTCTGAGTTTAAAGTCCTCAGCTCGACTTTCCAAAAGTATCCTTGTCAGTCATTATTCTTGGATCACGAGATATTGACCCCTCTGAGCACTATAAGAGGTGGGCTTGTTGCTTTTGCGGATTAATACCCTTCCCTTGGTTGTGAGACCTAGGAAACAACATTTATCCATACCATTTATCCAAAGCTCTTACCTCGGCTCTCGTTTTAGGAATTAGCGAATTCTAAGAAACTCGGTTAAAATTACGGTTACTAATTACGGTTTTGGCCTTGACAATAAGAAACAATGAATCAAAGTACTCCGAATAAGGACGGTTATGTAGGTAAGCCTACGCCGTCTTATTCGTTGGAACATATGTGACAGTTCAGGCCAATCCGTCAAGATTAAGCCCCGTTTAGCCCGAAGGCTTATCGGCTATGCTAAGTCTTGTTGAACTGCTGTAACGTACATCACACGTGGAGGGGAGTCGATTGAGCCGAAGCTCGGTTGAACTCGCCCAGCCATGGTTAGACCATTTCCGAACCCATGTACTATGATTTGCGATTTCTAAATTGTCACCCAAAGCGTAATCTCGTTTCTGTTTAAGGTGGGTTCACCGAGAAGCCATCACCATAAAACTCAACGAAAGCAGAAGATTGCGTTCTCTCAAAACTCAACGTCTTCTTTAGATTTGAATGCTTAAACTACACAATTTGTTGCTCCCATGGCCAGTAGAGGCAATCTCATGCATAGGACAATGAGATTTTAACAGAACTACGAGGAACTCTTTATTCACTGCTTCCTTTCAACGACTACATGTTTTCCTACACCCTCTAGATGAGACAGATTTGGGGCAGAACCTTCCACACTAATAGAATTATTCTTACAAACCAAATCCAGGCTAAGATTCATACTAAGGTTCATGTATAGGCTAACTTATGCTCAAAAAACCAAAACGTAGTAAAACATAAGAAAAAAAAGGTAGTACCTTGCCTTCAACATTGTACCACGAAGAATTTAAGCCTTAAAATATATATTTTTTTCGGAGCCATCTTGGTGCTTTAATGGTATTGCTTCCATCGCTTTTTCCATCGTAGAGTAGTAATTCCGCATGTTGTCAAGTTATTTTTCGGCGCCAGCGAAAAATTATTGACTTGGATTATCGCTTCCCTGGTTTCGCAAATAGAGAAAAACAAAGCGGACCGTAGATCGATTTTAACATGGTTTCCCATGTCGCTATCAGATCTACGGATTAAACATCTGAGGATAAACAGACACGCCGAAATTCCGCACTCGAAAAACAATCGAAACCGTAAAGCGAGCGTAACAAGAACAAAACAAAACAAAAGAGTTATAAATTCTCGTCGACCGAATGAGGTCTCTCGGTCGACCGAATAATTTTACTTTTATTTTTATTTTTATTTTAAGGATCCGGAATTTTCGATGCAGAGCGCATAACCAGAGGACTCAAAAATGTAAAACCGACTCTAAAAGCAGAAAACTTGACATGAATAAGAAAATTATTTATATATAAAATTGACCGTTGGTTCCCGGCAACGGCGCCAAAAACTTGATCGGGTCAATCAGGTTATAATATACTTGACCAAAGATAAACCAATACTAGCAAGAGGACTAGGCCCATCGTAGTATAGCTATAGTGAATCGTGGTCGATCCCACGAGGAACCAATTGTGGGTCATTTCATATATAAACAATTAATTATACATGTCAAGAACATAAAGGCGGTCTACGACCAACATAGGACAAGAAAATTAAAGACACGACTCGACACAACGTAATTAACCTCCCCAATTATAGTCTTTATCGTTTGGACCTAGATAATTTATATAATAAATGAACTTATTAGCTGTCAATCCGCTTGTATCTATCTTAGATTGGCTACGGAGTCATCCTCTTTAACTTGATGTAGCACCGGTAGGTCACTAGATCACCGTGATATTGTTACGTGACTTCGCCTTTTAGTGCCTCCATCTCATATAACTCACACGCTACTTACGACTAAGGATGCCGATATTGACCGCACACCTGCCTCAGGAAACATTCCTATGGTTAGGCGTACTTCCTAAACGATCACTCAAGCACTCGTCCAACTAGCAATTACCAAGTTGTAGTCTCATGCTAGTTTACGACGTCACGTATAATCAAGTGCTAGCAATCCCCAAATATAAACCTACCTAGATAACATTTGAACGTCCGAAGATCAATTCATGAGCCTACCCAAGAGTCTTATATTGGTATTTCCTTTTTGCGTTTTAATTAAACTAAGCGAGTAACGTAGCCATAGCCATACCTACCGAGATAATAAATTCTATTAAGTTAACCTAACCATAAAGACATGGCTATCTAACGGATGAACAGGGGGCTCGGTCGACCGAATAGGTTGGCTCGGTCGACCGAATCTGAGACACTCGGTCGACCGAATGGTCCTTTCCCCATTGCATCCCCTGAACGTATCTCTCGGGCGTTTCTCATACGAACGGATTAAACAAGAATTCGTCAAGCAATTATATAAATTAACATAGATGCACGGTAATTAAACAACATAGATTCATACATAGACTCTAGGTAGAGGACGTAGGGTATGTGATCCTCATAGACAAGGCATCACCACCTCCCTAACGTCATAGCCTAGATCTACATCATCTAACTATGAACAATTAACTCAAACGATAAAGCATAATTGAGGGGGATTAATTACTTAAAAGAAAGAAACAGAAAATAAAGGCTTACATATTTGCAGCCCCTAAATTGCTGAAAACCCTCAAATTATTCTACATTGTATCAAAGTTGAATTGTAAGATTGAAGAAAGAATGAAGGGATGTGTTGGTGTGTTTTACAATTTCTCGTAGCTGCTGCTTATATAGGGGTTTCTGCCGACTTATGAAGGATCTAGAAGGTAAATACGAAAAAATCCGAAAAGTGACCGAGCTGACACACTCGGTCAACCGAAGCACCCCACTCGGTCGACCGAAGCTATAGGCTCGGTCGACCGAACCTAACTTTGCACATGTTAATCGTTTTTCTCGTCTATCTTGCTCCCCACTGCACGCTTGCGTGTTGATCTATTTAATGCTCCGATTTTCTTCTTCATTATCTTGAGATTTCACTATTGCGCGATATTTATCTTCCCGATTTATCACGATCTACAAAATCAGCATTTATCGCACAATAAATCGGTCCTTTAGTAATAAAAACAGCTAAATACCAAATATCATATTAATAATCACTTAACATTAAATAATAAATATAAACATGTGATTTAATATGAAATATACATTATTTATCTCGATTTAAGGTCCACGTTGATGACTTTTACGGGTATAATTTGACCGTCATCACAAGAACCCCAAGAAAAACAGCAAAACATACAATCTCCCTAGATCAGCGCTAAAACTTTCGTTTGCTGAATTTGCACCGGTCATCACCAAAAATATCGAAGGAAGAAAAGGGTCAATGGAAACCTTAACTGAGTTACGGATCAAGCTAATGGCAATCATCTACGAAGGTACTAAATTTGACTGGGCAACATTCATATTCAATAGGTTGAAAGACTAGATTCAAAAAGAGATTGAGCTGTCCATTACGGCACCAAGCAGGGGTTTGCAGAAGAAAGGTGATTTCTAGGAAAGGAAATCATATGGATTCCCCCTTCAACATTTGTTCGACACATTGAAAGTTAAACCCACAAATTTGCAGGCACAACACAGGTCTAAGGTAATGTTCACCTACATCAAGGCCTCTATGAAACCCAAACTAAAGCATCGGGAGAAAAAGGAAACAACTCAAGGCAAAGATATCAGAGTGGGACGAAGAACCAGATCCCAGAATGCATAAGAAAACACCCCTGTAACTGCTACCAAAAACATGAATGAACCTGTGACAATCAGTGATGATACATCAACAGAAGAAGAAAAACAACAAGAGGACATTACCTACCTGGAAGAATGTGAGGAAGGATATGCTCTCACTCCATCTGAAGAAGAGGAGATGAATGAGAAAGAAGCTGAGATAGAGGATGAACACTTAGAAGGCGGCCATTTTGAAGGTAAACCAGAAAACATGGAGATTTCTGATGATGAGCTGACACTTCAAGAAGTGCTATTCTAGAGCATCGGCAAAGTTGACGAACAGCCAAGTGAGCCAGCTGATAAAGCTCACTTAACCGAACTTGTCAACTCCCCCACTATTGACCAAGGGGACAAAGAATAGAGGTAGCCCTCTCCCAGAGATCTGAGAAGCCAAGACACCCCAAAGAACCCCTACTGACACTAAGTCCAATGAGGAAGAAAAAGAAGAAAAGGAAGAGAGAGAAGCAACCGCAGAAAGTGAAAAGGAAGAAGAAGTGAAAATGGAGGAGGAGAAAGATTAGGATGATGAGGATGTTGAAGTGGCACCAGAGGAAGTTGATCCAGAAAGAGTCTTCAATCTGGACATTCAACCCACGATTGTGGACATGGAAAAGCAATACCACCAAGAGGAGAATAACTGAAAGTCGCCTTAAGCGAGTGAAGCAACCTCCTCAACCACAAGATTGAAGCCCTCATCAGTCACATCAAGGTGCAAGATGAGGTCATGGAAAAATAGGGAAACTTTCTCTGCAACTTACATCATCTTATTCCCTACCATGTCCAAACCAATCTTGAATTTCATGCTGAAAAGATTGACAACAATCTCAAGCCTTTGGTGGACACTCTAAATGCTCACACTCATCAAATTCAGCATCTGGATGAGGTCATGGAGCACTCAGGCACGCAACTCAACCTTCTACTCAAAGTTGGTGAGGCAACCAACAAAATACTGGAAAAAAGATATGGCCCTCTCCCTGAATCTGAAGATGCAGTCAGGACTCTTGAAGAACGATTTGGTGATACCAAAAAGGGAAGGAAGCTCAAAGCTGAAACTAAAAGCTCCAGTGGAAAGAAGGAAAGCCCAGCAGAGATAAGGGCAAAGGCATCGAGTTTGAAGAAATGAAGAAATAGACCTTATGCCTTATGCAAATTGAACTACTAGTGAATTATGTTTATTGGCCTTTGGTTTTGAACAAACAACAAGCAATATCTTATTGCCCTTAAATGGATGAATAAAATTGTTGAGTTTTATTCTGCTTATTATTATTATGAAAAAATTTGCCATACTTATGTTCAGGCTTATGAGGGTTTTGGCATCATCAAAAGGGGGAAATTGTTAGGAACATTTGATTATGTTTTGATGATAGCCATACTAGCTGTTATAGCAAGCCTGAAATAAGCTAGAAATTCTCTGTATAATTCTTTACTTAGAGTCTGACATGTTGTATAAGTTGAGTCAGACAAGTATTGTACTAGTTGGTAAGACGGCAAAGTGAAAACAGATATTCGGCAGAGTAAAGCCAGCCAAGTATCAACAGAGAAGCAATGAAGAAATTATGGTCTGACTTATAACCAAGGAAGTCTGTGATGACCTTGGATAAGTCTAAGTCATGTTTCAAGTAATGAAGCTCAATGTTTAAATATGGTGTACACTGATCTCACTCAAAACAAGGATCAGTGAAGTACAAGAATTCTCTTTCGAACTTAAAGAATAAAGGAAACAGTGAATCGGCAAAGTAAACTGACTTTCGGCTGAGTGAAGACAAAGCAGTAAAGGAAGATCTAAACGGCAAAGTCAGGTGGATCACTTGACCGTTCAGAGAACGGCTGAGTAAACCTTTCTCGATCAGATTATTGAAATATGAAGAAGATACAGAAGAACGAGCATTAATTGCACAATTAATTGAGGATCAATCAAGGACGGATTTTCTGATAAACGTTTGAAGAAAAACCCGATCACTAAAATCAAGGAGAATATTATTAAGGGGGAATCAGGAATAAAATCAAGGATTATTCCTCCCATTAATATAGCCAACGGACAGAAATTTGAATCAAGAATAATCAAGGCTATAAATAGAAGACATTGACAGAAAGGAAAAATACACAAGAGAGAACGATCAAAAATCGAGCGAAACTCACAAAGTGAAAAATCTTCTATCTCAGGCTTTGAAGGAAATATCCAGTGATCAACTCAAATCTAAGAGCTACAAATCAAACATCAAGCATTGAGATTGATCAACAAGTTGGTGAATTCAATTCACATAAATCAAGCAACTGAATCAGAGCCATCTGAGAGGGAGTTGTGTTTGTGATAGCTGCTGAAGGATTTGATCCCAAGGAGCAGTGAAAGAGACTGAGTCACTGAAGCTGTTGCAGTCAAGGAGTGATAGTCTTGTAGATTGTGAAGCTTGTGAAGTTGTTAAGGGTGAATTTACGTGCTTTATAACGTTATATTTGATAAGGTTTTCCCCGACATTCGTATTAATCGCATGGAAATCACGTGTTTAAATGGAATATTGAGCGGATGACATTTTAATAAGTTAATCGCAGAGTTGGTGGATTTGTATGTTTTAATTATGATTTTATGGTTATTGGAATTATGTTACGCTTTGCGGTGTTTTTGATGTGATGTAGATACATGTTGGAGGCTAAAAAGATGATCAAAAGTTGATAAAGTTCGAGCTAATTGATGACGAAGAGATAAAGATGGAAAGATTGAAGATAAGGTTGAGAAACCCAAATTCGACCACAACTGAATCGGCCCAAAGTGGACGGCGTTTAAAGCATTGAACGAAGCGCCCAGAGTAAATTTGACATTCAGCAAGTTTGGACGCAGGGTGGACGCTGGGGCAGACGGGCGTCTGAGG
This sequence comes from Gentiana macrophylla, assembly GCA_026214975.1. Lineage (NCBI taxonomy): Eukaryota > Viridiplantae > Streptophyta > Magnoliopsida > Gentianales > Gentianaceae > Gentiana > Gentiana macrophylla. The sequence goes on from CM047814.1 coordinate 57,916,025, forward strand.
AAAGCTCAGCCCGATTTGAAGTTCATTGTAGGATGGACGAGCGTCCAGGAAAACCAGACGGGCGTCCGACCGCCGACTGAAGCACAACCGACTTAGTTTTGACCTAGCCGCCTTAGCTCATCTATATATAGAAGCTTGTATTAAACCCTAGAATCATCATAAGACAACCTACAGTCGACTTTCATAAAAAAACAGCAGCAGTTTGTTGTTTTTCTTTTTGGTTTTCGAATGCAATCAAAACAATCTTTTGATTTCAAGGTTAATATGAGTAGCTAAACCCTTGGGCTGGACGAACGGGTGAAGCAATTCAAGAGGCGCTCTGGTTTTTCTTATTTTTCTGCGTTTTATTTCGACAAAGGTTAGATTTATATTGCGTTTATTTTGTGCTTGATATCGATAGATAAAGCCTGTGATGTTTGTTTGACGATAGTTGAATGAATTCTAGATCACCGCAATAGTAATCAGTTTAATCAATTTGTCTAGAAACGAAAGTTATCAAATTGTTAACCTAGATAATAGATTCGAAAGAATTTATGCCTGACGTGCTTGAAGAATCAATCTTTGATAAAAGTTGATAAACAAATTATCTAAGATATTAGTAATTTGCGTTTAGTATAGGTAAATCTTGGCCTTAGTCGATTTGCATGCGTAGGAAATTAAGAGCCTTTGTGGTTTTCTTGAATTGTGGATCCTTATTCGTTTGCCTTTTCTCCCCATTATTTGATAAACCTTAAATTATTAGTTTTGTGACACGTTAAGCCTAAACTTAAAAACGCATTAAACCTCACGTTCCTCGTGGGATCGACCCGGCATAACCGCTTTACTACAAGCTTTGCACTTGGAGCGACTAACCGGATTTTTATTACTTGTCTTTTTGTTTCGTTTACAAAAATCCACCACAAGTTTTTGGCGCCGTTGCCGGGGAACTTGGCACGGTTTTATGTGTTTTTAGCATAAGATTTAGGTAGATCATTCCTGCTGTTTTAGTTAGGGTTTAAGGTTCTCCCTTAGTAGCCTCTTTTCTGCAAATTTACCGCTTTTTTTGTTCTTCACACTCAAACGAGCGCCTGGATCTTAGACGCCCGTCCGCTGGAATTTTTCCATCCAATTTTAATTTTATTCACTCAAACGAGCGTCTATAATATTTGGACGCCCGTTCAGATATTCTGCCAACCGGACGAGCGTTTGTGTCACTAAACGCCCGTCCCGATAATCTACCAGCACGCCCATCCATAACCTTGGACGCCCGTCTGCCTTCACGATTCCTTTCTCTTTCTCTCCTTAGTTTGACCGTTATATGCAAACACAAGTAAACAAGGACGATTAATTTTGAACTCGAGCTTGAACGAGGCGTAGTTCGAGTAAACCGTAAACGGAAAGTTCCCGAGCCCGCTCGATTCCCGAAGAGGAAATCGAAGAGAGTTTGAGTGAAAACTCTTCAAGATAATTTCTTATCTAACCTTTTCTTTGAGGAAGAAACTATCGATTCAATGGCTCAAGCCAACCGCACCTGGCGCACTATGCCACTCCCGGTGATGTTAATATTCGTTCGGGTCAGAGTTATCCCTACCGACACATGACCCCATTTGAGATAAGACCAGCCCTCATCCGGATGGTGCAACATGCATCAACTTTCTATGGGTATCAATGAGAACCCCTATACGCATCTTTATGTATTTTCGGGTATATGCGATACTACTCGCATTAAGGATGTCGACCAAGACATCATTAAGTTTGAAACTATTTCCATTCTCGCTCCGTGGAGAAGCAATGGAATGGTTTAAATCTCTTCCTTCTGAATCTATCCAAACTTGGGCCCAGCTTGAAAGTCAATTTCTGGCCCAATATTTCCCCCCGTCTAAGACATCTCAATGTCTTAACGAGATCTCAAATTTTCATCAACTGAGTGATGAATCTTTCTTTGAAGCATGGAAGCGTTTCAAAATTTTGTTGAACAAGTGCCCCCATCATGGAATGGATTTGCAGAGGAAGGTCCATACTTTCTTCAGTGGTCTAAATGAGTCCACTAAAGGGATGGTCAACTCCTCATCTGGAGGAGTCTTCTTGAAGAAAACCCCACAGCAAGGGTGGGAGTTATTTGAAGATATAGCTAGGTACAACTATGCACCTACGTATCAATCGCCAACACTCCCTGCTGCACCAAAAATCGAAGAAGTCAACAACCAGAATCATGGTCAAATGATTGCAGCCCTGCAGGCTCAACTTTCTGCTTTGACCATGACTAAAAATCAAAATCAGCCCTCTCTCCAACAGAATGCACAAGTATTCTCGCGGTGATAATTGTTATCGGTGGTCACATCGGTGACCATTGTCAATACATTCCTACCCCGGCTTTCAAGCCAATGCCGCCCAACAAACGAGGCAAGATGATTACGTGAACTCGCTATACACTGTGGGCTTAGAGGTCACATTTCGCAACATGCCCCTTGAATGGTGGACATGAGAGAAACAATTCTTCCGCCAAGAACACCAGAGATTTTCGAACCAGAATAACTCTCAAGGTCAAAACTACAACCAGAATAGAAATTATGGTTATGACCAAAACCGCGCTCAAAATTCGGGACAGAATACCTCTCGCAATGCCTACTACCAGAACCCCAACTCGAGTCAAAGTTTAAATTCTCAACCAAAAGCTAATCAAAACTCGCAGCAAAACCGCCCTAATCAGGACTCCTCCACTTATGGTACTGCCCCTACAAGGGCAGAGTATGAAGAGCAACAGAGGACGATGAAGAACTTAGAAAGATGATTAGAGACAACTAAATGAACAATTGGTGCGCAGACCTCAAGGTCGGCTACCTAGTTTTCTGTAAAAACCCTAAAGTGATCATGCGTGCCCAAAGTGAAGCAAGAACAAACCACTGTGCCGAGCTCGCACCCATTAACCCCTATGGACAAGAGGAGTCAAATGCCATGAATCTGAGGTCCGGTACACAATTGCAACAACACCCTGGTTACAGACAGAACCAGGGAAACGAGTAAACCCTCCTACCCCGATTTGGTAGGAGGGAAGAATCTTGATCCACGACTGGATAAAGAGAAAGATGAAAATGAGATTGAAGCAAGAAAGAGATCTCAGGTGATTGAAAACCAAGATGATGAACCGGAGAAAGTCACTCAGGCGGGTGATTCCCTGACGAGTAAGAAGACAGAAAAGATAGTGAGGTGGAAGGATCTTGAGGACAAAGCTACTAGAGCTTCCTCGCCCAGGAAAGTATTCTCCGAAGAGGAACTGAATAAGCTCCCATTTCCGCCAAGAAAGCAAAACATTTCCTTATCTGAAGACAAGAAGTACGAGAAGGTACTCAACCTATTAAGAAACACCCAAGTAAATTTGCCTTTATCCGAGGTATTGGTTGAAATGCCTAAGTACACCAAGTTTGTGAAGGATGTTGTTTCTTCAAAGAAGAAGTTGGGCGAAATGGAGAAAAGATTGGGAGAGGAATGCTCCGCTATCATTGACGGAGAAATTCCTAAAAAGCGCAGCGATCCCGGAAAATTTGTCTTAACTCTGAAAATCAAGGATTTAAGCTTTCCAAATTCTCTGTGTGATTTAGGAGCATCCATCAGTTTGATGTCTCTTTCTGTCTGCAAGAGACTACACCTTGACCATCTATTGGAGCCTACCCCCATAAGTATCCAACTTGCAGATAGATCTTACAAGAGAGCCGAAGGAGTGCTTAGAGACCTTCTGGTCCAAGTAGACAAATTTACATTTCCTGTGGATTGGTACGTCTTGGACACTAAAGAAGAAGATACCCCTCTCCTTCGGGACGACCTTTCCTATCACTTTGCTAGAGCCACTATAGATTGTGATGCAGATTTGTCACCTTACGTGTTGGAGATGAGGAAGCACGCTACAAAGTGTAGTTAAAGCTCTCGAGCACCTTCGAAAATCCCTCAGTTTTGTGATTGAGACGTCGGGACGATTTCACGAGACTACACTCTGGATGAGCCAGAGGCTGCTTATGGAGAAGAGCTTGTTGAAGAGGACACACAGTGCTCTGCGAAAGAACTCTTTCCCCCTCAGAAGAAGTCGATTTGCTTGAGGCAAGAGTTTTTGACCCTATCAGTGAGGAAGATCTAAAACGAGGAGAAGCCAAAACCAGTTTAGAGGAACCTCCTGAGGACCTTGTCCTAAAACCTCTACCTCAGCATCTAAAGTATATCTTCTTAAGAGAAGGTAAGCACTTACCTCTGATTATCTCCTCTACATACGCTTGCCAGACGAAGAAAATTTGAGTTAATTGACGCTCAAGAGAAATGCGAAAGCCTTCGGTTGGTGTAGGTGATATAAGAGGAATATCTCCAGACGTCTGTATGCATAAGATTAGAACCGAAGAAGGTGCAAAGAGTATAAGACAACCGCAGAGACGTTTAAACCCACACATGCAGGAAGTGGTGAAGAAAGAGATCATTAAGCTATTGGATATGGGGATCATTTATGCGATAGCTGATAGCGATTGGGTGTCCCCCACTCAGGTAGTACCTAAAAAGGGAGGTATTACCATTGAAAAGAATGACAAAGGTGAAGAGGTAGCTGTCAGATTAGTCACTGGGTACAAGAGTCTGTATAGACTATAGGAAGCTGAACGAGGTGACTTTAAAAGACCTTTCCCTCTCCTCTTCATAGACCAAATGTTGGAACGTTTGGCGGGCATGCTTTCTCTCTGTTCGACGGGCGGTTATTCAGTTATTTCCAAATCCCTATTGACCCAGTAGATCAAGAGAAAACAACCTTCACCTGCCCCTATGGTACTTTCGCTTATAGGCGAATGCCCTTTGGACTTTGTAATGCACCAGCTACATTTCAAAGATGTATGCTGGCTATCTTTGATGGACTTATAGAGAAATGCATGGAGGTATTCATGGACGACTTCTCGGTGTTTGGCACGTCGTTCACGGACTGTCTTGAAAATCTAGACAAAGCACTGCAAAGGTGTGTGGAGAAGAACTTGATTCTCAATTGGGAGAAGTGCCATTTTATGGTAACCGAAGGGATTGTTTTAGGTCACAAGATCTCCGCTAAAGGCATAGAGGTTGATAAAGCTAAGGTAGAAACTATTGAAAAGATGAATTACCCCAGAAACACGAAGGAAGTAAGAAGTTTCCTTGGTCATGTAGGTTTCTACAGGAGATTTATAAAAGATTTTTCAAAAATATCAAACCTTTATCAACTTTACTTGAAAGATGACGTCACCTTCAATTTCGATAATGACCGTCAAGTTGCCTTCAAAGAGCTTAAAGCAGCGTTTGACCTCCGCCCCTATCCTCGATCTCTCCGGATTGGAACATGCCATTTGAACTAATGTGTGATGCCTCCAACTACGTTGTGGGCCGTATTGGGGCAAAGGATTAATGGTAAGTTCCAACCTATTTTCGATACGCAAGTCATACCTTGAATCCAGCCCAAGCAAATTACACCACTACGGAAAAGGAATCGTTAGCGCGCTTGTGTTTTCTATGGATAAGTTCCGCAGCCTATTTGCTTGGTGCCAAGGTGATTGTATGGATCGATCATGCGCTCTCTGCGTTATTTGATGAACAAGAAGGATGCTAAACCGAGATCGCTAAGATGGATTCTTACACTACAAGAATTCGATGTTCACATCAAGGACATACGGGTAGTGAAAACACCGTAGCGGACCATATTTCGAGGGTTTTGCCGGTGGGTGAGGAAGGCTCTCGGGACATTGATCTTTATTACCCCTTCGAGAGCGTTATGAACATGGATGTCCACACTCCCGATCCTCCCTGGTATGCTTCGATTGTTAATTATCTTCACTCTGCTATCTTGAACCCTGAATTCTCTTACCAGGAGAAGAAGAAGTTCTTCTCTGATCTAAAGTACTATGTCTGGGAGGAACCATATCCTGCTCAAGATCCGCAGGATGGGTTGCTTCGCCGGTGTGTCCCTGAATCCGAGCAACGGGATATTATTGAGCAATGTCACAGTGGTCCCACTGGTGGCCATTTCAATCCGTGGAAAACCGTTGCCAAAATTTTTCAATGTGGTTTTTACTGGCCCAGAATTTTTAAAGATACGGAAGCCTTCTGCAAAAGCTGCGATAGGTGCCAGAGAACCGGTACTCTGACCAGGCGGTATGATATGCCGCTTCAACCCATATTGGAATGTGAAGTGTTTGACGTATGGGGCATAGACTTTATGGGACCATTTCCATCTTCATGCGGAAATAAGTACATTCTAGTCTGTGTAGACTACGTATCTAAATGGGTAGAAGCTGTCGCGACTCCACTAAATGATCATAAAACGGTAATGAAATTTTTAAAGAGGAACATTTTCACGAGGTTTGGCTGCCCTAGAGCTCGACGATCGATGAAGGTTCGACTTCATTAATAAACCCTGGATAGCTCTGTTAGCTAAGTATGGTGTTAAGCATAAGAGTGGCACACCATATCACCCTATGACCAGTGGGCAAGTTGAGCGTAGTAATCAGAGTATAAAGAAAATCCTCGAGAAAACGGTCAACTCCCATCGAAAGGATTGGAGTCTGAAGCTGGATGATGTACTGTGGGCTTACAGGACCGCATACAAAAACCCTATGGGTACATCACCATACCAAATGGTTTATGGAAAGCCCTGTCATTTGCCAGTGGAGTTAGAGCATAGAGCTTATTGGGCAATTAAGTTCCTAAACTTCGACTCCCAAGCTTGCGGAGAACGTAGGCTCCAGCAGATACATGAATTAGACGAGTTCCGGCTCCAAGCTTATGAGAGTTCACGGATAAGCAAGGAAAGGATGAAATTCCTTCATGATAAAAAGATCAAGAAAGGGAGTTTCATGCGAGCTGGTATTGTTATACAATTCCAGGCTGCATCTTTTCCCGGGAAAGCTAAGGACGCGTTGGTCCGGTCCATTTGAGGTCCTGTCTGTCTTTCCTAGCGGCGTTTTGGAACTTAAGGGGATTGGTGATCAGCCTTTCAAGGTCAATGGTCAACGATGCAAACACTACATTGGCCAACCGAAGAATCACCCGAGGTAGTTAAATTCATTGATTTGTTAAGTTGTATCGTCTTGAGTCGATGATCGCGATGAGTTCTCCCTGCACCTATTCTCTCGATGATAATAATTGAATCACCACCAAGCTTTTGCCGGAAGTCGGGACATGGAACAATATTGGAAGGAAATGGATTTGAAGAAGCATAAAGTACGGAAGAGATCCCCGATCAGATGAGAAGATCAGCAGCCTGGAAAAAATGGTTGGGACGAATTCGAGAGTGACCTTGACCTTGCTTTTGTAGACCTAATTTTGTTAAGAATGTCGTTCTTTGAGATGACCGGCAGAAGCCAAAGTGGCCCGACCAGTGTTAGACTGAATTGAATGTCGAGCTAACGACATAAACCAAAAGCGCCACTAGGAGGCATCCTAGATATCAAATCTTGTTTTAGTTTTCCTTAGTTCTTTTTGCTTTCGTATGTTATTTTAGTTAGTTTTACTAAGCTTTTATGTGTCTATCTGTCAGTTTTTGCTTTCTAGTTATGGATCTTCACGGAGTTCGCCCTGAGGAGTTTCCACTCATTAGTCGGATCCCGCTGATCACAGTAGATGATGGACCAGGAGGCACTATAATTCTTCATGTAGATTTTGATATTAGTACTCAGGTTAAGACCATCACGTACGTTATCATTGTTCCACCTTGTTCGGGAGGCAGCGATTTCACGACTGAGGAGTTGCAGGAAGCTATAGGACGTCCTTACATAATACTTAATGATCCTATGCTGACGGATTTGGCACTGGTGCTGCGGGCTGAGCATTTCAGAGGTGCTGAGGTAGCTGGTGAGGATTGGTGTTTGCAGGATGAGTTCGATTTTCCTCCGGCTATCGACATGCTTCGACGTCTCATTCGCGTAGTGGACTGGGACGAGATCTACGCAGACCAGTGACCTCTTAGTTAGTTTTACCTCCGTCGAGCCCCGACGTAAAATGAAAGCGCTGGGTGGGAGGCAACCCACCGTTGCTTATCTATTTTTGTTTTGATGGTACTTCGTTAATTTGCAATTGTATTTTTAAAATCTTAATTAAGTTAATAAGAAAATGCACTTTTGAATTTAAGTTGTATGGAATTGTATGATTTTTGCATTTAAGCCTTGATGGACGCCGTTCACCAAGATGGACGGCCGTCCGGTATGACTAAACTTCGCATTTAACGCTCACTAGGTTTGGACGCCGTCCGATAATCTCCTCCAATCTCAGTATGTGATTTACAATATTAGACGAAGCGTTTACCAAACCGACGCCCGCCCGTCGCTTCATCTCGATCTCTCGGTGGACGCCCGTCTGGCTGAATTGGACGAGCGCCCGCACTCGCCTATATATACCCCTTCTCATGGATGACCCTTCACTTTTCAGCATTTTCAAACGCGGAAAACGGTTTCTCTCCCTCCTTTTGCCCTAAATTCCTCCATTCTACACCATTTTGAGCGATTCTAAGTGCTATAGACCGCTTTTGATACCCTCTTCGATTTTCATAACCACAACGCCCAACACGCTATATTTTTGGAGAATCAAAGACACCCATTGTGGTCTGACTTTTAAGAGGAAAATCCGATTTTGGGAGGCCATTTGGACTTGTTTGGCCTAATCTTCATCTCAATCAAGATCTACTCATCTTACCCGGTAAGTTAGTAACAACTTTTCACGATTTTGTTCACGCTTTTCCGAGTTCGATCTTTGGGTCGGCTCGCTTACTTGAATATCATCTTATTTGTTTCCTCCTTTCGCTTTTTGATTCTTGGCTCTTGTTTGGTTGATGTTGTTGATGATGACCGGGTTGGTTATTGATCATGGATGGTGGTGATTGTGGTTTGGTCGATTTGAAATCCCGATTTGGATGTTAAACGGGTGTCTTTTGTGCGTATTGGGATTGTTTGGTGTAGACTAGGCTTGAATATGGTTCATAAGAAAGCGGTCGTGAAACGGCATGGTAAGGAAGTGGCCCGGAGGCGGGAAGAAGAGGAAAGAGTTTGATCCTACCGCGTTAATCCTAACCAAGGTGTAAGTATTCGGGAGCAACCACCTCGAGCCACCCAAACTAGGGCAACCCTACGCGATGAACCTACCTCGCGACTGAGACGGACGACGATGTTCCTTTAGCACGGATGCCCAGAGCTCAGCCAAGGCCAAGCCTCGTCTCAGGTTGAGGAGGTTGTAGAAGCTACACGGGAAGATGTGCCGGTTGAACCTAGGCTGAACCGCCGAAAGAAAGTGAGACCAGGTGTGCCTATTCCTATGCCTCGTCGATTTGTCAACTCTCAAGCACACGAGGCCTATACCAAACATTACTTTATGAGGAACATGTTGGTTGAGCGAGCGGTGTTGAAAACGAAAGTGGCCCCTCTTTGTAAAAGTGTTGGAAGATAGGAAATGGGAGGAATTGATGAAGATCCCGACTACCCGGTGAATGATTCGCTGGTTAGGAGTTTTACGCTAATTTTTCGAAACCGACTTGAAAACGGGGTTGTGTTGGTTCGAGGTGTTAAGGTTCCCATTTCCCACAAGTTTTTAATGCAAAATATGGGTTGGGCGTTTGAAGGGTTGGATTACAAGGAGGAAATTAAGAGAAGACAGATGCGGGACAGATCCCTTGGAGGAATTGAGATTGACGGTTTGTCCCGATGTGGCTTGGACGCCGGACCGGGTGGTGATCGCAAGGAGATTGTTACTACGGCGTGGTCTCAAGATTGGAGAGTTTATTGCCGTTTCATCAGAGTCGCTTCGCGCCAAGAATAATTTGACCCACTTTCACATAGGCGATCTCGGATGATGTATGCTTTGGTTTTCAAGTTGAATATCGATGTTGGCCAAGCAATTTATGATGAGTTGGTGTTCATCCAAGAACTACAAGCGGAGTTTGATTGTCCCGCATTTGATTCATCGATCTGCAAGGATGCCGGAGTGCCGGAGTATACGCAGGATCATAGGCCAAAGAACCCGAGAGGTATTCAGAGAGAGAAAGCTCCGCTCTACGGGTGAGTCCGAGGCCGCTCCGCTATCGAGCCTGGTTCCACTTCGCACCACCTCAAGCCTCCGCTCTTTTCGATTATCTTCTTCCGAGATTACTCGCACAAAGATGGCTCATAGTTTGAGGGCGATGTTGAGTGACATCCGGGATGGCCAAGATAATATTTTGTCGGTTTTAGAGTGTATCGTTGACGGACGGCAACCGAGAGATCGGGCGGGTATTTCGCCGTGAATATGGATTATGTCTACTCCGGAGCGAGATAGAGCGGGTGATAGCCGAGGTGGTCAAGATGGAGGAGAAGCCCGAGTCGTCTGACGACGAGGAGGATGAGCCTCCGTGAGACCTCGCCATCGCATCTACTACGCAGCCTCGAGCCTACACAGACAAAGATCTACGGTGGTGTCCCTTCCACGGATCCTTCTCCGGTTGATGCCCGCTCACCTGAGTGATGTTGGGATTTTTATGCATTCTCTGCTTGATGTATTTTTCTTTTCTCCGACTTCGATTTGGTTGTAACGATGACTATTACTACTTTCCTTTTGGATGCTTCTATGATTTTTGCACTTTCTATTTTTCTCGCCATCGTTGACTATCGTAGGGTGTGTTTTATTAAATAATGTGTCGCCTAGCACCACGCCTTGGATTGCGATTTCATTGGTATTATGATCATTTTTGGATTGACACTTGTTGTTCTATCTCTTGCATTCATTCTTTTCACATTATTCCGTTATTGTACCCCCGCTCTCCCGAGATGTTTCCATGTTTTTCCAAGTCATGTGTCTATTTTAGCGCTTTTCCGGGCTACATTGTGTTACTACCTAGGCTCCGGTCCGACCGACGATTCGTGTACCGGTTGCAATCGCCTAAGTATTCTTTGTTTTTTTTCGTTGCTCGCACAACATGAGGGCATGTTGAACTTTTAAGTGTGGGGAGGGATTAGTCGGTATGTATCTACACATTTGCTTATATGATGTTATTTCTATGCTAAAATGAGCTAAATTTTCAAAATTTTGTTTTGTCCCGAGTAGGCAATACACGTTTTTATTCAGTTTGTTATAGTCATTGATGCTGTATACCATATTTTTAGTGAATTAGTTGTTTCACCAAGATTTATTTTTCACGTGCCATAGTGAATGATGAGTCGTTTACAAGGCTATACCCCGCTTTGGACTAGTAGTTCTTGATTTTCTTATAAGTTATGTGCTTAGTGCTACGACGCACCTTGAGATTTATGGTGGTTTGTATTTAGTTCAAGTATGAGATAATCGTGAATATCTAGAGGTTTGAATGTGATAAGTAACACGTGAACTAATGTCAAATGGGAAGTTGAAAATTTAAATGAATACAATGTGTGTGTCGGAAGCTAGTCGATGATTTGAGTGCGTAGGGTTTACCACGTAAGTCCTATACCACTATGATGACTAAGAGCTCACTTACGCTTAGGAAAAGCGGCCTTATGATTGGAGTAAGGTAGGGTATTATCTCTAAATGTCCTATTCTCGCTATGAGGGCAATAGCTTCTTCTAATGTGTGTTTAAAGTGAAATGGTTAGATCAACTTAACAATTGATGTGAAATGAATATAAGACTAAGTTATCGTCTATCTTATCCCCAAGATAAATCGATAGATATGTCAGAGGATTATCCTCGAGTATTTCGTAAAGGCCCTAGATTCATTCGATCATATTTTTCGGGATATGTCACGCTTGTAGGTGCATCTTATGAATGTCATTTATTGCTATTCTATTTAGGGGTATTAGCTAGTTTTGCTTTGAGTTCCTCAAGTTTGGATTTAGTGGAAGTTTTCTATGGCTATGCACACACACGACGGTGAACTTCTAATTTATTGACTATGTGGTATATGTGTTAAGATGTCCATACTATCTCGAGCTTGGTCTTGTTTTGTTTTGCTCGGACGAGCAAAAGCTAATGTGGGGAGTTGTTAAGTGGTGAATTTACGTGCTTTATAACGTTATATTTGATAAGGTTTTCCCGACATTCGTATTAATCGCATGGAAATCACGTGTTTAAATGGAATATTGAGCGGATGACATTTTAATAAGTTAATCGCAGAGTTGGTGGATTTGTATGTTTTAATTATGATTTTATGGTTATTGAATTATGTTACGCTATGTGTGTTTTTGATGTGATGTAGATACATGTTGGAGGCTAAAAAGATGATCAAAAGTTGATAAAGTTCGAGCTAATTGATGACGAAGAGATAAAGATGGAAAGATTGAAGATAAGGTTGAGAAACCCAAATTCACCCATACCGAATCAAGCGTCTAGATCAAGCGCCCAAAGGGACGAGCTGCTTAAAGCATTGAACGAGCGCCCAGGAGTAAATTTGACATTCAAGCAAGTTTGGACGCAGGTGGACGCTGATGACGGGCGCCCGAGGAAAGCTCACCGATTTGAAGTTCATTGTAGGATGGACGAAGGCCCAGGAAAACAGACGGGCGTCCGACCGCCGATCAAGCACAACCGACTTAGTTTTGACCTAGCCGCCTTTAGCTCATCTATATATAGAAGCTTGTATTAAACCCTAGAATCATCATAAGACAAACCTACATCGACTTTCATAAAAACAGCAAATAGCTTTGTTTTTTTTTCTTTTTGTTTTCGAATGCAATCAAAACAATCTTTTGATTTCAAGGTTAATATGAGTAGCTAAACCCTTGGGCTGGACGAACGGGTGAAGCAATTCAAGAGGCGCTCTGTTTTTCTTATTTTTCTGCTTTTATTTCTACAAAGGTTAGATTTATATTATGCTTATTTTGTGCTTGATATCGATAGATAAAGCCCGTGATGTTTGTTTGACGATAGTTGAATGAATTCTAGATCACCGCAATAGTAATCAGCTTAATCAATTTGTCTAGAAACGAAAGTTATCAAATTGTTAACCTAGATAATAGATTCAAAGAATTTATGCCTGACGTGTTTGAAGAATCAATCTTTGATAAAGTTGATAAACAAATTATCTAAGATATTAGTAATTTGCGTTTAGTATAGGTAAATCTTGGCCTTAGTCGATTTGCATGCGTAGAGGGAAATTAAGAGCTTTTGTGGTTTTCTTGAATTGTGGATCCTTATTCGTCCCGCTTTTCTCCCATTATTTGATAAACCTTAAATTATTAGTTTTGTGACACGTTGTTTCTAAACTTAAAAACGCATTAAACCTCACGCGCTCGTAGGATCGACCCGCATAACCGCTTTACTACAAGCTTTGCACTTGGAGCGACTAACCGATTTTTATTACTTGTCTTTTGTTTCGTTTACAAAAATCCACCACAGGTCAAGGACAATTGTACTATTGTATCGTGGAAAACAATAGTGAATTCTCCAATCATCATAGGAGAAGATTGATTAAAGGATTACAATTACCGAACCACTATAAGCCTTGTGTCAATTTACTTCTCGTAAATTACCTTATCGCATTCATTTAAATTGCTTACACTATATCATATATTTGTGATTGATCAAACTACCTTGAAATAACTTAGTAAGAAGGGACTTATCCTCCGCCAAAAGCTTTTAAATATAAGAAAAGTTTTTAAAACTCCACTATAGTCATTCAACCCCCTCTCGACTATAATTTTACCCTTCTCTCGGGACCAACATCGACAAACCATGAACCCTAGAAACTTGATCGCTCGACACCAAATGTACATTTGGCCGATTGAGTTTTATCGAGTGCTTATGACATTATCGAAGGTTTCTGGAAGTCGGGCGTGACCGATACCTTTGGATTTGACGCACCATATTGTCTATGTAAGCCTCCATATTTTTGCCTATCTACGAATGAAAACATTATTCACCATCCGTTGATAAGTTGAACCCGTATTTTTCAACCCAGAGGTCATCAACTCATAATAGTAAAGACCTCCAGCAGCTCTGAAAGCAGTTTTTTCTTTGTCGGACTCAGCCATCCGCACCGATGAAACCTCAATATGCGCCCAGAAACTAAGGACCTCAAAACTAGAGATGGAATCCACTAGCCGGGTCGAATCATGGAAGTTGATAGGATCTTTCGGACAAGCTTTGTTGATGTCTCAGAAAGTCAACACACATTCTCCACTTGCCATTATGCTTCTTTACCATAGCCACGCTCACCAGCCAAGTGGGGTAAGCTAGCTCTTTTATGATTCCCCGCTGAAGAAGCTTCCGACTTCTACTTTGATCAGAGCTCTTTTTCGGTCGTGAAATTGTCGTGGTTTCGCTCGTCAGATCAATTTGAAAGTAGAATCGATGTTGAGATGATGGAGGGTGACATCCGCGCCGACCGTGATGTCCGGCTACTATCCAGGCAAATGCACCTAGATTCTTCTTGAGTAGTTTAATCAAATTTTCCTCTCGTAAGAACTCAGCCGCGCCTATCTTGACCTTCTAGTCGGGATATTCGCTCGTTAATGACTACCTCGACCAACTCATCATCCGCCGTGAATTCAGGCTCATCCCTAACTTGTAAAGTTTCACACTTGACTTTGATAGGCAAAAATCGCTTCTATCCCGACCATGTTGATGTTTTCCATGTCCTCGGTTGCCCAATACGGGCTCTCTTGTTTCTCGCTCTCATATCATGGATATAGGTGAGGATCATGTGGGCTCATTGATCGACGCCCGATCATGTCCCCGACGAAATTTTGCTCGCCGATGCGTGGATAGATGTAACCATCTCAAATCGCTTCAAAGCTGGTGTTCCGATTATCATGTTATAATTTGGCTAAAGATCGACCACAAGGAAATTTACCTTTTCTATTCAAAAGGGTGCATAATCGCCCATTTGTACATCTAGGTCAATGGCCCCTTGACCTCAGATCTTGTGATTGGTGAAACCCTCATGGTGCCATTATGTGGCCTCGATTGGAGTTTCCAAAGCCAAGATCTTTGAAATAGCTGTAATATAGAATATCCCGACTTGCTCCCTCGTGGTCGATCATTACCCGATTGACGACCACAGAAACACAAAAACACATGTCCTCTGTGTTGACGGAAGTCACCAGCTCGCTTAGGGTAAAAGCAAGAGGTTGCTCGCTCCTACATAGGACAACCGGCTTCTCCACATGTTTATTAATTGAGCCAATGCGGTTCTTGATCCTGGTTGTTGCCGGGTGAAGTCTCGTTATAATCCGTGATGTTCTTGTCGAACTCGACGGGCTTGTTGATTTTTCTTGTCCGGTCCCCAAAGATCCTCTTGTAGTGCAATTGCACGCTTGAATTGTATGCATTCATCTCAGTAGGTGACCTTGTCCTTATGATACCCGCATAATATTTCGCAGATCGCATGGCGCAAGCCCGTAACCATAGGATAAGGCTCTGGAAGTTCGCCCCTTACTTTGTTTAACATTTGAGTGTAAGATAGTCTAAGGGGCATGAAATGCTCTTCCTTAAACCTCTCGGGCCTCTTAACATCCCTATCGCGATTCCTCGCGGTTATCTCTCTCGGGCGGACTACGCCTACCCTTTGTTTGCCCTTTTTTGTTGGACGTAAGATGCTCCTTCGCTTCCCATAACGCTGCAATATATTTTCTCATCGAACTCGGCATTTCTTGTAAGTTCACAAAGCGGAGTCGAGCAAAACAAGATTTCAAATAACCAGATTCAGCCTCCGCTTCAAAGCTGCTTCACATTGTCCGCTAAGCCTATTGTCACCATATACTTTATAAAAACGCTCATAGTAGCTACGAGTAATTCTCACTTTCAACTTGTCGGACCTCACGCGAAGTCGATGTGTGTCTTTTTAGTCCTCCCACCGATTTGAATTCGATATGAACTTGTTGATCGATTGTCCCAAGATAATATTGAACCCAGAGGAGACCGCTGGATCCATGATGCCACCCTATCTTGCATTGAACACACAAAATCTATACACCACGCCCCACCGCTAGCGACACAAACCGATCACGCTCTGGAAGGCTAACAACCAATCTAAAGGATCTATGGCTCAATGATAGCCGTGAAGTTTGGGTAATGTGTACTCGTGGAGATGCTTTTAAGATGCTCGGATGCAAAGACACTCGTTCCCTGTGTCGGGTTAACTTTTCCTCCAAATTGCACTTGGCGGTGGACAAATGTAACCGGACCGCCGTCGGGAACCGAATCGGGCGGTTTTTCAACCGCCGTTGGGCGGAACCGCCGTTAGCCGTTTAGGGCGGTTGGAGATATCGGGAACCGGAACTGGACCGAACCAATGATTGGAACCGACCAAACGTAACCGGACGGAATCGGAACCGCCGTTAAACCGCCCCCAATATCATATATAACGCCTATTATTTTTTATTTTTTAATTTTTTTTTGTAATTTTCCAAACACCTCTACCCCATTCCATTTAAAAATCCTACACCAATCTCTCCTCTCAATTTACAACTTTTCTCCCATTTCTTCAATCTTCTACTCTTTCTTTGATTATCAAGTTTGTTTAGTTGTTAAAACAACAATCAAATTTAATTTATTTATAACGGTTTTTGAAGTTGTTCTGATTTAATCGTTACTTCAATACGGTTTTAGTTATAAGTAAATTTGGTTTTTATTTTACTCAACTAATTTTTTTACAAGTTTAAAAAAAAATTAATTTTATAATCAAATTTACTTTACTAGACCGAATTTCGTTGTTTCGATTTAATCGTTACTTCACTCGCTTTAGTTATAAAATACTACAATAAAATAAACATTTAAAAAAACTTTAAATACTATAAAAACATATAAAAAGACTATAAAAGAATACTATAAACAATAAAACCTATAAAAAACCATAACAACACTATACAAAATTCTAAACATGTATGAAAAAACTATAAAAGACAAAAGAAACAATTACATTAAAGACTTAAATAAGAACAACATTTTTAATCAACGATACTTAAAACATACTAAAAACTTATAAAAAACTATAACAAACCGGTAAAACAACAATAATAATAAAA
Organism: Gentiana macrophylla; assembly: GCA_026214975.1. Classification (NCBI taxonomy): domain Eukaryota; kingdom Viridiplantae; phylum Streptophyta; class Magnoliopsida; order Gentianales; family Gentianaceae; genus Gentiana; species Gentiana macrophylla. The sequence continues at coordinate 57,932,953 of CM047814.1, forward strand.
CTATAATAACCTATCAAACACACTATAAAAACTAAAAACAACTAAAAAAACTACGCTTCGCTTTTGATTTTTTATATATATCGAGCCTCATAAACGATAACATATAAAAGATACATAGGCAACCGAATTTCCGCACAAGCATTGAAAAATTAACATAATATACATATAAGAAAAACAATACATTATATCTCACGAATATTTAATAAAACAACATTTTTAAAAATATATTCATAAAACCAACTAAAAAACATATAAAAAACTATAACAAACTAAAAACCAACAATAATAAAAATACTATAATAACCTATCCGATAAACTATTTATAAATATATATATATATATATATATATATATATATATATATTACATTCGAGAATATTAATAACATAATATTTAAAAATAAAACAATTTTAATATTATATTTAAAACCAAATAGAAAACTATTTATAAAAAATATATGTTACATTCGCTTTAGTAATTATAGTGAAAAGAATAATAATTTGTTATTGTAGTGAAAATAATAAGTATTATATGAAAATGTAAAAAAAAATAATGAAATTATATAACCGTGGCCTCGAACCGTGATTTGAACCGGAGCAAACTGCGGCGAATCATTAACCGCAACGCGGTTTTGAACCATCAACCGCCGGTTTGTTCAACCGCGCTCATTTCAACCGCCGGTTAGTAAACCGCCCAAACTGCCGAACCTAAAACCGCCGGTTCCGTTCCGTCCGTCCGTTGAGGCAAATGGACAACACTAGCTGTACTTCTTTGCAACTCCTCTATTTGATTTCTCATTATACCCATCTCATCCCGGCCGGCTCGATAGTGGGAGCGGGTGTAACTTTCTTCGGCTCGAGATTCTCCTTGTCCTTCTACGCGGGTTCGGACTTGCCGAGGATTTTGAGGTCGCCTGGTCGTACCGCGATCATCAACCACGGGCCTCGCACGAACCACGGCTGATCTCCTACCTACTTTAGGTTGTGAAGTGGCGTGGATCGCGCTCCGCACATCCGTCCACTAAGGTTGATTTGTTTTTACGGGTGCAGAGTGTGATGTACCTCTCATAGGCGTTGGTATACGGGTATAAACCATGGATAGGCAGAGGGGGCACTCGGCGATAAGTAGCATGTTTCCGACACGCATCTTCTACATAATCCATATGTTATTGCAGAGCTATGGTATAAGAATTTCTTTGTTGCGCGCTCTCTCTCGCCGAGACCGCCCATGTTCGTTGTTTGAAGGAGCGCCCAGCCGACGCCTTTCCCACGGCTCTTCTTCGATTGCCGCCATGTATCTCACGGACTCTAGTCCTTTCTCTTATGTATGCTCGAGATATCGGGCGTGATGTCCCGACCGCATCACCCCTCGTGGATAATACTCTCCCGCCGCTTTCCCACGTGCCGCGTGTTCAGATGCCGTGAGTTGCCCTGGTTACCCACTTCGCCGTGGAGTAACAGGTTAAAGTGTTTTGAACCCGCCATTACCGATTAAGATCTTTCGGAGATATGTTAGTAAGATATTTGGGTGAGATATTTTGGCTAAGTGGCTAGATATTTTTTCCAACTCAAAATATCAAAATGCAGGGGATGTTTATATGGTTATTTTCCGAGTGTTTTGTCAAGTATTCAAATTCCTTATTACTTGAAGATATGAAACCGACTAAGAGCATGTAAACCAACCTGGTATTCAAGATGGACTCGCTTATGAAGTTTGTAGTGCTCCTTCAAGATGAGACGGTTTGCACGGAATTTGGTGATCCTCGCCTCGCGTGATGTTGTCGAGATGAGGAAAATGATGATTTTTGGGCCGGATTATCCCAGTGATGTCAAAGTTTTATTGATCGGTGGATCGGGCCGAGGCGGCGCCCTTGTCGGATACACTGTGGAATCGCTCTTTGCGGTGGAGCAAAATGACCCTTGGTCGAATGATGTTGATTTTCCGGTAACGGAACCAATCGATATTGCGTGGAATACCAGGTTTACGGTAATGTTGATTATACTTGGATATATGGCTATATATGTGTGATTTCTCGGAGAGAGTAAACTCGTCGGATAAGTGCTTGGTGGAAGAACACGTGAATGAGTCGACAAATTGAAAGAGTAGCTCTCTGGTATTAATTCTGATCCATTCTATTACATTGTGATCCCATATTTATAGGCTAATACTAAGTCGGTTCAATGTTCATGACAAGACAATTAAATAGATATAACTAGAGATAATCACATAGATAAATACAAGTGGGCCGCCAACTGCCTCGATAAGTATAAATGACAACGGACTCATATTTTCCTTGTCTTGATGTCGCTTTTGACCATACGGGTAGAAATCACACGCAGATGAGGAGTCCGGCCATTACCCTGCAGACAAAATCTGATTTATCGTTAGCGATTGGACCCGGCTTACTTAACGGGCGGGTAGGATCCACTACGATGCCGATCGAGAGGTTCGGGTATATCGATTCTAAATGATTTACATGATGCCATCATATATAGGCGGATTGCTAATGACAATTATGCTAAGTATGACAAAACATAATTAAGCAAGATGTGACGTTATTAAGCTAGACAACCGCTATGATGGCTTTGTGATGGGTGGACCCGATATTTGATCATTCCGCTATGCCAACCTTTTATCTTTGTCATGTTTAAATCATGTTTTCCAGAAGAAGCGCTTGGTCCGAGCCATCGACTCGTGAGATGGAGTGGCGGACTGGCCGGCCCTTAAAGCTTCGTAAGAGCGTGAGGAAGTAAGTAGTCAAGGCTTCGATGATCGCTGCATGTTGCCTACCTGTTGATGCGGTCACAAAGATCTAAAGCGGCTTGATCGTGCCCGCCCGATCTTGCTTATGATGATGCGGACTCTTGGTCCGAGGACTCGTCTCGCTATTAGCCCACGCACGTGGGCCCAAAGTGGATCCTACCGGTTCTTTTACGGGTTTGGTATATCAATGTCCCCCTACTCTGCGGCCTTATGCATTTGCTTGTGTCTTTTCTTATAACCTTTGCCACCAAATTTGCCTTGTAGTAGTCACATTTCCATATATGTCGGCCTTTTCAAGAAACCCATTTGCTCCTAATGGGGAACTATTCTTTTTGAAGATCAACCAAGTTCAAAACTTGGTTGTCTTTCATGGATTCCATTTAATTCATGGCCTCTAGCCATTTCTCTTTGTCATGCCTCATCAACACCTCATCGAAGTTTTGGGTCCTCTATCTTCCATGAGATATACGCTAGCAGTACCCTTTGGGTTCACGGCGCTCCCTAGTGGATCTTTAGGTATGTGTGTTGTGGGAAGTAGCTACCAAAGACAATTTATGTAATTATTTTTAGAATTAATAAATGATGATTTATTCTCATCTTATTACTTGCTTCGTGCTTGTAAGTAATACACTACTAAAAACCCTAAGTCAGATCATATGTAGCCATATAACTTAGTATGTGTCACACATGAGAATTAAGTTTACGGTGATACACTTGAACTATTAGTCCGTGGGTGAACTTAATCAAAGTATGGGTTTATTGATTAAACCACCATTATTGGGCGCCTAACACTTTACGCCGTGACTGCCTTATCCGGACTGCCGACATTGGTTGTCTAAGTGGGGCATTTATATATGATGAGAGTCATAGAGGACTCGACCGATTTAATCTAGCTTTCATATAATTCCGTGATTGCGTAAATCTTATTAAATCACAAAATGATCATATATGGATTAACCTTAATCTCAAGTGATTACAAACTCCTACTTGTTTCAGGATAGGGTTTGATGTGTTCATTAGAGATCAAGTAAGAGGCGCGGTTCAATCACTTTCACGCTGGCACTATTCTCGAATGAGTGCGGCGTGTGTGTCTCACAGAGATATGGAATCCATTCCTTCCGTGGAAGTAGAAAGACGCACAACTTTTATTTGTTAGTCCTAGAAACTATCAATCCCGGAGTTCGTATTGGTTATGAACTAATTGATCACTAAGTGGAATAATGGTAAATAAGGATAAGATGTGTTGAAGAAGGTTTATTTGAAATAATCCTACTTCAAGACGGATAGTCTATGAAGGTTTGGTTTATTAAATCAATGGACACTTATCGACTTCGATTTATCGCTTTGAGAATAAGTTATATCTATAATCGATAGAGTTCGCCGTTTGGATTTATTGAGGCGTAATTCGGAATTAATGAATTAAGTAGAAATATTCGTTCGATGAATATTTTATTTAATTTATTATAGCTATCGATTATAGGTCCATGGTCCCCGAAGTTGGCTCCTAACACGTGAGTGTTTTCTCGCTTTATGGAACTCGAGAATAAATTAAATAGTTGGTCTATTTAATGGATATGCCATATTGTTTATTTGGTAAATAATATGTAAAATAGAAAAGACATTTTCTATCAAAATAATGACATAAATGGCGCCACTTTTATGGATAAGTTGTGAGAAGAAATTTTCCTAGATTATCTCAGATGTGTGATTAATTAATTATCTATTTGTTGATAATTAATGAAAAAATTAAGAGATTGATTTTTGGGAATTATCTCTTTATTTTGTTGCAAAAATATATTTTCCTTATGGGAATTTGATTTGTGGTGTGAAAATGACAACTCTTTGACTAGTTATTTTCCTATATAAATAGAATTACTCCTAGCACAAAAACATCATAATTTGCACCATAAATAAAATAGAAGGAAGAAAATTAGTTTTTGCCTTAGTTTATTTTGTGAAGAAAACCTAGTAGTTTTTCTTGTGCATATTCGAGGAGGTTCTACTTGCGTAGGATCGATGTCCACCAATGTCGCTAGAGATACAATCCGAAGACTACGGCTTCTCCCTTGGCCGATTTTATCATCCCTTCTTCGGTATGGGTAAATCTACTAACCTTTCTCGCCGGATTAATTAGTTATGTTTCATATCGTGAATCACAAAGCTTCCGGCTGCAGGCAAAGATCGAAAGTAATCTCGACGGTGCTACTACTCCTAGCATGTGTTCCCAGAGTATGTGCTTGCACCTCATCAAGATGGTGCCTCAAGACTTCTTTCATCAACTGATGGTTGTCCATATGGCTCTTGAATCTCTTCAAGATCAATCTTACCCCACCGACTCTTTCCTGCACGAACTCTTTCTCCGTGGAATTGGCCAATCCCTTCGAGACAAACACCTTTTGTTCTCCTCGATGGTAAAATTGGTATCTCTAGTTTCTAGATAACCCACAAAAAGACATCCGCCGACCGGGCTTATAGTTTTTCAGCATCATTCGCTTCACGTAGTCGGACAACCCCAAGGTTTAAGATATGCCGATTCGGTTTCTTCTTATTCCATACTTGTGATGGTGTGTGAAATCTACCGCCTTTGATGGATCTCGCCTTAGTGAATAAGATGTTGTTTCTGTGAGCATACCCCCAAAATGATTCGTAAGAACCGTGATAGTTTTCATCATGGATCGCACTATATCTAACAAAGTGCGATTCTTCTTCGTGACACTCCATTCATCTCAAGTGGCATTCGGTGGAGTCCATTCAGCAGAATCCCATTCTCCTTAAATAATCTTGAAACTTCTCCATCTAGGTACACACCTCGATCGATTGAAGTGTGTCTTAATCTCTTTACCCGCTTTTTTCTATTTCACATCTCAATTCTTTGAGCTTTTCAAAAGCTTCAGACTTATACTTCATTAAGTATATGTAACCATACCGAGAATGGTCATCAATGCTGAAGGTGATAAAATAAGAGTATCCTCCTTTGGCATGAATTGACATTGGGCCACATACATCAAGATGTATGAGCTCAAACAATTAGTTGATCTTATCCTTTGCCACTAAACGGGTGATTTTGTCATCTTGTTAAGTAAACAAGCTTCGCTTTGTGTGCCAAATGATTCATAATCAAAGTGATCCAACAATTCATCTTTATGGAGTTTGGAATGCAATTCTTATTTATATGGACAAGTCTACAATGCCACAAGTAGGATAGATTCAAGTCATTTGTTTTGGCTTTCTTGTTGTTTATATTAAGTATATCAATATTCATATATTAATACATAGGAGACCATTGTCAAGTTTTCCAAAGCACTTCATAAAACATTCCATCACGTGAAAAAGAACAACATTTATTCTTAAACGTAAAAGAAAATCCTACAACATCCGATGTAAAATAGAAATAATGCTCTTAGTAAGAGCAGAACAAAATAACACGCTTATTTAACAAAGTGCGATTTTTAACAATGAAAGAAAATAAACTCCTACGCTAGGGGCATAAAGAACACTTGCTCCATTCGCAACGCCGCAGTGTCCACTTCTCCTTCCTCGCATTCTAAAACTTCATGTGGCCTCAGATCCGCATAACATACGTGGCAGAACCACATCCAAAGATCTAATACCCAGCTGGTTAGACTTAAGAAGGCTAAATATTGATGTCAATCATAAACATACTCGAATCTCAAGCATCGTTATGTTTGTTCTTCTTGGCATTCAAGAATGCCTTACGCTTTCCCTCTAATGGCCAAAGTTGGCCACAATGGAAGCAATCATCCTTGATTTGTCTTTAGCTATATTAGGCTTCGCCTTGGCAGCCTTCTTCATCTTCTTCTTGGACTTCATTTGGGTATTCTTCTTCCCTTTGAAGAAGTCAAGAGCAACACTTGCTTACCCTTGCCAACAAAGTAGCCTTCTCAGCTTTAAGCATGTTCTAATAACTGCAAGGGGAGGAATCAATCTTATTCATGTGATAGTTCATCATAAACCGTGAGTAAAGAGTCCGGTAGTAGATTGTAATCAAGTCAATACTCAACTCATGCCCCATCTTATGGCCCACTTCAATCAATCCTCTCAATATAATCGATCATCTTTAGTAATGCATGCTACCTAACCGGGATCTCCGGAGCCATCTTACAACTAAAAAGCATCTTCAGTGCCTCATATCCACAGTGAGACTCAGTGGAAGCAGTGTAGAGTTCCTTTAAAGGCCATTATGGTGTAAGTGCTCCATTGACTCATGTCGCTTCTCAAGTTCGTGTCATAGAAGCAAGCATGATGCAAGTAGCCTCCTCACAATGCTGTAATAAGTTGTTTTTGCATGCTTCTAACCGATTCCTCATTAGCAGAGCATCTTCGTGGTCCTTAGGTCATTGGCGTGTGTCCAAACATAGCTAATGTTTTCATGTTCAAAATAAATTTTGAGAAATCTTTCCAATGAAAAGTTTGTTTCATTGGCGCTTGTTATCGATGGATAAAATGAAGATTCAATTTGTTCGACATTTCCTTTTGCCAACAATAAATTAAAAGATAACATAAGTAAAATTCA